>JAFIRS010000310.1:0-600000 GCA_018342105.1 Gonioctena quinquepunctata
TATCATCGTCATTTTCCAATGAAAGTTCATACTTGTTCAATATTTGAGTCCTCTCAGAATGCTTCTATTTATTATATTATCATTTTCCTTATATTTGTACTTTAACGATAACCTCAATCCGATTGGAGTTACACAAATGGCAAATAAGCGTCTCAATTCAATATTCGCGTGATTATGCAAAGTTCATCCGCACGACATCTGGAAACAATCTTTAGTTTCCATCAGTTTATAGATATAAAATGGAACGTTATTAATTTTTGAACCTAAGGCTTACTCTTGTTAGGAAATAAAACCGATATCTTTTTGTAAGCTTGAGAGAGTGAAATAAAGAGATAGCCGACGAACCTAGTTGGATTTTTTCTTGTCATAATTTCAAACTTATCTTCAATACTCTTTATAGTTGATGGTAAGAAATTGTGGCCTGCTAGTTCAACGTCAAACCGACAGATCAGAATAAAAAAATCTAAACTTCAGCAGTAATTCGACTAAACCATAATTGAAGAAGTCTCATTTGAGGTTCATTTTTCGACCTAACGTGATGCTTTTGGCGAATATCCCCCACCTGATGAAAATGCTTCTATGCGAAAGTTGTAGAAATCCAACCTTTTTCCATATTTGTTCCAATTTTATTATTGTGTGAGCCACCAATTTTTGACTCGCCAGTCCACTACGTTTCACATATTCCTACCCGCTCGCAATGAACTCAATATTTTTCTGCGAATCCAATTAAATCTTTACTAAACGAACTGCATCCGGACGTCATGCCGTCCCCCCTCCCGCTTCCTTCTACGTACCCAAAAAAACGCTGCTGGTGGCGTCGACCCATAAACCATCCTAATCAGATGACGCCGTTGACGTGCAGCACGCGTGGGAGAAGCTGATAGACTCTGCCATATGACGTGGTGGCGCGGGGCGGCGGGCGCCCCTTCTACCCCCTTCGCCGCCGTCGCCTGCCCGCTTCATGCCGTCATCGCCCCACCGTCGCTCTCACAACAGGTTGCCGCTGTACGTTCGTCAGCTGTCTTTGTCTTTCGCCGGCGGTGTACATAAGGCCGTTTTACATAGGCGCGCCTCGTCCTCTGCTACGGTGTCGCAAAAGGCCTCCTCGGGCAATTTGTCGAGATAATTTGTTTTTTGGTAATGTATGCGACCGGGGTCTGATTGATGGGATTGACGACGTCTTGAAAGGATCTTTCTTGTCGGGAAGTTGAAATGAGTAGTTATGGTGACAGAGGATTTATTTCTCACCAGTCCACTTATTCTCGCCTAAAAAATTGACGATTTTAAGATTATTCAACAAGTTATAGTATTCCCAATATCAATTGCAGAAGCATAAAAAAGTCTTGCGGCGAAATTCTGTGAGCAGCAGTGGCGGAGATAACTAATTTTATTTAGATATTTTAATATCCTAAAACGTATTTTGATCGGCACACGCCAAGACCACATACGCTACTGGTTTTATCTTTCAGAGCTATTAAAACACAAATATAACGCGTGATTTATGACCTCCCATCCCATCGTATAGACACACCTGCAAGCATTGATGTCCACTTGATTGGTCCAGACAATCGGTTTGTAGAACAGACAGCAGTCACTCAAGTCCACATTGACCAGCGGGCTCTTTGTGCCGACGGAGACTGTACAAGTAGTACAGATTATTTTTCGTTCTGTTTCTTCGCATATACGCTCGTGTTAGCGAAGTGAGTTTTTATTTGCTCCCTATAGAAACAGCTTCTGCAATTGATATTGGATGGACTATGAGTGCCACAATAGAGACAAAAAAATCGAATCTATAAGGCCTTAAATTGTATGACATATGCCTATAACAGAATAAAAAACATTTCCAACAACAGTCTTTGTCTCAATCAACAACGTCCCACAAATCTGGCCAGGCGAGACAACAGTGGTATAGCTCCAACACAGGCCAAGTATATTTTCCAACATTTCAAGCCAGGGATCGTCCATTAATCACGTGAGGCTCGAAAGGGGGGAGCTGTTCGTAAAAAATCACGAAATATCACGTGTATTAATTTTTTCGTTGAACGCGCGATTTCTGAAAACCGAAAACTGGCCAGGCAACGATTTTCCCGCCCGCCCCGACAATCGCCCAGCTCGGCTTACCAGTCGCCAGTTATTCTCTTCGATGTATTCTTCCGGAACGCCTCGTGATACCTCCTCACCCGATTTTGCAGTCGTCCATAGTATTCCGTAGCCTCAGAGCGTTGGTAAGGCGTTTGCTACATTTCTTCTGCGTCGGTCTCTTGGAATTACCCCAACGCATGAGGTCTTTGACAAATTGCCTTATGACATTTATTGCACTAGCCTGAAGAAGGATCGTCAGCAGCTTGTGGGAAGGACGTGCTGGCGGTGTGGACTGTACTCCTGTACGAAGAAGAAAGTTAAGGCACAAGCAACCTAATGATCCGTGCAATAATAGTCCAGAGATGCACAATGTTCGTCCTTCACGCATCCTCACGCGACGATCGATCGGTAGATCGAGAGAGATTATCTGCGTAGTGCGCGAAAATGATGACGCCGAGTGGCTTGATGAGACCGACGTTGATCTTCAACAAAGCACAGTGCTAGCAGCTCACTTGCAAGATGCTTATCAACTTGTTAGTGTTGAAGAAAGTCTCGCTAATCAGTGGTCCGAGGACAATGTCCATTAAATATGTTCATGTACCAGTACCATTATATGTTTTTCACATTACATCTTTCCTTTATTATTTTTATGTCTGTCTGGACATTTTTATCACGGTCCTTAATTTTCCAGAATTAAATTAGATCATACCTGTATTTAAAGATAATATTTTGAATTTTTTTAAGATACTTCGTACTAAAAAAATACACGTGATTTTGGGTAGGGTAGGGGGGGTTAGTCTTGAACCTCACTACGTATCACCAGTGGGAAGGGGGAGTTAAAAAGTTGCTAAAAAACATCACGTGATTAATGGACGACCCCAACCTATTTTAATATTCTGTAATAACTACACTGATACAGCGCACCACATTGGTATCGCTCAACAAAATTTAATATTTGACGTCGCGAGACCTTTGTGGTACTGCTGGGCCAGAGAATTCCAAAATTCAGCGAGACCAGTTAAATCTCTCTTGGCCTTTCCGTGTTTAAAAGTGGTCATCTGGTAGTGGTTACGAGAAGTGCTGCACTGGATCTACACGGCGGTAAGCCAATCCAGAATGATATACAAAGCAGTGGTCTGGTAGCCGAAAGAGGGCATCTGAACTACACTTAACAAGACTAGCTCATCAGCAGCTATAGACGCCCTAACGGGTCTACCGTCGTTTCCAAATGCGGAATCTAGAAAACTAGCGAGGAAAAGTCTACACTATGCATTGGCAAAGTGATGTTAGAGCGAAGGATGATAAAATCAGGGGAAACAAGCAAAAGTGAAAACAGGAACTGGTGAAATTCTTCCCGAAAAGCATGGCCCTTTATACAGATGAGACCTTAGTGAAGAAAAAAAATAAACCGGGTCGGGATTTTGCTGTCGGACAACCTTTCAATCAAAGCAGTGGGCCATTCTGAGTCAACAAGAATGAAAGAGATGAATACTGATCTAGGTATATATACTTTTGTTCTGATAGTCAAACCCTAAGCTCTACCAAGTCATGATCAAAACAGGTCCTGGAATATGTAGATACTCTTGTGGATCTTGCATCCAAGGAGGAAGTCACGAAAATATGGAGCACTTTGATATCGATACCAATGAGCAGCCAGCTACCCAAATAGGAAAACATTAATCCTGTCCAGAATGAGTGGATTTTCGAATTTTAGGAGGACAGTGTAGGGGAAACGATGGTTTCAGGCAGGCTATTGGTATTGGGGACTCGACAAAATATGGATGACCAAAATACTGAAGTTGTAAGGGAAATAACTACATGTCGTGAATATCGTGACCGGTCAAGGTGGCCTCAGAAGGCACCTAACTTTTGAGAGTTGAGAAAGATCTAGCAGAAAACCAATTAGATTTGCACGGATAACAATGCAGGATCATTAACGCATTTTCATTTCCAAGTGAAAGAGATATCTTTCTGGAATTTGCGTTTGCTAGGAGTTTTCAGAAATAATGACTATTGCTTTCATTATTTGTAGCATTTTTCCTGACCATTTTATTGCACGTGAACTTCAAATACATTAAATTAGCAATGACGTGGGCGTCACTCCATCATATCCATGTCATGTAACGTATAATCAAGATTGTCAAGGAGATTAGTAGAATTGGAAGTATGAATCAGATCCTCGCAGTGACGGAAACGTCGAATAGCAAAATAGTAGATATCTATCGTTTCCTGGGAGTTTTTAGAAGAAAAAATTTTTCTAACAATTATTAGTCGAAGTATGCTATGACCTATTCATATTTTATTGAGAACACTTGGGAGATTCTTTCATCATTACTTAGATTTCAACATATATTATTACTAAACATACCTTTCCACTTCAGCCTCAGTATGAGTTTTACTCCCATTCTGTCAGTTCTTTATTTAATATCCTGTTCCTCGGCATCATTATTTTCCACAATCACTCTGTGTTTAGGTGCAGACGCTAATGTTTTTCTCCGTGAGCACTGGTTGTAGGTAATATCATTTTCCGAACTCATCAGTGGGACACTTTTAAATCTCACCTAGTTTTACATATGCTGCCCTAGAGACGTTCTTTGTTAGATTTCATTTGTTGAGTTGTTTCTTAATACGAATATATTGATACTGGGTTTGGAATTTATCATCATTTTTGTTTATCCTACCTTTTTTTCTGTTGCTGCCTGGACCGTCTTGTGTTCATGGCGACAAGATCTTCCATATCCGTCTCACATACATAGGGCATTTTCAATCCAAACTTTAAACTCCTACTCAGGAATATTATGAAAATTAAGAACATTTGTCCTGCACCCTTGTTATTCCACACATTCCAATTCTTCTTCAATTCAAAAGTTGTAGATAAACACTCAATAATTAATTCGTTTTGTCCTCTAATTAAATCTCTTTCTTTATTTCTTCGTTGAGTATGTTGATTTGATTTCATCCATTTATTTGATCTTTTTCTTTTAACTCTTTTTATAATGCAGTTCGCAAGCGGTATTTTGGTTTAGCGGCAAAATCCAAGGGTTTCATACATGACCACATACACATAATAATACAATTTATTTGCAAGAGTAGATACACGCAAACAACAGAAACAATTTATAAAAATACTGAATACAAACTTCAAAATTATAACGCAAAAATGATATAAAGCAACTTCGAAAATATCACGAAGGATCCCCTTATTCTGATAAAATCTTTCTCTAGATTTCACCATTTCTTCATTTTATGGGATTTAATCATGTTTCAGTTAGACAGAATCATTCTTCAGTAATGAGATTCTCTTTGAGTATGTATTTGACCCTAATAAATGATAGATTGTTTGATAGGTGGATACTATGGAAGAAGCTAAATTAAAATATTATTGAAGTTCTCACTACCCTCATTCACGAAGTACACGAAAAGTTCCTGCGAATAATAAGTAAGTTTTAACTTATTGTCTAAATCCAGAAACATTATAGGTAAAACTTACGTCATTTCGACCTTCAAAATAAATCGATGCCCAATTAGGCGAAGGTAAATTTAATATAATATTCACGTCAGATTTCCCAATTTGGGGAAAATATGGAAGTCAAAAGTTGGAATATTAAGATATTTTGCTCAATAGGTCGAATGCATAAATAAATGAATTTGCCTAAATAGTCATTTTTATCAATTCCTGACCTAAAGTTTTCTGAGGGATAAATAAATTTAAAGTTAAAAGAAGAACACAAAGTTTGTGTATTTTATCTCAAGACTTTCGGTCGGTTTCAATGAAATTCGGCATAGTGGTAGATTATATGATAAGAAATTGATCAAATTGAATTTGTGAAGAGCTGCAGAGAACCAGTGAAAAGATATTGGCATTTGTATTTCCATACATTTAACATTGAGTATCATGAGAAATCCCAGGTTTTATCGTATTTTACAAAAAGTTAAGGTCAGATTTCAATAAAAAGAAACATGAATAGTACAGCTTGCCTCTAAACTCCCGCCATGTTTTTTGGGCACTTCATAAGTGTATAACCCGTGAATATGAAGGTTTCAATATATTATTTTATAAGTTTTCCAAAGCCTTGTCTCAAATATCGAAATCAAAGAAACCAAAAAATCTAAACATTTTTACTGATTGTGTTAAATGTGATTTGTGGGTTAAAATATGTGGATGAGGTGATGGTCAGTTCCAACTACACATTGTTGGACAATATGACATAGCCGTCGACATGATTTTTGTACATTGTGACATAGCGATTCCTACCGTCCTATTTTACCTTTGTCGCAATGAAAGATACGTGTCAAAACGTGATATAATAGATATTTAGAGGTGTCGAATTACAGTCTATATTTTGGTCTCCCACCCTAAAACCCCCAAAAAATTAAAAAGCACAAAGATTTCTCAAACTATAAAAGTCACACTGTGTTACACTGCACCTCAGCTCCATTTGGCCTGTATGCAACAATGTTAATACATGTTAATAAATAAATATATATTTGTTCACTTCACTTCGAAGGAGAGAAAGTGATCCAACAACAGAACATCCTGATCCCATCAGTTGTGTGAAAAAAATTCATCGGGTAATTTCGATCCATTGAATTGTTAATGTAATAGTTTGTGCTATAACCTCAAACGATGAATGTTTTTTACAGGTAAAAGTAGCAAATACCTGTTTGGCTTTACCATCAATAATTTGTATTTTCTTTATTTTTTCAATTATTGATATCATAATTAATTTAAATCTAACATGAGTGTCATTGTTATCCTAACCTTTCTACAAGTCCTGATTTTTTTCACCTTGTGGACGACCATCGTCGTAGTTGGGTACAATTAAGTGCTTCAACTGTTGTATGTACTATGTACCACCATCAATATTTATTAAAATTGACCGACATTTTCATATTACCTGCTTTTTAAACATGGCAGATGCACTTGCGCGTAACGTGTCGTGAAAAGGCCTATTGACAGCTCAAAACCCCAAAGAACCCTGGCCGCGCTTATTCTATAATTCTTATCTCAAACTAGGTAATATAATGGCCAAGTACGCCAATGAGCATCGAAACCGATCCGAGCAGTACATAAGGGAGATGCGAAACGGCAGTAAGTATAAGACTCGGCTGTGTCTGTGAATTCATCAAAATTAATGAAGACGGGCGGCGACAAGCCGAACGCTTTCAAATAATTAGGAGAGAAAAAGTGGCGCAGCACCAAGTTGGTGTAAATCAGATTTTTCGATGATAAATAGGTTTTTAAAAGACCAATAACGGCGACTTTGATAAAGTCTGGTCGTAGTTGATCGCCCTAAAGAGGATTGAAGAAAACGGGTTGGAAACATATTTTTATTTAGCGGTTGGAATCAGCGAAAGGGCGATGGCAAGAGATGACACCAGTGATTGATTATTCAGATTAAAGGAGATATAGCAAGGAAACTCCTTGAACATTATGTTGGATTCCATTCAGGAAGAATCAACCTTGTTGGTTGATCTGTTTCGTAGAAAAGAGAGCGACAGCTGTCTGTTTTACATATATTTCCATGACGAAATTACATTTCTTTTTCCATCTCGAGCAGTTTCTGTGAGGGGAACTCGACAGACTCAGCCAGTCCACCCTTACATTGTTGAGCTCGAAACTTGCCGGACATATTGTATAATTTTTGTCGCACGCAAAAATTTCGGGATTAACTGCCTGAAGAAGTTTTTCCCAGCGGCTTCAACATCCAAAACATTCAAGAAGAATGTAAATACATATATCATTTTCCTAGCCACTTCCCAACCCCATCTAACACTATAGGAATATTATACCAAGCAGAGAGACAAAATGTCCTGGATAGGTCCAAATTTACTTTTTTTCGACAAATTATTATACGCTAATGTCCTCCCAATTTCAAAATCATAATTCGAATTAGAAAAATCATGGTTAAGACCAACAAATCTCCTCCAAATTTGGCACCATAATGGAATATCACTCATTATTAACTTTAAATACACCATCACGCCACCATAAGGTGAAATTTCACCTAGAGTTCACCGAAAACATGTTTTCAAGGTCCACGAACTCTCAAGGATAATTTTTAGCTAATTAAAACTAATTATAACCCAAACAATTCTGGAATCATATAAATTCCATAAGAAAGGATCACGGCATTCCCAATAAAATGTATTTCCAAGGAATTGATAGCGACAGTGACATTGTAAATATCTTTGCTTCTCACTTTTCAACTGTCTACCCTAATACTAACTTAAATCAGCTACATTTAACCAATTTTCAAAAACGGAGACAAGGAAAGTATTACTAACTATCGTCCAATAACAAAACTGTCTGCAATTCCAACATTATTTGAGCTTTTTATCTCTAGTTTTAACATGGCATTGCAAGTACTTAATTGCCAATGAACAGCATGAGTTCAAAACAGGAAAGTCAACTGTGACTAATCTGTTATTGTATCAGAATGAAATTCTGAGTGCCCTAGAGGCTGGTAATCAGGTTGATTCCGTATACGCAGACTTCTCAAAAGCGTTCGATACCGTGAATCACGAGTTTTTGATTCGTAAATTGGTAATACTTGATTTTCCACCATGGTTATTATCTTGGCTGAATAGTTACTTTACTAGAACTCAGTTGGTCAAAATTAAGAACCTTCTCTCCAATCCAGTACAAGTTACGTCAGGAGTTCCGCAGGGGTCTCATCCTGGACCATTACTGTTCAATTTGTATATAAATGACCTATAATCTCACTTTGATTACTGTAATTGTTTAATATCAGCTGATGACGTAAAAATCTACATTCCTATACAGACTACGAACGACTGCTTAAAACTCCAACATGATATAAAAAAATTTCATGAATGGTCTCTCACAAATAGCCTAGCCCTAAATTTTGAAAAATGCTTCATTTTATCGTTTACAAAATCACGAGCTCCCTTGGATTTTCAATATGAAATGAATGGATCAACCATGAAACGAGTTGACAAAATAAGGACTTAGGAGTTCAGTTTGATTCTCAATTAACATATATTCCACACATAAATGCAACTACAAGCAAAGCCAACCAAATTCTGGGCCTCATTTTACGCAACTCAAGCCACTTATCAATTACTGCTTTGAAGATTCTTTACAACTCATTAGTGTGTTCTGTACTTCATAAGCATCTACAGTATGGTCTCCCCACTATCAAGTACATATTAATTCCATTGAAAGGGTTCAGAATAGATTTCTGAGACATGTTGCCTACAGACTGAATCTTCAAATAGGGAACTATAATTTTGAGACTATTCTAACATTCCTGAATATTCCAACTCTTTACAACAGAAGAATGAGAAGTGATTTACTTATTCTTACAATCTACTCAATAATGAAATCTCATGCCCTGAATTATTGGAATTATTGAGCTTCAGAATACCATCTAGAACAACTCGTAATACTGATCTATTCAAACTACCTTTTCATCGCACAAACTATGGTCTCAACAACTCATTAACACGATTAATGAGACTAGGTAATGATCATTGTAATCTTGGGCTAGATATTTTCAATGTATTCAAACACAAATTCAAAAACGATCTCAAATGATCTCACTAAAGAGAACAATATGAACTACTAATGTTACAGTCATATATTTCATTTCATGTACTTATCTTATCGTATATGTATTATTCTACTATTTTTTACTATTTTATATGCTTTATTTCACTATTTTCCATACTACTATGTTACTATCTTATTTTAATATTCTATCTTTCTTCTTACTTTAAATTTAAATTTTTTTTTACGCTCTGTTAGTGTTTGCTGAGTTTTGTGGGGCAAAGAAGATATGCCAACAAATTATATGTGTCATTTACAGAAAAAAATAAAAAAAACCTTGATTTTTTTCAAAAAAATTGTGCTTTTTGTTTTCAAATAAACACCGCTACACTACATAAAATGAAAATTACATTAATTGTTGTGTACAATTTCCATGGGAAAAAAATACTATCAAAAGTGAATATGTCAACATGTTAGGTTTCATTTATGTTTTTGAGGTTAAAAATAGAACTTATCAATAGAAGTAATTTTACTCTGCTTGCAATAATTCTCTAGGCTCATTTTTTTAGGATTAACATACGTTCCAATTTGTATTTGATTTTCAATTCTCTCATCCACGAGAAATTTGTACACTTCTTTCGAATGCATTTCTAATATTTTCAAAAATGATTCTTGTAAATCTACTAAATATTAGTGAATGATATAAGTTGGTAATGAAGATTTCCTTTGGATCCCCTAATTTTCTTTGTTTCACCATATAAAATATTGATGCATTCCCACTTATTTTCTACTAATTTAGTTATAATCCCATTATTTTTTGGTTCTGTGAACAAATAGCTTGTACTCGTTTAATTGAAAATCAATACGAAGTGAAATCTAAATTTGTTCGAATTTATCAGCATATCTTGGATGGCTTTCAAAATAAATTCAATCATATTAACCACGTCATTATACAACCATCAATCTTCACTTCACGACATACTTTGCGAAGATACCGAAGATAAAAAAGTTCTTTGCATATAACATCAAACACCGGGATCCGCCCCATGTATATAAAAAATATCCACCTGACATTCGTATGCAAATAGGAACACATCCTTCAAGTAGGGGAAGCACATTTTGTAACAGTGCCAAAATACCCTATGTATTTTAATAAGCTCCATACATTTCTACCTCTCGCCGTTTTGCGTGCATAGAAATTTGTTCCATAGTCCAGTCAAATAAGATTGTTTTTATTCCGTTTCACAAACTGATCAATTTGTTTGTAATTGATCCATATAAAAAAACCGCAATTTTAATTTGGATGATTCCTTCATTCAATTACCCTTTCAACTTGTTATAATTTTTACCCTTCAATTAGAAATCATACATATTGCGTGCTGCAATATCCGCTTATCTGACTCTCGGGATGAAAAGGGCAGACTGGGTGACTGCCAAACAGATTTAACATATCCAAAAATAGGTGGAAATTCACTGTTCTACGCCAGCAGGGCATAGAAGATCTTGCACCAGCATTAAGCATACCTACTTTAGAGGATGAGCCTAGCAGTCGGTTTGCTACCTTGTCCCGAAATCTGTGCGGTTTCATACAATAAGGCCAAGGCCTATAGACCAATTAGTCTATCATTATTTCTTCTGAAAGAGTTAGAAAAGGTGATAAATAGGGATATATGAGAGGCTTTACACTCAAAAAAGCAAAATGCTTATCTAAAAGTAAAATTTTGTGAGATTACTCTGCACCAATTGGTGTCAAGGCTAGAGAAAAAACGCCTTATGCACCTTTGTAGACACCGTAGGAGCCTTCTCCGAAAGTATGGTATCTGCGGCAAGACGGGGAAATATAGATGAAACCACTGCAGGATACTCTCAATGCTACAAAACTGACAGGTTCCGACTAGTATGTTTGTAGGTAAAAATTGCCAGAGGAATCCCACAGGGCCAAATACTATATCTCTAACTGTGGGACATGGTAGTGGGGGAACTGCTGGTATCTCTAAATAATCAGCGATATTACTTTCGGGTTCGCGGATGATATTGTTATCCTCGTACAAGGAAAATATGCTCAAAACTCTGAGCTTATGCAAAATGTACTGAGAAATGGTGCAATAGAGAAAGTCTGAGGACAAACCTAAACAAAACTCACTCATTCCTTTTACACGCAACAAAATCCTGGAGGGCATGAAACACCCAAATACTAGAACTAACCTGGAATCGTATCTGCAACAATAGCAATTCGTATTTCATGGCATACCTTCTGGTATGACATGAGGACTGAAACCGAAAATCATACATTTACTAAACATTGCCATTATAAGACCAGAATCACATATGCCTCACTCTTGTGGTGGCCAAAAATAATCCCGAGATGCACAAAGCAACCTTGGGAAAATCCAGAGTCTTGCCTGTCTATGCATTACAAGTGCTATGAAAACCAGTCCAACCGCTGCTATGGAAATCATCGTGAACCTTCCGACGCTAGACTCATGAGAGTGCATTCAGACTCAAACAAACAGGCAACTGGAGAACCCAATTACAATTTGGGCATACCAGAATTACTCGGGCAGTTTATACAACCTCGGATGAGCAGTCCCGTTACCAGTTTTGAGTCTCGTCCAACTCGAAAGGCTGTTGAGCTTTTCTCTGGCTCAGAAGCCTTTTCGCTTGGGTTCGAAATTCTTCCGTGGGGTTTGAAAAGACCACAAAAGGGTTCTGGGTCAGGAAATTGAGAGTTTGCGCTTTCCTTGGCGGGGCTGTCTGCTTCCCCACTACTTTTGACTCCCTTACGATCTGACATTCACATCAGATTGACCTGATTATTCGTAGCCAGTTGTTTCGGGGAAAGTTTGCAGTCCCAAGTAAGTCCACATTCACAAGTGTATGACTTTAGAGCTTCTAGTGCTGCTTGGACGCCTCACAGGATATAGATTTTTGCAAGGCAATCTTGGGCACACATTTTTGTAACATGGATTTCTGTTTGAACATTTTTGGGGCTGTACCTAGGGGTTTTGGGAGCCTAAAACCAGGACTCGTCACTTCCACTACACCAAACTGATGCACCCCTTTCTAGTTGAGGCCCATTCGTTGCACACATGTGGTGGTTGTTTATTATCTCTTCATAATATACTTCAATGTCGTGCCTAACTGACATAGTATCGATGGCTTGTACCTGGCATCTATAGCAATATTTTCCAGAATATTGAGATGTCCAATCAGATTTCCAGTTTGACGTCTGGTGCAGTCTGAAGGCTTCCGCTTCCTTCATTACAAGTGCATTGGCGGAAGGTTCAGCGTTACCTCTAATGCTGTTGTGGGGAATTTAAATATCACCCTTTGATTCCCAGACAGGCTAACCTCTGCAGTTTTCGCAACTTGATTTGTACCGAGTACTGTTGCGTTGGTGTCTATGGGGTTTGATGATCGATTGATATGACAATTTATCATTTTTGGCTTCAAACCCCATATCTCGCCAAAAACTCTGCGCCACGTCCAGGTTGCCGCTGTAGCCTTGGAAAGAATGTCATTGATGTGGCTGTTCTATTTCAGTCTTCAGTCAATTATAACTCCCAAATATTTGACTTCCTTAGAAAAAGTTGGCTGAGTGTCATTCAGGGTCGGGTATTTTAGTTCGTACTTTCGCCTTCTTGTGAATGAAACCAGCACTGTTTTGCTAGGATTTACATTCAGTTCCTGATTTGTTTGCCGCCAATAGTAACGACCAGGTAATCGGCCTAACCTGGTCGTAATTCCAGAATCATGATTATCCACGGTCATTGACCACAGCCTCTCAAATCATCTTTGAATGCGATGCTATAGAAATTAGATGCAGAAGAACGTTCGGACAAACTATCCCAGTTACAGGCAGGGATCCACTGCCAACCACTGACAACAGGCCATACAATAGCAGTCCTCCCGCATGTTTAAGGAATCCCCAAAGGAAAGCCCGCCCTTTCGTTCGCCAGTCTTCCAATAACCAACCTATATGTGCTGGAATTAACTCATCAGTTCATCTGCACTTGTAGATTATTGTTAGACATTTCCTAATAAAGAAATTGAGCTTATTCCAGTCAGAATCATTGCGATAGCTACGCAAAGATCGACTTCAGAATTCATTCATGACATAATTAATATCAGTGAAAATCATATTGTTCTTTACCAGTTACCTACCTTTTCGATAGAAGAGCTTTGAAATATTATTAATGTCGAGTCCTAGCATGTTTTTATTCAATTTGAGACACAGTAGCGAGTACATTTCTCTCTTCAATCCACAATGAATCAGACTTCTTCGTTTCATCATTGCAGTAAAACCTGCTAACAATGACAAACTGATATGAAATCACTAAAAATTCATAATTGGCCAATACGTAGTGGAAATAGAAAATCTGAATATTAACAGTTGCTGACTTTGTGGTCGTATTTTTATATGAATTCATAATAATAATAGTGTTTATTCACAGAAGTGTAGAGACAAAGTTACAAAGGTGTACATAAAATCCGTAAATAAACAAAATATCACCGAAGCAAAATATGCTTGTTCGTGATATGATCTATAAATAGCATGGTAATACATAAGAAGTGTTTTGATAAAGAAAACATTAATATATATATATATATATATATATATATATATATGTATATATATATATATATATATATATACAGAGTGGCCACTTTTTTAATGGGATTGTATTGGTAACGTTTGAACCATAAGAGTTAGAAGGTCGGTCAAATGGAGAAAAAGTTGCATTCATAGAAGCATTGTCAAGCAGTTCAAACAAATCGAGATTATCAGGGCCAGTTACTGAGATATCATAAGAAAAGTTAATTCTGTCATTTAGATTTTTCTTTTTTTCCCACTTTATTTCGAATATTATCAAAAAATGTCACAGGAGTTTTTTATTCGACAGTAAATTATCCTCATTTTGACATAATCAGATTTTGTATCCAACGTCTCGTACGCTCTGGGCCACCCTCAACCTCATTTTTTTCAATACGGACCTGCATATTTTATGACACTTTTCGAAATAACTTTCAACGCTGAATTCAACGATATATCATACAATGTCATTCAGAGTTGATTTTCAGGTGATTTTGACCCTTATCCAAATTTCTTTGGGTCGGATCTGTATTACATTTAGGTACCTTTAGTTTAATTAACAACATGCAATACATTTCGATAAGAAAATCAACTTACTCATCTTCAACTGAATGGAACGTAACAGAATCAAAGCAAGAAACAAGTAATAATTATTTACAAATTTCAAGAGGTGAAAAACCTAATTCATAATAGTTAAACGAAACTATCATTTAATGAAAGAAAAATCAAATGATTATTCGAAAGTAAATGATGAACATTAATGATGTAAGTGTTCGAAATGTCCACCATTTTGTAAAATGCACTTTGCGGTTCTGGAACCCATACTTTTTATACATTTGCTTATTTCGTCTCCTTGAATACCTTCCAATACATTCTCAATCTTCTCGCGAAGAATCTCTATTGTCGGGTTCTTAGTATCATAAATTTTATTTTTGAGATATCCCCACAAATAAAAATCCAGCGGATTCAAATCCGGAGATCTGGCAGGCCATGCTACTGGACCTCTTGTTCCAATCCATGAAGGGTCAAAATCACCTGAAAATCAACTTTGAATGACATTGTATGATATATCGTTGAATTCAGCGTTGAGAGTTATTTCGAAAAGTGTCATAAAATATGCAGGTCCGTATTGAAAAAAATGAGGTAGAGGGTGGCCCAGAGCGTACGAAACGTTGGATACAAAATCTGATTATGTCAAATTGAGGATAATTTACTGTCGAATAAAAAACTCCTGTGACATTTTTTGATAATATTCGAAATAAAGTGGGAAAAAAAGAAAAATCAAAATGACAGAATTTACTTTTCTTATGATATCTCAATAACCGGCCCTGATAATCTCGATTTGTTTGAACTGCTTGACAATGCTTCTATGAATGCAACTTTTTCTCCATTTGACCGACCTTCTAACTCTTATGGTTTAAAAGTTACCAATGCAATCCCATTAAAAAAGTGGCCACTCTGTATACATTTGTGTATGAGGTAAAGTAAAAATTTGTAAATCGGGTAGGTACAGACAAAATAGGATAAGTGTAGACAAAAAATTATGAAAAGTATAGATATAATGAGGTAGGTATTGTCAAAAAAATATAAGTATTGTCAGTTTGAGTTATTATAGATACATTGTTCAATTCTGAGTGAAACGAGCGAATTTATTGTTCAGATCGGAATGAACAATAACATTGATAACTATTTTGAACATATGTACATAAATATCCGATATTTGATAATAATTATTTATCAGCTTAGGTATTTTAAGTTCACCAGATCACTGAACATTTTTCTTCCAGTTGCATTAATCAACATTGTTAGTTTGTGTTGAAGTCCATTGTAGCTAAGAACACAGAGTATTCAACCGAACGTTGTCTAATTGTTTTATTATTAAATGTAGTACTATACTGTGTTTTCTTTGTTCCTGTTTCGTATTTTTGTGTGGCGGAGGTTAATTTCATTTTATTTTTATGAATATTCATTATTATTCGTTGGCCAAAAAGCTGTCGGATGTCCAATATTTTTGCTTCATTGAAGATAGTTTTACTCGAATACGTGATTTTTTAAAATATTATTCTAAGTATCAATGTTTGAACAACGCCTAATTTTTGTAGGTACGAGAGTTGAGATTGAACAAGTGCAAAATAAATAACTTTGAGATGTGTTCTATTCAGGTAATCCGAAAGGATCCTAAATTTAGTTAACAGACTCCTCATTTTATTAGTTGAATGTTTCATTTGTATATCCCATCTGAAGTGTCTATCGATGATGATTCCTAAATATTTGATTGAGTCCTCCAAAATTGGTATATTATGTATCAATGTTTAGTGGCCCTAAATTTGGTAGGTTGTTGGCGTGTGGTAAACGGTAAGTAGCAGGTTCTGGCTGTTCAGTTTAAATTTATTGTACTTGAACCATTCGCTAATATTACAGAAATCTTCTTCTGATTCATGATGGGGATTGGTAGAGAATAGCCATATCATCGGCAAAACTAATTATTCTAGCCTTTGCTGTCGTTCTCATAACGTTGTTCACGTATATCGTGAACAGTAGAGGTCCAAGAACAGTGCCTTGTGGGACACCATTCTTGGATCACTCAGTGTTCCGTCGAATTGCTTTTATCGCGCAGGTAGTCTTTGTGTAACTCGTAGATTTTCCTTCTCAATCCGTAACAGTTCAGTTTTTTCATTAAGCGTTCGTGACAAACGCTTTAGAAAGGTCACAAATTGATGGAATATTTGTATCCAAGGCTTTATATACTTCTGATGTTAAAGCATATATTGCATCGTCTGTGGATTTTCCTTCTCTGAAGCCGTACTGTTTGTTCATCATGTATCAATCTTCCAACTGGAATTATTCATCATAGTGGGATATTCCCATTGTGCTTATGAACACTTTTGAGCAGGAAGGCATAAATCAGACAAAATTATACGGTATCCTTTCCACATTGGGAATATTTGGATCCTAAGAAATAATCAATTTTGGTACCAAGTTTCTGTGCTTCTTGAAGAATTCCTCCTCTAATTGGGTTACTAACATTTTAATTCATTTAAAAACGTTATAAAGATGGAGTGAAAGACAATACCCTATTTTTTCTTTGATATCTTCTATTTTCATTAAAACTCACTTCTTAATTATTTTTAAAATTTTTGACTGTACTACAAAAAGGTCCTCTAGCACCTTTTCCCCGCGATCAGAATTTATAACGTCCCAATTTGTACGTACTTTCAGACATGCGGTGGAGAGAAATATGCTTTGCTTTTGCTGTTTATTGTTGTGTTATCACCTCTTGAATCGCTTTTATTTATGAGTCAGTAATTGTTTCGAGATTGTATCAAAGAATGATGGTATAGAACAATTAGTATTGAAGAAGATGATATAGATTAATGGGCGCATTATGTCGCTTTCACCAGTTCACGTCAACAATAGCTCTGTTGAAATTATGCACTGAATACATTCATGAAAGTTCTGCGTGATATCAGCCAATTTCCTCAGTAGTTTCATGATTTCGGTTTATCCAAAGTACAGCTTTTTGGGAAATTAATAGGAAGTAGAGGTATCAAGATTTTATGCTTTATAATTTTCTCGTATCTGTGCCGGATAATCTGATATCTATCATGCACATGTTTAGCAAATGATTTTATCTTTAATTAAGATGTTTCTCGTTCTCAATACGAATTATTAATTTTGTTATGAAATAAACCTTAAAAACCTTAAAAATATTTGGGTTGAATTTATGAGGATGGAAAAATTGGTTGATGAAACATAGGTTTATGCTTTTCAAACTTTGAATCATACTCTCTCAATTCCTTGAGAGGTTAGAGAATCGCACTTTCATGCTTACGTTTCGTCTTTATATTCAGCCTTCTTCGAGGCAAAACTTAAACAGTTGTCGACCCCAATGAAGATGTTATGAAACATTATATTGATGATGTAGTGAAAAACAATACTATGTCACAATAGTTCGAATGAACGTAAATAAAAATGGTACGGATGAAAATAATATTTCTATCGTCGAACAACTGAACCGAATGATTGTTTTTCACTTCATCACCAAAATTATGTTGCATAACGTCTTTATTGGGGTTCACAACTGATGTAACTCTTGCCTTGAAGAAGTCTAAATACAGTGCTTCTCAAAAGTCCCCTCCCCCCTCTTATTTTTGGAACGATTATACATAAACAAGTGAAATTTGGAAACTGAATATTAAAGGTTGTAAACTTCCCTACCAGTGATGATAGATGACGAAATCGTCAAAGATGACGTCACAAGGCCATTGTGACCAATAATTTTAAATGGAACCCTACGGCAAGCGACACCTCTTTTAAAAGGTATCGAAAAAACCTATTCAATGATACTAATTTTGTTTGTGTTTATGGCAGTTTTGGCAACTCGCTTTTAAAAAACGCAAAGGATGAATTACATCAGTTGATACTAAAATTCCAAATTCAAGCTCCGCCTCCGGATAGTTGTCAAATAAGCTGACGTTTTTGTTAGTCTCCCTGATTCGACGTTTTTGTAATTGTCCAAGTTTTTGTACATTTAATAATTTGTGTATTGTCGATCGAACGTTTAACTGTTTTAGCAGCTTTTGGTACTTTTAATATTTTTGTGAATTTTAATAATTTGTTAAACTGTTGTGAGCCGAATGTTTAAGTGCTTCAAGAAGCGAAATGGTACGTGCTTTAGCTGATAAAGTAGCAGTGATCCTATTTCTTGGTGCAACTAGACAAAATATTCATGCAGCAGAACGCATTTTTAATGAGAGGTTTCCCGATCGCCCCGTTTCGAGGACTTATTTAAGGGAGCTCCTTCGTGAGTACTATTAATGATGCGAAACGATCTGGCAGACCACAAATTTCTGATGAGAAAAAAATTTATATAGTGGCAGAAGTAATAGTTAATCCTACTTCTTCAACAACTCACGCTGCATGTACCTGTGAAGTCAGTCGAAGTACAGTACACAGGGTGATGAAAAAAAAACAAATTTCATCCATACAAATTAAAAATGGTTCATCAACTCTCAGACGACGACCCAGACCGAAGACTAGAATTTTGTGAAAATAGGGAAACAAAAATTAACCAACAGTCAGACTATGTCAAAACAATTTGTTTTAGTGACGAAAGTACTTTCTATCTAAATGGAAATGTAAAAACACAGAATGTGAGGTATTGGAGTGACGCAAATCCTCACCTGTTTCGTTAAACACATACCCAATTTCCCCAGAAGGTGAATGTTTGGGCAGGTATCCTGGGAAACCACATCGTTGGGCCTCTTTTTTCAAATGCTAATTTAACTGGTGAGGTTTATCTGGAGCTGTTTCAAAACGGAATAGAACCGTTAATCCTTGAAATTTTGGAAGATAATCCAGATGAATTCGGCAATTTGGAAATAACATTCCAACAGGATGGTGCTCCTCCACACTATTACGGTGCACTAAGACGGTATTTGGATGAGGAGTATCGTGGTAGATGGATTGGACGACGAGGTTCAACGGAATGGCCAGCTCGATCACCGGACCTCACACCTTTGGATTTTCTCTGTGGGGGTACCTTAAATCGAAGGTTTACGACACTGAACCTGACAATATTGACGTTTTAAAACAACGTATTGTTGCAGAATGTGAGGCTGTTTCCGCAGACACATTTGCAAAAGTACGAGAAGAGTTTAAAAAAGGATATTTCACTGTCAGGAAGTAAATGGAGGTCACTTCGAGCAATTTCTTCAAGTAGATACTGATTCTTAAATCTGTAATTAATATCATACTGAATGGAATTTAAATTTTAATGCTTACTAATGATCCATTAAAACTGCCATAAACACAAACAAAATTAGTATCATTGAATAGGTTTTTTCGATACCTTTTGAAAGAGGTGTCGCTTGCCGTAGGGTTCCATTCAAAATTATTGGTCACAATGTCCTTGTGACGTCATCTTTGACGATTTCGTCATCTATCATCACTAGTAGGGAAGTTTACAGCCTTTAATATTCAGTTTCCAAATTTCACTTGTTTATGTATAATCGTTCCAAAAATAAGATGGGGGGAGGGGACTTTTGAGAAGCACTGTATATAGACGAAACATCGACATAAAAGTGCGTTGTTTTCTTGTCTACAATTTTCAGCAGGTTCAACCGGCCATGTCAATGAATTATTTGCAGGTGAAAGTTAAATGTAATAATTAAAATATTGGATAGGTCCTCAATGGTCGTATAATGGAACCAAAAGTTTTACTTTATTTTCGAAAAAGTGGAGCATAACAGTGCCCTTCATTCTGAAGCTCTTTCTTTGAATTATTTTCCTGTTTCGATTTTTTCGCAATAGAATTATTTTTGAAGGATTATATGACATTTTTTATTGATATCTATAAAAAAATTCTCCTAGACTTTTCTGAAAAATCTATCCCGATTTATAATATTGTCCATTTTAACACGGATTTTCATTTCGAGACAGATTTTGGCCAATAAAAACACGTACTTTTAATTATGAAACGAATTTTCCCTCTATAGAAACACTTACTTGGGGATAATCGAGTGGTATGTTTCTACATACTTGTTTGACATTTAATTTTTATTGACATTCAATCACAACGATGTCAAAAGTACCTATAAGTATGTCGAGCACTGAATAATGATCTTGTACCCCTCCAGAAATTCTTGTTTTTATTTCATTATTTATTGGTAATAGAAAAAATAATGTATGCAACGATCATGTAATGGCTATTAACACACTCGCACCCGGTTCACGACCCTCGCCTTCGGCTGGTGTCGTAACTTACCTCGTGCTCAGCTATCATTACATGATCGTTGCATAATATACTAATTTTGGTAGCAAAAATCTCAAATACCACCGGTAGAAGTGTTTTTTTCTAGATACCTCTATCAATCGACCTGGACTGAATCAACTGGCGATGTATTCATGCTCATTCCCTCAACAAAAAATGTTGTGTACAAATGCGAATGATATTCAGATGTATTTGCAATGATATACATGATTATACAAATGATGTGATGATATGATATGACGATTATACCTTGATTCCAGGAAATCCCTTCATGTTATGGTCAAAAGAAAAAGGAATCGATGTAATCC
This sequence comes from Gonioctena quinquepunctata, assembly GCA_018342105.1. NCBI lineage: Eukaryota > Metazoa > Arthropoda > Insecta > Coleoptera > Chrysomelidae > Gonioctena > Gonioctena quinquepunctata. The sequence goes on from JAFIRS010000310.1 coordinate 21,270, forward strand.
CAACCACACCTTTGTTACGATCTCAAACAATAATTCAGTTTCAACGAGCTGAAATCTAAACGTTCCATCTACTCGCCACAGATCGTTACCAGGCGACTAATGTCTTTTTCTGTTGTAACTCGAAACTCCCCCTTTTCTATTTTCTCAGTAACCGATGCGTTACGGAAAAAGCTCTCGCTCTCTCGAAAATATTTTCCCGGTGTTATATATAGCGGATTTGTCGTTCTTTTTATCGACCATCGAAGTTTTTATGGGCCACAATCAAGATGTCAGTGATTGCTCAAAGTTCAGTTCCTATGTTTACACTGCAGTACGTGCTCTAGACCATGAAAAGTGTGTTCGAAATGGGAATTCTTCGCGTATACAGGGTAATCGATTGGAAGTTTGGAAAACTGTAGGGCATCCCTTAGGCATAAGGTTGGCCATTGCCTAGGGAACTGAATTGGGAGGGATGCCAATGTAGAAAAAGTCGATTGACTTTTCTTTTTTTTTCTATAGAATTTAAATTTAAAATTATCCCACTATCTGTCATCAGTTGTAACAAGTAAATGGTCTTTTGACCGTTCTTCGTTTTATTAGAATAAAAAAATATATAAGATCTTTCTTAATTTCTTCTAAAAATTTTCTATCTCAATCTGAATGCAATTGAAACCAATTCATACGACCGATTAGTTAATCTAATAAAATTTTCAGTACTAATATCTCAACTCCACTTGTAAAGGGCAGTTATGTCACCAGGGTATGGTATATGAAATAAAAAGTTTTTTCGACTCATAACACCAATTTTGATATGATAGAGTGTTTCTTTACTAGACAAATGTAAGGCACAGATTTCTCATTTTTTTAGTCACCCGTTGTCCTTAGGACACAGATCCGGCCTTCGGCTTAATATGCGAGGTCTTTTTTGAATAACTTTTCTTTTCAACTAGTAATTTAAGAAAACCTTTTCTATTACTATCTGGAATTACTTTTTCTTCTAATAAAATATTCCCTTTTTCTTGCTTTATAACAATTTTTCCCTTTCGTCTTTCACAAAATTAACGTTACTTCTCTCCCGAATTAAACTATCCCTTATAGAACTTAGTTTTCTAATGAAAATATGATGATTATCTCCCATGAAGGCTCCTTTTTGGGCTTAGTATGACTTGTCCCTTAACTATCTTCTCAATTGAAACTCCTCCATAAAGTTAATACATATATTGAAATAAAATTGGCACATGTAGTACAAAACACTGATGAATAAATATCTCTGTATAAAACGAGACTATCGTCCAACCGAAGACAAAACTTGACTATATTATCAAAGTCAAAGTCGATACAGAACCTACCTTGAGTAAAAAAATGTACCTTCTCAAAAAAAGCTCAAATGTTTGTTTCTCATAGAAACTCATGAAAAAAACCACATTTTGGCCAAAAATCCACCCGATTTGCAAATATTTAAAATAGTCGCTATAAAATCTTCATCCTCATTTCAAAGTATGCAAAAAGATGTTAGAGTTCACACTTCTAAATCAACATGAAGCTTCGCCATAATGTTAAGTTAAAATTTTTCTCTAAGCTTGGCCACTTACCCCCATAAAATACCACCCTTTCCATGTCTGGTGTAGCATCTCCTTTTTCTCCAAATTCCAAATATCTCCCCCATTTCTCTCGTACCGTTTCTTTTTAGTCACTCGCCCGAAATTTCGTGACTACACATTTTAGCCTGCCGCACAGGCTAGCAAACAAAATTTCAACATGAACAACTGACAATTTCTCGAGGGGGATCGGTCCAAAATTCTCAGGTCGGCCATTACTTCGAGAAGCAAATATCGATGGCGGCTAGGTGGTAAAGCCACCTAAACTCGCGCAGGGCGCGATTAACTCGAAAAGTGTCAATCTCGCAGATGCACTTCTCAGTATTCAGATGCCCGTTTAGCCCAAAATGATGTCATATTCTGCATCTTGAGGCGAGAATAATCTTCGACTTATATTCCTCCCGATGAGGGGCATTGTTGACCAATCAAGATACAGAATATAGCGTCATTTTGGGCATGACAGGATTCGCGAGGACTCGAGGGGATAAGTCCATCTGCGAGATTGACTCGTTATCGAGTTGATCGCGCCCTGCGCGAGGCTAGGTGGCTTTACCACCCGCCATCGATTATTTGCTATTCAAAGTAATGACCGACGTGAGAATATTGAACCGTTCTAGATAGTCGGTTTGAAAAGTTACTCTCACGAACGCGGAAAAGGCCTTGGGCTTTGAGGGGCCATTGAAAAGATCGACCGCGAGAAATTATCAGTTGAAATTTTGTTTGTTAGCCTGTGCGGGATGCTAAAATGTCTAGTCACGAAATTTCGGGCGAGTGTCTCAGAAGAAACGGTACGAGGGAAATGGGGAAGATATTTGCAATTTGGAGAAAAAGGGGAGGCTACACCAGACATGGAAAGGATGGTATGTAATAGTGGCCACGCTTAGAGAAAAAATTGAACTTAACATAAGCTTCATGTAGATTTAAAAGTGAACTCTAGCATCTTTTTGCACACTTCAAATATGAGGGATAAGGGGATAAAGATTTTATAGCGCTTGAAATAAACACGGAGTTCTGAAATTCACCGAAAGAACAGACTATTCTAAATATTTGTAGATCGGGTGGCTTATTGACCAAAATAGGGGTTTTTCATGAATTTCTACGAGAAACAAACATTTTGTGAAAAATAGGTAGAAAAGAAAAGGTATGTAAGCTTTTCCTGGGAAGGTACATTCTTTGACTCAAGGTGGATTTGTTTTTGTATCGACTTTGATGTTTGATAATATAGTCAAGTTTTGTCTTTGGTTGGACGATAGTCTCGTTCACTTTTTTATATAGAGATATTTATTTATCACTGTGTTGTACTACATTTTCCTATTTTATTTCAATATATGTATTAACTTTCTGAAGGAGTTCCATTCGAGAACATGGTTAAGGGACAAAGTCATACTAATCTCAAATAGGGGCCTTGATGGGGGATAAACTTCATATTTGCATTAGAAAGGGTAGTCCTAGAAAACTAAGACCTATAGTTTAGGTGGTTTAATTATTAGGGAGAGAAGTCACTTTATTTTGTCGAAGACAGTTTATTCGCTAGTGTCCACCCACTGAGTTGAATCAACGGTGCCTTGTCAAATATTCCCAGACGATAATATTATTGATAAAATTGCAACATAGTACCAATATTGACCTGGCGACGTCTTTGAAATAAATATAATATTCATGCATGTCTAAACCACAACAAAGCTTATAGCTTACCATGGGACGAAACACCATACAGGGTGTTACACCAATTTGAGAGGACATTTGAATCCGAAAGGATTACTACTGATAAGATCCAAAAAATTGGTTGTTCCTTAAAAAAATTATTTAATACCACAGAAATATCTGAAACTGAGGTGTTCAGTAACTTTGAATTCATTATCAAAAGTTTTGGTAGTAATTTGTAGTAGCCATCATAGAAAAAATCATGCAATGCAACGGGGAATTTTAATTAACATGTTATCAACGTTTGTGTGAAGTTTCGCACCTCTTAATGCAGTTATTGTAACATGTTCTGTTGCATTTACTTCCTTTCGTATTATATCCTTGATTTTTTCATTCAATTTGAAAATAGTTGTGTTATGATTCTCCTCCATCCATTTCATTTCGGATAACATTCGACAGCATTTTTTTCCTGTAATATTTTCGATTTGATACAGAAAAAAAGGAAAAATCTTGTTTTCTGAAAAGAAAGAAATGTCATAGATAATATTCCAGAAAAAAAATTGTATGGACCTTTCAAATAATACTTGATTCGAAACTAATAACTAATTAACCTTTCAAGAAATCTTAACTTGTTTTCAACAAATAAGAATTTGAAAATATTATTGCTCCACCACTCCGCTGTTACTGGTTGAAATTAATGTATTTATATATTATGGGATTGTAATGAATATATGTATATCTTAATCGACCTTGAGACTGATCAAGCAGATGTTTCTGTAGATATATCATCCGGATCCGTACGTAAAACTAAAGAATACCGACTACTGGGTATCGATATTGCTCACTTATAGATGCAGTGTGTATGCCGGTTTCTGTCAGGAATTATCTTTTACGTTTCAGTTATTTATATATACGAGTAGAGGGGACACTTGTTTATCCAACGATTGTCGTAAATTGCCGCATACCGAGAATTTTATGCACTGATAATGAAAGTCCGTGATTCAAAGGTTTCACAGATGTTTGAATTCGATTAGTTTAGACAGGGTGTTGCTTTTTCTCCTTCGGTGTAAATATGCGTGCATTTTACTCCTCTGAAAACGTGTTATCATAACATGTTACATAAGAAAATTAACTGTGTCGTCTATTTCGTGTAAATAATACGTTGCCTGATGCCGAATGCGTTTAAAAAGACAACAAATGACACTGACGAATGGTGCGGCTCTCCAATCAAGTATGTAACTGTAACGGACTAGAGAAGTCAGAAGATACATGACTATTCATAAAATTATGCCCTGTTTCATCCATTGTTGTGAAGTCGCATTTTAAGAAGTTATATTTGGGAGAACGTAAAACGCTGAGTTCATACTCAACCGATCAACAACAAATCGTTTAATGATTTTTTTCTAATTGACGATTGTTAATTTTATGGACGAACTGCAGAAAAAAATGCAGTTCGTTTGTGTTTAATGATTGTGAATTGTGAATGATTATACTTACTCAATGTTTATGCGTTTTGCGAAATGTGCAAACAACTATTCAGAAGTTATGAACGATGGCATTTCACAGGTAATCTACCACTAAAAAACTATATCGGTGTATTGGCTATTGTTATCCTTGTATATATGCCTGTATTACTTGGTAGGAGGAGCGGCTGGAACTGGATACAATTTATTTTATCGGAAACAAGGGAAGTATAACGACACTAATAGTCATGGATTTTATTCACTTCCCTACCATCATTTATGACTTCGAAACAATAAAATTTCATATGAGTTGATAGTTTTTCTCACAAACCAAAAGGTTGAATATGTTTGGTCTAATCTTAATATAACCTGAATTCAGTAGTGAATGAAATTTTAATATTATATATCACTTGGTCGCAATCAAACGTTATAAAAGGAACACAAATTGCTCGTAATCCGTTCTCAGTCTAACGAAAAAAAGGTGAACACAATTGTAAGGACTTTTTTATGTTATCCAATTTTTTTTTTCAGAAAATTACCAGTATCACTATGGGAAAGAATAAAAACAAACAACAAATTTTCTCCTGACATCGGTATATGTGCCTAACAATCAGGGCTTTAAACGAAACTAAATAAATGTGTACTTCGCATGTTATTTTTTGTAATATAATAGGAATTTCTCGCAAATTTTCTCCTGACATCGGTATATGTGCCTAATAATCAGGGCTTTGAACCAAACTAAATAAATGTGTACTTCGCAATGTTATTTTTTGTAATATAATAGGAATTTCTTGCAAATCGCTTGATGTACAATCATCGCTATATTTTTTTCGGGAACTAGCTGAACTGCTACGTGCACTGGTTTTTTTTTCTTTTGAGTTACCAGTGACAAAATTGAATTAAAAATGTTTCAGAGACTCCTTATATTCAACTCTTTCGTATGGTACCTCCTATGACTTCTATGTTTTGGGAAATATACGTGTGGGTAAGCTTCATCTCCATGCTAGAATTTCAACTTCATATGTCGAAAAATCACAATTATAAACGGTTTTGACAGCTATATGGAGTTATCTTATGAGGGTTCCGTTCTTTCCTCTTGAGTTACGCAACCGGTCAAGCATCTCCAAAACTTTCAGTCATCTAGAAAGTAACTATGGTATTTTTATATTCATATAATGTTGTCTATAGTTACGATATAATACAGGGTGTTTCATAATTGAATGCTAATCCTAAAGGGCGATAATCCTTGGACGATTTAAAAAAAAATCTCATATATATGAACATAGGTCCGCAACTGCTTCATTTCTGAGATACAGGATGTTGAAATTTAACAAAAAAATCAGTTCTTTCCCAATATCTCTGAAACCGCTTTGGATTTTTTTTTCAATTTTGGTACATGCAAAGTACGCATAAAAATACATTTTTTCCTTGATAAAGAATTTCTTAATTTTCATCAATGGCTTCCCTGTTATCATGCCCTGTCATATTTTTGATCAAAATAATGATACGCCACTGTCTTTTTTTCCAAAAACGGCGGACGGTTTTCGATTTAGAAAATAAAATACATTTGCTTGTCCCTATTCGATTTTTTCTCTTAATCTTAATTTCACCATTGTGGTAACCAAAGGATCTTGGCAAGATTTTTATAATTTTATATTAACTATTATTTAGTTTTTGTGATGAGTACGCATAAAAATACATTTTTTATTTTTAAAAACAACTATTATGAACAAAAAATACCAAAATCAAATTAACTGTTCAAAATTTCCGCCTCCTACAAGTATGCACGCTTCAGCCCTCCTTGTCATTGACTCGGGTATTCTTTGGAAAATTCCTGGAGTATTCCTTATTGCTTCACAGGAAACTATTACGCGGTTTCGCAATTCTTTCTCAATTAGAATTGGTTGACTGTACACCAAAGTCTTGAGATGTTTCCAAAAAAAAAATAATCAAGACGGTTTAAGTCTGGGGATCTAGCTGGCCATGACTCTGTTCCCCCACGAACTATCCAGCGATTATAAAAGTTTTGGTTTAAATATTCGCTTGCTAGAGTACCAAAATGAGCAGGTGCCGCATCTTGCATAAACCACATGCGATTTCGCATTAAAATAGGAACATCTTCCAACAGAATTGGCAATCTTCAAGAAATCGGCGATAATTATGTCCATTTAATCTGTGTGGTAAAAAAGGTCCAATTAGGTAATCTCCAATAATTCCAGCCCAGACATTTAATGAGAACTGCTCCTGGTGATGAGATTCCACGATTGCATTCGGATTTTCCTCGGCCCAAAAATGATTATTATGAAAATTTCTGATCCTGTTTTTAGTAAAACTAGCTTCGTCCGTGAATAAAATTTCCCTGTCAAATAAAGGATTTTCGGTAACTTTTTGGAGAAACCATTGGCAGAAATTCACTCGTGATGGAAAGTCTCGAGAAAGTAGAGCCTGAACCCGTTGAATGTGATAGGGATATAATAAATAATCATGAGGAATCCTCCATACTAGACTATGGGCGATAATCAAATCATTGGCAACGCCTCGTACTTATCTCAGGATTTTCGTCAACTTAATTTAAAACAGGTATCTCAAGCTGGAGTTCTTGCAGTCCGATGTGCTCCTTTCAAGTGATGATTTGGCTCAAAACTTCCTGTTTCACATTACCTTCTGTGGGTGCTTGAAATCGTTCGAGCATCAGGAAGCATTCTATTTGGGAAGCGCTCTTGATACAGTCGCTGGCTTCATATGCGTTCCCGTCAGCAAGCCCATACAAGTAATGCATGTCTGCTAATTCGGTATTTGTAAAATTTACCGTGTTTTTTTTAATAAAAAATGTGTTCTCAGCATACTAGATGTTTCTAGCCCACAAGATAATCCTACTACTCTTCAACGGCTGATTTCGCATAGGGACAAGCAAATGAATAAATTTTTTTTCGCCGGGCGAAAAAAAGGCAAGTGACGATTTTTATGGGAAGATGGGCGACAATAACAAAAATAATATTTATTTGGAAAAAAGACAGTGGCGTATCATTATTTTGATCTAAAATATGCAGGGTATGTTAACAGGGACGCCACTGATGAAAATTAAGAAAACTTTTATCATGGAAAAAATGTATTTCTATGCGTATTCTGCATGTACCAAAATTGAAAAAAAAGCCATAGCGGTTTCAGAGATATTGGGGAAGAACTGATTTTTTTGTTAAATTTCAACATCCTGTATCTCAGAAATAAAGCGGTTGTGGACATATGTTCATATGAAGAATTTTTCTTAAAATCATCCAAGGATTATCGCCCTTTAGGATCAGCATTCAATTATGGAACACCCTGTATATTGGGATACTTTCTAGGCACCCACCCGTTTATCATAAGAGACCGACGGACCGAGTTCAGATTTGTTCGAAAAATACTTTTACATAAAATCAGTGAAGTGTCCGATATTAAAAGTTTTCTTTGAAATAATACGGAAGTACAAGGGGAATTAATAAATTAAAATGTCAAGCCTTTGAGAAATTTTTTGATTAAATTGATCTGCTAAACAAACCTTTCATAAAGTTTGAAAGGAGTAAACCCTTCAAACAAATTGAATATTACTATACATTTACTTATATAAATGTTTGTCTGGGAAGCGATCAATTGTTAGATGATAATTAAATGAAACTTTGATCACATTCACATCGTTCAATTCTCTCTTTTTACAATGCCAGTAACATGTTGTTCAATGTATTTGGATAATAATTGTTTGTTTCTCCTCAACAGTGCAAATGGACCGAGTCATTCCAACCAGAATTCAGAATTTCAATTATTGATTGGTTGTTGCCCTACTGAACAAGACTGAATAATCCAAATTATTCCAGTTCATTTGATATTGAATTTTTTATGATATTTACTGATAGTTACGAAGGCGTATAAGGGCCAACAACAAAATATTTTTTTAAATATTAGGAATTGTCACTTCAAAGTGACAATTGTCACTTTGAACTGACAATTGTCACTTAGAACTGACAATTGTCACTTTGACGTTGAATTTTGATTTAGTTATTCGATACAAACTATTGCAACAGCAAGTGGCGGGGTAAAAACCCATTTCCAGATGGTTCTATTAATAAAATTGCGAAAAAAATTAAATAGTTCATCTATTGGTATTAAACTACTTACTCTATTTAACTTGAGTTATTTGAAAGAAAAATAAAATATTTATAAATTGACCAGAGAATATAGAAAAAAAGGTGATTTTAGATATTTTCGAATAAATGCTTGGAACTGCACATAAGCCATAGTATTGGATTCTAACTGTTTTCGAAATTCTGCCATCTTCAAAGTTTTTTTTTAACTTGTTGCCTTACTGGCCATCATGTAAAAATTCAATTGATTTTGAGGTTATTCGACATGCACAATCTATAAAAGTTTTTTCAATACTTTTTCCTATATCTATGTTGAAAATTGACTAAATATTCAACCTGTTTCATTTTTGATGGCCTACTCTCCTATGAACATCTCATTTTGTATACAGGGTAGTTCCTTTCGAAAAATGAATGGAGTTTTTTCTCAAATGTCTCGGACGGACACAGTGCTCTTTTTTTTAAACAAAATAGGAGATTTTCCACGAGAATTTAATTGGTTTTTCTGAGTGTTTTTTTAAAAGGAATTTTAAAAAAAAAAAATTTTTAATTTTTTTTAAAACAATTGTCACTTCAAAGTGACAATTGTCAGTTCGAAGTGACAATTGTCAGTTCAAAGTGACAATTGTCAGTTCAAAGTGACAATTGTCAGTTCAAAGTGACTTTAAAGTGACAATTCCTAATATTTTAAAAAATATTTTGTTGTTGGCCCTTATACGCCTTCGTAGATAGTACTGTCATCGTGAGTTGATTTGATTACAAGAATTATTTTCAACTTAACACGTTGTCTGGACCAGAAATATAGGTATATCCGCCTTCCGTTCCGATCAATGTTTTAAAGATTGATTATTCAAAGCGTGTTTTGTTCGGTTCACTGAACACACCGCACACATTCTATCTAAAATAACGGCAACGTACTTTGTGTAACATATTCATTGAAAAGCATTGAATTTCATTTTAGCGAAGTGTTCTTCATGGCTTGTCAATATACAATACGTTTGCTCATTCAGTTCCAGGAGAGCTATTCTCAAGAAAAACAATCTGTCGCTAAAATCTTATAGTCCAGGATCCATAGTCCAGTTTTGCACTTGATTACTATCAAGCTAATTTTCCGTGAGTAGCTTCATTTTGATGAGACGACCAACAATTTCCTGTACGAAACTCTCGATTGTGGTAGCTAACAGAGGTAGCAAGAATAAAATATGTCGATTTGATGATTCTCAAAAATTTATTACTAACTGGGTTTTTTTTTGTTTAATCTCAAGATAATTATCTAAATTATTCGAAAAAATATTTGTCCTACAAAATGTATGGTTTGATCAAAGAGTCCCCTCCTTCCAAGATGTATCGATAACGGGGTCATCATAAATGATTACTAACCAGCTTTTTTTTTTTTTTACTCAGGTAATATTTATATCATCTAACAGTCATATTGTCCTACAAATTGCGTTGTACGTTATCCCGGTCCTACGCTCGAAAGTAGTAGTACAGATCCTTGATGTAAAAATAATTACTATCAAGCTGAATTAATCGTGGATAGCTTCGTTTCGATGAGACGCCCAACAATTTCCTGTGCGAAAATTCTCGATTGTAGTACCTAACAGAGGTAGTAAGGATAAAATATGTCGATTTGATGATTCTCAAAAATTTATTACTTACTGGGTTTTTTTTGTTAAATCTCAAGATAATTATCTAAATTATTCGAAAAAATATTTGTCCTACAAAATGAATGGTTTGATCAAAGAGCCCCCTCTTGTTATCATGAAGAAGCTGATACCAAAATTGTATACCACATTTGTCAATTTAATACTAACTATCGTGTGCAGATACATTGTACAGATTCTGATATACCAATAATAATGTTGGCAAATTTTAAGCATTTAAAAGATCAAATTAAAATAATAATTAATTTTAGCACGAGTAAAAAAAAATTACTTAAACATAAATGAAATTTATGCCAAGCTTGGAGATCAATTATCTTGTTCAATCGCCATATGCCATATTTTTACAGGCAATGATTACAATCCTGCTTCCTTTCGTGAAGGAAAAAAGAGACCTTTCAGTATTTTAAAGAAAAATAAAAATTTTCAAGAGGCTTTTATTCAACTCCTACGAATTGAAAATACAGCATTAACAACATCGAATGAGGTAGTTCAAATTATTGAAGAATATGTATGCAGAATGTATTCATTAAAAACAAAAAATGATATCAACAAAGGACGGTATGAGTTATTTGAAAAAGGGTATAAATTAAAAAATGAAAATGAAGAAATTTTAAAACAAAAAATCATAGGATATGATCCTTCCAGTTTACCACCAACAAAACAAGAATTGTTGTAACAAATTAAAAGAACTGCATTTATCTGCAAACTATGGTGTAATGCACACATGCGGTGCCAGAAAATTTTGGATGGACGATAATTCATGGCAAATATGAATATTATTGGTTTGATGGTCCCCTAAAGTCCATCTTTTGAAGAATTATCTTCTGACATACAAGGTACCCTATTAATACTAAGATTATGAAGATTTATCAGATGAATCTGATGAAGATTATTTTTTTTATATATATAAATACACACATTTTTGTACCTAGTTTACTAAAAAATAAAGTTATTTGAATTTAAAAAAAGATTTTTTATTGTATCTTATGTTACAAATAGGAAAACGAAAAAATGACAATCCTTGTCGGACTAGTCATACATACCTGTTTTCTTGTAGGACATTGTTTCATTTGGGCAGAGAACACACTAACCTATTATGTAATATTTCTGTCCTACAGTTAGTAATGAGAAAAATGGTCTTGTGGTATTAACAATTTCTGAGCGTAGGACCGGGATAACGTACCACGCAATTTGTAGGACAATATGACTGTTAAATGATATAAATATAAACTAAGTAAAGAAAAAAAATCAGCTGGTTAGTAATCATTTATGATGACCCCGTTATCGATACATGTTGGAAGGAGGGGACTCTTTGATCAAACCATACATTTTGTAGGACAAATATTTTTTCGAATAATTTAGATAATTATTTTGAGATTTAACAAAAAAAAATCCAGTTAGTAATAAATTTTTGAGAATCATCAAATCGACATATTTTATCCTTGCTACCTCTGTTAGCTACCACAATCGAGAGTTTCGTACAGGAAATTGTTGGGCGTCTCATCAAAATGAAGCTACTCACGGAAAATTAGCTTGATAGTAATCAAGTGCAAAACTGGACCATGGATCCTGGACTATTACTTTGATTTGTCTCCCGGTGAAACATCAGTGATTCAATATCCCTTTTCTAGAGTTTCTTTTAAAATTGAACTTTTAGCTAATAAATTGCTGTAGAGTTCAAATATCAATAAACCTGAAAAAATTATTGTGGATGCGAATTGCGTATACAGGGTGAATTACCACAAAATGCGGAAAATAAAATGGTTTACTCGTCTTCCATGTGCGAAAGCCGCGAAGTTTTAAAACAATCCGAGGTGATTTATTGATTTCTGTTATGGAAACCAACGACACTAGATAGTATCATACCGAGTGTCAACGAATCTATTAGACAAGTCATAACTTTTAGAATATTAGGTGTATCGAAATGAGATTTGGTATAGGTGAATGGTATCTGAAGAGAAGATTTTTCGCATATTTTTCACTCTCCGGTCATTTCCGGTGTCACCGGAAATGGCTCCGGTTTTGAATTTTTAAGCGGAACACCCTGTATATTGTAACATTTTTTTATTTCTGAGACAATTCTGGATCAGAATGTGACATTTTAAAAAGTTTTTACCCCTATTCATTTTTTTAGAGTCACTTTTAATATTGCATCAAGGTGGCCATGATCGGACGTAAACTAATTAGGACCTCAGCCAATGTCAGAAAATTACAATCGCAAAGTTTTAGTGACTAGTGTGATAGATAGGAATTAGACAAGTTGGCAAAATTACATTTTCGTGTCCAACTATTATTTTTCAAATGGCGACCATTTTTGACAAGCACTTTCTAACGATACTTATTTATTTGCGATTGGATTAAAAATAAGAAAAAATTAAATATATTAAGGAAAATACTGGATAATAATTTATTTACTTTTGTCGAGTGTGCCATGGATAATAATTTATTTACTTCAACTGTGGTAAATTTTCAAAGTGCATTCCTCCTTCTTCAAAACACATTTCAGCTCGTTCAATTGTTTTTCTCAACAAGTTTCATATAATTTGAGACGATATACTTCTAAATGCCCGTAGAATTCATTCTTCTAAGATTGTCTGGGGCTGTTCTATAGTAAACCTTTTCTTTAACTTATCCCCAAATGAAGAAATCGAGCACAGTGAGATCCGGTGAGCGGGCAGGCCACCGTACTGGACCATTGATTGCAATAACTTCAATAACTTGATTACTAAAATGCCCTATTAGATAATTAAGTGCTAGAAAACTGTCCAGTAGTATGGCTTGTAGTTTCGTAAGTTTCCCATCGCACTTAAGTGTCCAGTGTTAACCCCAATTATTTATGATTATGGTAAAATGTTCTCATTTGTGGTGAGAGGAAAATGTTTTGCTAAGTTTCTGTTGTGGTTTGTTTGTGGTTGATCTTTTTTCATAGCAGCAGTGCGTATCACCTTCAAAGGTGAGTAGTATAACAGGTATAGGTTCCAGGACGTTTCCTCCTGGGAAATCTCCTTTAATATCTCTCCGATCAGAGTATTCATCCTATTGCTTGTTTTATCTGTATTATAACCATATTTGGTTTTTTGGAACAGAAAATACATTTTCTTCACATAATTGATTGATTTATTTTAATAAGCAGAAGGAAGATTAAACAATCTAATCATGGTTTCCATATATTCTGAATGTCTGTGAAAATGTGGGAGGGAGTAGTATATGCCGTGTAAACCAATTTTTCGAATGCTTTCGTCACTTTGATCAAAAGACTGAGAAACTTCGGTTTGCAGGGTTAACTGCCAGAACTTTTTTCTTCATATTTGAAAGATAGACTTTATTATGTTGCACTCAATAATTGTAACTCAAATATATGTAAAGTCACATCCCTAGGGTTACCCCAGGGATCACATCTGGGGCCCATACTCTTCAGCGTAATTTTTGAGCGAAATTGAACATTGGCTTGAGTTTATTACTTTCGTTTCGGACTTCCATCGTCTTAATGGATTTGAAAGGTTTTCAGTATACGTTTCTGCAATCGTCTTCAGGTGAATAGTGTCGGTGCAATCGTGCGTGTGATTTCGCGCGGTGTGGTGGTGCGTGAAGTTTCGCGCCTCTGCAATCCGCCAGAAAGAGCAATTATGCGTTATTGGCTTCGATGTAGGTGGCCTCTTTCAACTTTCGTTTGAACCAATGCTCCTCTCTATGTAGAACACTTACGTCGTCCCATAGAATTCTATGGTGGTCAGTCCAGGCGTGGTCAGCAATTCCCCATTTTGACGTTTCTCCCGTTAGTCCATTTCTTGTGCTCACCAATCCTACCGATAAGGCCTCTCACATGGCATCAATTACAGATCAAACGATTATTTTTCCTACAGAGTAACTTGATCTTATATACTGGAATATATGTCATTGAAACGAGTTTTTTTTTAATATTCTCTTTGTTTTCAAACTATTTAATAATTTTATTTATTCCTAATAATGTTTATTCAAATTCCCAATAATGTTTATTCAAATTCCTAATAAATTTAATCCATACCATATAAGACACACAGAAATCTTTCTTACTCCCCAATTTACTGAAAATTATTCAGGCAACGATCCATTGATGATGACTCAGATAAAGACATTTTCCAAATATGTGTTACTGTATTCAGATATAAACTGAAGCAACACTTGAAAAACCTCCTCAAAAACATATTTGAATGTTTTACTCAAAAATAATATATTTATATTGCCACCCCCTGTTCTTTTCGAAGTAATATGTATAAGCATTGAGTAAGTAATAGATTTATATTTACATGATAATTACTGTAAAACAAAATTATAATATTGTACTTTGTGTCTCCCTATATTTGGGTTTATTACTATTGGGAGGCCATTATCACAAATAAGTAAATGAATAGTTTTTTTTGTAGTATTTACATTATTCAAAGTATCATTTTAGTTATAACAATTCTTTAACGGGTTAAAAATTTAACGTTTTTAATTTTGGCATTCAGAATTTCTGGAATTTGCTAATGAAACCGTTTACATTTTCCAGTTTCGTTTTACATTTTAGTATTCCTTTGAAAGAATCAATCAATCCAATTCTTGTAGTCATTTACATTATTCAAAGTTTCATTTTAGCTTCATAAAAATTCTTTTTAACGGTTAAAAGATTACAAATTGAACGTTTTAAATTTTGTCATTCAGAATTTTGTTTTCCATTTTAGCATTCATTATTCCGAAAATGTTTTTCGAACCGGTTTTAATTTACGCTGAAATATGTAGCACATCTTCTCAAAGAAAAATAATTTCTCGATATCAATACTCTTCCATATTCTTCCTTTCGAGCAGGCGAATTCGTTCTATTGAATTCGACCCGTCCAATTTCATTAAACAAACATGCCTTTTTCATCGTTGCCTTCCCTCACTCTCTGCCCTCTTCTCTATTGTTTCCTTACTAATTCGCCCCAAAGACTAGTCATCTGTTTCTGGTGTCGATGCGAACAATTCATGACACATTCCGTATCCCGGGAAAGGGTCTCCTCCATACAGTTATGCTGTATTTTCTCTCTTTGGTGCGGTGGTCCCATGTAATGTGATAAATTAACATGCTGATCCGCTCTGCATGGCGAGTTTGTCTGTGTGTTTCGCAAAGGATATGGTCACTGTTGGTAGAATGACGATTGGATTATTCTGTCGGTGTTTCCAGATGCCTGGCTGTTGGGGTTAATTCGATTCGCGAAGTTATATCAATGTAGATTGTTTGTATGATGCTTTGGGGACATTCTCCTTTCTGCTTGGAAAAATAATCGGAATGCAATGGCTGGGACACGTTGGCTTAATTTGTAATTTCTACAGAGATACAATGAAATGAAATTATAATGTGAAAATGGTTTTTTAACCACGAAACCAAAAAGGAGGAGGTGCTCTATTCGACCCGTATATATTTTTTTTTCCATTATATTTTTTTATGTATGATCATGCATAACTTTTTACTGAGGAGTCCTATTCCGATCATTCTTTTTTCAGTGGATAGGGTGTACTTCGATTGTGGTCCCATTTGAATTTAAAAGATGAAATCCACCCCTAAGGGTAGCGAAATGAAGGATCACTCACCCTCCGAATTCTGGTCCGTTAACCGATTCTATCAGGCATAACTTTGTACTGGGTTCTTCGATTTGGATGATTCTTTTTTTTAATAGATAGGGTATACCTTATATTTGGATTTCGAAAGGAATTAGCCACCCTTACGGGTAGAAAAATAGGGGATAATTGATTTTTCACTAGTGAACATTGGCATACACATACGTAGTTGACAATGACAGATCGCTACTGACATTATTCTTGTTTCACATCCGTCAAAATCAGTATATTTTATGAGAGGATGCAATGATATACAAAGAAATGAAATAAACTAACCAGAACAACGAAAATAATTTATATTACAACAAATAGTAAAAGTAGATAATCATATTATTTAACTGGTAATAGTTGAAGTAAGGTGGGTAAGTAAGTATTTTGGAAGTAATCAAGAAATAAGTAGGTAGTAATTGGTAGATTTTAGCCACAAAATATTGAAAAATAAAAAAATTTTAACAAAAAATTAAACCGACGAAATACGGAACTGAAACGTAAAAAATAAAAACTTTTTAACAAAAAATTAAACCGACGAAAAAATCAACTGAAAAGCAAAAAATAAAATAAACCTTCTTAGTCTAAATGATAATTGAGCTCCTAAACTAATGTAAGTAACTGATTTTGAGTCGGCGCCAAACAAACTAGCAATTGAATTAGGTGCAGCGTAAAATGATGGCAGCGAGATGCACGGCTGCGTTTTGATGACTTCTTTCATAGATAATGATCTACGATAATTGTTTGTTTGGCGCCGACTCAAAATCAGTTACTTACATTAGTTTAGGAGCTCAATTATCATTTAGACTAAGAAGGTTTATTTAATTTTTTACTTTTCAGTTCCGTATTTCGTCGGTTTAATTTTTTGTGAAAATGTTTTTTTGTCTGCAATTCTTTTCAAAATATCTGTAAAATATTCTAGTTTCTCTAATTTATTGCGCGTGAACTGCGACAACAGAGCGTTGGAAATGTTCATTCGAATACGTTTTTGGTCTAACGCAAGGAAACAAGGCACTCAACGGGAGGACAACTTTCTTATGCCTACTTCTTAATGCAATTTGTGACATACACGTTCTATGGACATATTCATAGCCTCTGGTATCTCTCTCACTTCAATTCGACGGTCGTCTAGCACCATTTGGTGAACTTGAGCGATATTATCGTCAGTGATTGCAGTTTTTGGAGGTCCTGAACGTTCATCCTCTCTCAAGTTAGTACGGCCACGTTTAAATGGTAAATGATGGTGCAGAGACCCCGTACACAGCGTCCAACTCGTCTTTGATTTGCGTAGGTGTATTTCCTTTCAAAAACACAGCTCAATACTTGATTTTTTTCATTTTTGCAAAAACACACTCAAACTATTGTCAAACGACAACTGCGCTTCCAAAATGGCTGCAATTTGGCCGAGTAGCTTTCAAAATATGCGTGCACAACTTCCCTAGTTATTGTTAACGAGTGCTGCCATCTTCATGTTCAGGTCGGAAACTGTTCTATATTACATCCATATCGGTCGCAATATTGATTTAACATTATTGTGTTCTATTTCACTTTATAAATAACAGATTCAGAGTTGAGAATGCAATCAATCAATCAAAAGATTGTTATTGGAAAAAATGCATACAGGTAACTTATCCTAATATATATAACTTAAATCTACTATGTACAATGCAATAAAAGTGTTTCAATTGCTTCTAGATGTTCTTCTTTGTCCCCTCTTGAAGGGGCGTTGAAAACCATACCTTCTGGTGGTGGCAAAATAGGAAGGGATTTTGTTTTATGATAACGTTTTTTTCTCTCGTCTCCTAGATTTATACGAGCATTTTGATTCATTACTTTAAAATAGTTGAGATGATCATGACTTTGCCTAATTTAGTTTGATTTCTTTCCGGAAAAATGAAATTCCAAAAAAACGGTTTATGCAAGTTGAGAATTGAGATATATTTTACATAACACATTATCAAAATAATTCAAACTTAATTCAAAAATTTATTGTGCACATTAGAGGTCGAATTTTTCATTCGCCGCGCTGTGTTCAATCTGTATAGGATAAATGGAAACAACGATTTGCAACGACAGGACGGATAGATTTTATTATACATGGGCAGGACTATTGATCGTCGCCTTATGCTTTTTGTAGTAATGAGTTAAGGTAGTACCGCCTCGAGTCAATTGAATTAGGAAATTATAAAAAATTTACATTGTTTAACATGTGAACAACACCTTTATAAAATTTCAACAAGTTTCACCATCCCGAACCCAAGATATATATATATATATATAATTGAAGTTGACTCAATTAACACGTAACATATCGACCATGCATAGGCAAACATTATTAATTCTACCGTGAGTACTAAAATTAAGAAGTTTATGAAAAACGAGGAGGAGCTAGAGCAGGATATCACAGATATTGTGAAAAAAAAATCAAAGTGATTGACCATCTAGTTTGACAGATATAATCAAAACTACTCTTGTTATTCAACATAGTCCACGGGGAAGCGCGGGGGGGAGGGGGTCGTAGAGAAATGCGGATTGTGCCAGGGGACTTTTTAAAGAAGGACGGGGGACCATTTGAGGGTCTGAACGCGAAAAAAAACTCCTTCTCCTAGTTGACCCCATCGATTTTAACGAAACCCCCCCTTCCCCCCCAAAAAAAGTCAAAAGGAGTACTACAAAAAAGTCCATTGAACTTTTATCGAAAAATTATATTTTTTCCCATGACGTTTCTAGTGAGGGGGGGGGGTCCCGGGTCTGAATTTTTTTTTTTGCTGAGCTTTTCGGGGACATCAATTTTTTGAGTCGCCGACTTGCTATAACGAATAAATTTTCTAAATTTGATTGGAGGGGGGGCAAGGGCCCCCTTCAAAAAAATTTTTTTTCACGTTTCAAATCGAAAAGTCTTTTGAAATTTTTCGATTCCGTCGAAATTAATTTCCTAATTCAACTGTCTCGTGGCGGAACTTCCTTAAATTCGTGATTTAACTTATTAGTCATGGTTCGCTAGCGTTTTGAGAGATTGCTCCCTGCATTAGAAGACTTCACTTGATTTGTTGTGTTTTCTCTTTCTCCAAGTTTGACAGGCAACGAGTGATTTACCTGTTCCAAAAAAATCAATGAGAGAAAGAAATAAAGAGAAATTGTACTTTGGGTAATTTCCTTCGTAATACTTGGCTAAATTGAGAATATATAATTTGGGTCGGTATGATAAGTAAGAGCTCATCCTTTTCTGAATGGCGGAAGGCTTATATGCGCACTAGGTTTAGTAGGCTGTCATACGGTATCGAGAGGGACGATAATCTGCTTAAAATCACGTTGTACAGAAGTACGGTGGCGTAATTCTGAACGAGGGAGGAGTTACTGGTGAAAGTGGCCGCCTTATCTCACTGTTGGGTGCACTTCTATAAATTTGTAGACATACTTATTTGCCTGTATACCATATACATCATGATTACATAATACATCATGATTACAATTTTGCTATAGTATCGAAGTGATCGGAAAGCATTCATAATTTCAAGATTTGTCCAAACAAGCAATTTTACTTGTGAATAAAAGTAATTCGAAGCATTCGTGGCATTTCAATCAAATCCATTCTATCCAAAAAAATATTGAAATATCGCAGATGTACGCGTCTAGAGCTATTTATTAGGTGTTTCAGTGATGTTATGCATTTCTTTTTACCATATTTACTTTTTCCCAAATAATTTCTCTCCAGGGTATACATAGCTTTTCCTGTAGCATGAATATGCCATGAAGGAATGCGCTTCTTTAAGAAATCATTCTACATTTTGAAAATGTCAAAGAGCATATTTTGTTAAAATTTAACGAACGGTCATTACTAAAAAAAGGTATTTCAACATTACCAATCATAAAGGGCTGTGACGCCAACGAAATCGGACTGCCTCTAATTATATATTGTTCTTTTCTTTCGCAACACACGTCCTTAGGGCCCAAATGGTCCGTACACGAGAGCGTCGAATTCGGAGAGTGAGAGACGGCCGATGAAGAGAGTAGGCTACAGGAGGAGGGAGAGGTAGAGAATGCCGTTCGAAAATCGATATCGCCATAAATAATGCATTGAGGGTCGTTTAGAGTTCCCGCCCGCGCGTGCTATTCTCTGCACAACAGGTCGTGATATTTGTTGTTGGGTGTGGGAGAGATTCATTTGATTTAGTCCTTACATGGTTGGTTCAATGTGCCTTGTGAAGTCCGAATCATTCAGCGTCAATATCGACACGTTTTACTACGACATACATGATTTTGCAATACAAGAATAAATGGATATACAGGGAACGATTTATCGGCCGATCTGAGCAGTTTATCGTTCAGATCTCCAAAATTGTACAGATAAATCGGTTCGTTAGGGGACTGTATAAAATAATGAAGTCGTACGATAAATCCATAGAAATAATTTGATGCGATAGTTTGTCGTTTGACATAAACACGACGATTTATCTGCAGATAAATCCGACAAAATATCTGCCGATAATTTGCAAACCACGCTGCAAGGGCCCACAGACGAAGCAATTTGTTGTACTACCGATCGTACAATAGGTTCACTAAATCGTACAGACAGATCGTAGAGAGTTTTGCCCACAGACGTGGAAAGAATTCAAGCGATCGGTTGTACAACTAATCTTGTATATTTTAATTGTTCAACATGGCACCGACTGTTTCAAGAAAGGAAATAGCTGCTGTAGTTGTGGCGTTGTTCTCATATTATTAATTTTTTTTTAGAAGCTGTATAGTTGCTGCTGTGTTAATTTCCTTTATTTTTTTCAATAAAATTTCGTAAGTTGCGTTACGTTTATGTTTATTCGAGTACTCCTTAGATGTAACATTCCACAAACAAGATTGCGCTCTATAAATTTCGATAAACATCCAAAACTGTTTATTGTTCTCCATTAATAATAATAATAACTTTATTCACTCAATAAATACAAATACAAAAAAATTGGATAGTTACATGGCAGAAGTGAATAATGCGTTTTAGCGATAAGTGCAAGCACTTGTTTCGCGAAGAAAATATCAAATCAAATGTTCATAAATAAAAAATATATATAAAAAAACAATAAAAAAAATAAATTTAGTGAAGCAAGCAAAACCAGGCAAATCAGCGTCGGGTGATATAGAATGTGCCTAATAACAATTTGAGCTATACTACTTACTATACTATTACATAATTATAAAATATAAAATATAAATGTAAAATTTGAAATGTAGGATATAAAATATAGAATATAAAATGTAAGATATGAAATGTAGAGTTTAAAATGTACAATGTAAAATGCATCATGTAAAATATAAATTATGAAATGTATAATCTTAAAAACATTAATTAATGGGCAATGGACAGTGAACAGTAAATTATGAACAACAAATAATAAACATTAAACGATGAAAAATAAGCATTATGATAATGATAGTGTTCATATTTATCACTTAGTTCCGTCTACTATTCCAATTTGGATCAAATGAGGGATATTTAAATAAAGATATAATATGTACTTTTTCATTTAACTCTACCCTACTGACGTTTCTATTGAATTGTGTACGATAATTCTAGGAGTGTCCAGTATATATGTTCTCAATTTTTTTTTGAATAAGTTTCTAAGCTGGTTTTTCACTTCATTCGGGAGAATATTAAAAAGTTTTGGGGCCAAAAACTCGTTTGATCTTTGACCGATTGATTTAGTCATGAACGGAATGGGATGTAGATCTTTTTGACGTGTGTTGTATTCATGAATACGATTTTCAGTTTTATTGGTTGCATGATAGTTGATCATACATTTATAGAAGAATTCCTGCCTCAAATCAAATACTCCAGATTCTTTATATGTGAGCTCTGTTGGGTAGTCTCTTTTTTTATGCAGCAGTAGTTTCAAGAATCTTCGTTGTAAAATTCCTAGAGGGGTTATATGTTTTTTGCGTGCTGCTCCCCAAGCCAGTATCCCATATTTCAAATGACTGTCGACAAGTGCAAAATAAACAACTTTCAGCTCTTTGTTAGGTAATATACCACATAGAAATCTGAATTTATATAGTATGAACTGTAATTTTTTTATTGTATATTGAATATGGACATCCCATCTTAAATGGTCATCAATGAAGATTCCTAAGTGTTTGACACTTTTTGCCGGTAGTATACGCCGGTTCGATCCTTTCTCACCTATATCTATGGAATTGAATTCTGGCTTGTTAGATTCATAGCAGGTAAATGGCAAATACTGAGTTTTTTCCAAGTTCATGGTTAATAACTTTTGATCAAACCAATGTTTGATATGTGAAATATCATTTTGAACTTTGATCTGTAATTCGTTCCAGCTAGTCGCTCTGTAAAAAATAGCCGTATCATCTGCAAAACCTATGACTTCACCTCTACTTTCCATAATGTACAAGTTATTGATATATATTGAAAATAGAATTGGACCCAGGACTGTACCCTGGGGAACTCCATATTCTATAGGTAATTTATTGCCATATATATTCCCAATTCTGACACTTTGAGTTCTGTTTGAAATGTAGCTTTCAAACAACTGCAGGGGTTTTCCTCTTATTCCAATATCTTCTAAAGATTCTAGAAGTAGTGGATGACTTACGGTGTCAAATGCCTTGGCCAGATCTATGAATAAGCACAGACATGGCATACTTTTATCGAGAGCAGAAAATACTTTATTCGTCAAGTATGTGATGGCATCTTGTGTGGATACTTTTTATTTAAAACCAAATTGCTTATCAGATAACATTTTGTAGCGGTTGAGGAATGATGTTAGTCTATTTTTTAATACTTTCTCAAATATTTTGGTAAAGTTTGTTATGAGCGATATTGGTCTATAGTTACTGGCCAAGGCAATTTCACCCTTCTTGTATATTGGGATAATGATTGTGTCCTTAAACGCAGAAGGCCAGATTCCCATTGACATACATTTGTTTATAAGGTATACCAATGCTTCCAGAAGATACTCAGATATAGATTTGAGGGTTTCCGATTTCAAATCATCATAGCCAGGTGATTTATTATTTTTCAATTCCCTAATTATATTTTGAATTTCCTGGTGGTTTGTGTCAAGCATAACAAATGAGTTCAAGTTTCTGTATTTTTTAAATCTTACCGTTTTGCCAATTTTTATATTTTGTGCCAATTTTTTTCCCATGTTTGTGAATGTTTTGTTGAACTCATTTGCAATGTCCTCCGTATCAGTGATGTCATCTCCAGTTTCACTTTTTAAATTTGTTACTTTTTCATATTTTTTCTGGCTTTTTGTTAGGTTTTGAACAATCTTCCAGAGTTTTTTTGGGTTGTCTTTATTGTCTTTTATAATGTTCTCGTAATATACTTGTTTTGTATTTTTTATTAGAGTTGTTAATTTATTTTTATAGTTCATATATATACCTTTCAATCTGAGATCATCAGAGTTTTTTTGGAGATTTTTAAACATTTCATTTTTTTTGTTAACCGATGTGAGTATAGCGTTTGTCATCCAAGGTGCCTTTTTGTGATGTTTCCTTTTCGTTCTCACTGTTTTTGTACAATTACCAACAATATCTATAGTAATGTCAACGAATTTCTTTGTTGCTAGTTCGATGTCTGCTTCTGTGTACACAGGATCCCAGTAAAAATTTCGGAAGTTGGCTTTCAATTGTTCGTAGTTAATATCTGTTCTGTATATCGCATTATCGATTTTAACTTTTGCGACTTCTGAGATAATCTGAAGAATTGTAGTGAAGTGATCTGTGATACATGTTTGTATAACGAGAGGCAGTAAATTATCAATATTGTTATACTTTGGTTTGATAAAGATATGGTCGATGCATGAGCTACTATTTCCTTGTACCCTTGTTGGAGTATTAATCATAGAAACGTATCCAAACTCACTCAATATACTCAAATAATCTTGTGTTTGATCATCCATTTCGAGAATATCAATATTTACATCACCAATGAATATATTATAGTTATTAATTTTGATATCAAGTGATTCAAAGTGAAGTTGCAAGTGGCGATTGAACTCATCTACGTTTGTTGATGGTGATCTATATAATGCACTTATTAAAATATTTTCATTTGTATTGTTAGAGATAATATTGATTTCTAAAAGTTTTATTGTATTGACAGTTTTTATTTCATATTTGTATTTTAAGTGTGATTTCCCGAGATACAAGTCGGAATTCCGACTTACAAGTCGGAATTGTAAAATAAAAAAAAGTGTGGCACTTCTAGGCCTTCGTAATTTGGAGTATACATTTAATCTTTCCATAATCCGTCACGCAAAACTGAAATTTTGTGGATACCGATTTGCATCCTATTGAGTGATAAAATGTTTTCATTTTGCATTAGGTTCACTTATCGATACTAACAAGCTTACAAATAGAAAAATGAAATTATGAAGGGAAAACACTATTTAAGAGTATAAGAGCACAGTAAAAATAGAACAAAATATATTACATTCCGTAATATTTATTCCGACAACGAAAAAACTTCCATCTTTGAAATGAAATAATTGATATCATTTCAATTATCCTTCACTATAGCCACTTCTCCGAAATATCCCCACTAAAATACCCTAGTATCTCTTTTAATTTCTTTATTGAACTCGAAATACAACTTCGTATGTGTCCGGAGATTTGTTTCTTATCCTCGTGCGCGTTAACGCGTTCATCGCCTCCTGCGAGAAGCGAGGACGAGTATCCTTTTAAGTGGTTAATTAATTGAGGGTTTAATTAGTCGGGCAACTTGTTGCGGACTGACGTAACTCTCGATTGTTTGCGTAGCCGCCGTACTGCAAAGGAAAGACGCGCCGCCGCGCGCGTGCTCGTGTCGCGTTCGGAATAAGAATGTGGAAACGCGGCCGTGCTGGAAAAGATACTTTGATGTGGTGCTCGCGTGGTCGTGCTAAAACGTCTCGTCACGTTTTAGAGCTACAAAAAAATGCGTACTTGCATTGAGCTTTGTGAAGTTACGGAAATTAAGTTCAGCAAACACATTTTTTTGATTCGAGGCACATTCTTATTTCCACGTAATGAACGTAATGTTTATTCCATGTATCTTTCAATCTTCACTTTCTGAAGATAATTAATGCATGGATGTTTCTTTTAAAATGACATAAGAATCCTAAGTCTCAATTGCAAATCCGAAAAAAAAATATTTTACCTATATTTTTTTGTCAATATACAAAGGTGTTGATATTCCTCTTGAACAGATAACTCTCTGAAATCATATATATACCGGGTGATTCTCCAAGGTGACTCACCCGTATACCTTTTTTATTATTAAAGATAGAAAAACGGAATTTAGGGGTTGTGCATTATAGTTAAATTTATATTCTTTTACATATTTACTTGCTCTGCCGTACTTCCGGTTTGACCGGAAATGACCCCAACTTTCGATTTCTAAATGGGACATCCTATATATTTTTACTTCTTTCGATCGAGAATGACATTCTAAATCCTCACTTGTCAATATTTGACAAATAAACTCATTTTTATTCCAATTTTTATTTTTCGATCTAGAATGCCATGGATCGTGTAAATCGCTTCATTCTTGATCAAGTAACATGGGAAAAATACGACTTGGAGGCTTATGGCTTCACAGTCGTTCTAAGAATTATTTAAAAGTCGCAAATTAGTCCATTAAGGTTCTAAATTTTCAAAATGACCTCCTTTTTGATCACGGCAAAGTTCAACTTTTTCAATTGTCGCGCGCACCACATTGATTAGCTGTTCCGCAGTGATGTTCTGGAATGCCACCCTTACTTTATACTCCAGTTCTTCACGAGTAGCTGATGCTGTGTTATATACCTGATTTTTAATTGTTCCCCAGAGAAAAAAATCTAGCGGAGTAAGATCTGGTGATCTAATAAAATATGAAAAAGAAATAATACAATATGAAAGAATATGACAATTTAAGAATGTACCTCGCAGGCCACTGAATAGGTCCATAAGTGCCAATCCACTTTTCTGGGAAGGTGTCATTCAGATGTTCTCTTACGACTTGAGAATTGTGAGGTGGCGCTCCATCTTGTTGAAAATAGATATCAACTTGGTTAGCCACTGGCAAATCTTCAATGAAATCATTAATTTGATCTTTAAGGAACTGTATTATCTTTCCGCAGTAAGTTGTCCGTCGAAAATACCCATCCAGCAATTGAAACCAAATCGCTCTTGAAAATTTCCTTCCTGCATCAGATGTAAATTTATTTGAGACCAGTACCTTTCATTATTCCGGTTGAACAGACCAAGTTGGTGAATCGAGTGTAATCTGAATAAATAATTTTAAATGGAAAACGTACATCTTCTCTGTATTTAGTCAAAAACCAGTTGCAATAAGTTAATCTTCGGTTGTGGTCGTTATCGTAAAGATGTTGGTGTAGTTGGTACTTGAATGATCGATAATTATATTTGTGAAGAATTCTCCAAACGGACGAATAACTCATATCACACTCAAAAACAATTTGGCGAATTGACGTCGTACAATTCACTTCAACATAGGTCAACACGTCTACTTCTTTTTCTTCACTGACGATGAAGTTATTGGCATATTCTTCAGGTTCATTTCGCATTTTCCTTTCCAGTTTTGGACAATAATGCCGAGTTGGATGGCGACGATTAGGGAATTTCTGACGATGAAGTTATTGGCATATTCTTCGGGTTCATTTCGCATTTTCCTTTCCAGTTTTGGAAAATAATGCCGAGTGGGATGGCGACGATTACGGAATTTCTGAGCATAAATTCGAGCTGCATCACTTGCATTCTTTTTTGCTTCTCCGTAAATTAGCAACATGTCAATTTTATCGTTTCTAGTTTAATTTTCCATATCAAATTATAAACTACGAAACAAATAAATGTTTAAAAGTGACAGCATATTCATTAGCCTATTTGTTTAGGTAGTCAATTGTTTGTCACGCATAACTAGAATAACAGCACTCAGTGCATAAGTATACCGAAAACGTATTATTTGTTATTAGGTATGATCACTTCTTGCAATTATTCACAAAAATAGTGAAAATAAAGTGAAAGTGTGTGGTCAAATCTTTCGTAAGAAAATGTACCTTCACAAAAAGCCGACGAGCCACCCTTTTCCATTTGAAATCAAGTTAACTGGAAAAATTCATATTTGAGGCTTTTAAATAATTCTTGAAACGACTGTGAAGTCATAAGCCTCAAAGTCGTATTTTTCCATTTTACTTGATCAAGAATGAAGCGATTTACACGATCCATGATATTCTAGATCGAAAAATAAAAATTGGAATAAAAATGACTTCATTTGTCAAATATTGAGTGAGGTGTTGTTGGATTTAAAATGTCATTCTCGATCGAAATAAGTAAAAATATATAGGATAACCCATTTAAAAATCGAAATTTGGGTAATTTCCGGTCAAATCGGAAGTACGCCATAGCAAGTAAATATGTCAAAAAATTAAATTGATCTATAATACACAACCCTCAAATTCCGTTTTTCTATCTTCAATAAAAAAGCTATAGGGGTGAGCCACCTTTGAGAATCACCCGGTATATACAGTGTCCGTAATGAAGTTGGCTACATATGGGAAAAAATGTGTAATTGAAATTTCTGAAAAACTCTAATGAAGGTTCGTTTCTGCATGTCTGACAACTAAAAAAATCCGTTGCGGCTTATATCATGTGACCTCAGATTTGGTGCCGAAAAAGTTGTCAAATTGACAAGATATCGAAAAATGTTATGGAGAAAATGTTTTTGGAATCCAACGAGGAGCCCATGTACCAATTTTGAACCACATTGAAAAAAAAACAAAAATACCATTTTATTTCTCTACCCCCCCTTACTAAGAAACATTATACATTCTTTGTTTGAAGGTTGTAGACGATGTGGTAACTTGATTACTATCGTTTCGGACGTCCATCGTCTTAATGTATTTTAAAGGTTTTCACGACGTTTCGAATGCTTGTATCTGCAATCGTCTTCAGGTGAATACTTCCGGAATAATGAACACCTGCCAAATTTAAGCGCAATCGGATGTCGGCAAGTAGGTACTCCAAAAATGGATTGAAAATTTTGAACCGGAAAGAATGACAGATGAACGGAGCAAGTCAAATGAAAGCTTGTAAAAACGAATCATATTCTCCGATATGCCACACTTAGTCTCGTCAAGCGCGGTAAAATTAGTCTTTATAGGACTTTCGTGCTTTATTGTGGCTAATTAAAACTAAGTTCAAATATAAATGACCTGTTCATTTGGTTCAACCCACGTAATTCTGAAGGTTCACACCCGTAATTCTAATAGGAAGCTCTGCACCAGATTTGTTCATAGGTGCTACAAGCATCGCGACTCGCCCAGTACGTAACAATTTTTCTTCCATATTCGGTTGCCGTCTTCCAGAAATTCCCAATGTATTTCCAGTTGTTCTCGTATAGCTTATCTTTCGACCTATAGACCCTTGACGAAATTTACACATTTCAAAACCATACAAACGATTGCTCCCGGATACCCAAAATGTCGATACATTGTTTCCCGCCTCGGACGCGTATAAAACGCGGATACTTTGAACGCTCGTGATTGACCGCTTTGATTCCTCGAATCCCAACGCAAATTAGCTCAAGAAGACGCCAACCAGTGGATCTACTTTTTGTTCTCAATTTCTCTGATTGGCTAAATGGAGGGCCCAACGCGTAGATTTATATCCAAAATCCAATTTTTGTCGTTATATGAATTTTCCTCAGTCAACAAATTGGCGAGTTCGAGACCACCCGTGATGAAATGAAATCCATTGCCAAATATCTCCAGACGACACATCCGTTGATTATATTGTTACAAAGTTATACTTTTGACTGGCACTAATTCCAATACGTTATAATAGTTGTCCAAAAATAAAAATAAAATAATTTCCGACTCAGAAAACCCCCACTTACAAATTTTGAATAGAATCGGACCATAATCACTATACTACTCCGCCATTTTGGAGCCGCCATCTTGAATTTATGAATTTTTACAAAAAATTCATTGTCCCCGACCCCGAAAACCCCTACATTCCAATTTTGAATCGAATCGAACAATAATCACAAAACTTGTTGTCATCTTGGAGCCGCCATCTTGAATTTTTTAATTTTGGCTATAAATTCCCAATCTCCGTGTCTGAAAACCCCCACATACCAATTTTGAATCGAATCGTATCATCAGAAAACTCGCCAGGCATCTTGGAGTCACCATTTTATTTTATTTTTCTCTACCAAAAATTTCATAATGCATTGTCACCGGAATTATGAACACCTGCCAAATTTCAGCCCAATCGGATACAGTATTCACCTGAAGACGATTGCAGACACAAGCATTCGAAACGTCGTGAAAACTTTTTAAATACATTAAGACGATGAACGTCCGAAACGATAGTAATCATTATACATTCTTGTTTTATCTGGAAACAGCTTTAATAACCTAAATCACAAATATTAGTTGGTTTAAATTATATTTACGGGTTGAGAATATTGAATATTTAATTTCAGTAACAAATGTTTTCCCATAGGTAGCCAACCTCATGACGGACACTGTATATCTAGATTTGAATTTGAACCACATTCCAGGATACTGATATTTTTTGCTATTAATTGTATTCCATTTTCTTATGATGTTCTTTGGTATACATTGCGCACCACCACTAAGGTAGATATAACAACTCTTGAAAGTATAGCTGAAATATTTGAGATACTCATCGACTATCGTATCTTTTCATTCGCAAATCCATTCAGCTGTGACCTAATTGAATCAATTTTGGTGTATATAATGCACCAGAAACATGGCGTAGGTATATTGATTATACAGCAAGCACTTAAAGGTTGGAATAAATTCCCTAAAGTCTTTACGGGGTCAGAAGAGACAAATCGCTCAATCGCACGTTTTGACATATAACTCTTTTGGGTGACGTCATAATTATAATTCATTTATTTACCCAAAAAGTAATAAGAAAAAGTTCATTTCAAGAATTGAATAAAAAGTACACTATGGTGAATGAATACATACTACTCATCAAGGCAAGCCTTGGTAGCGAGAGTAAAACTAGCCTAAAACATTTTTTGAAATATACAGTGTTTCTCAAAAGTCCCTTTCCCCCCTCTTATTTTTGGAACGATTATACATAAACAAGTGAAATTTAGAAACTGAATATTAAAGGTTGTAAACTTACCTACTAGTGATGATAGATGACGAAATCGTCAGAGATAACGTCACAAGGCCATTGTGACCAATAATTTTAAATAGAACCCTACGGCAAGCGACACCTCTTTTAAAAGGTATCGAAAAAACCTATTCAATGATACTAATTTTGTTTGTGTTTATGGCAGTTTCAATGGCTCATTCGTTAACATTAAAATTTAAATTCCATTCAGTATGATATTAATTACAGATTCAAGAATCAGTATCTACTTAAAGAAGTTGCTCGAAGTGACCTCCATTTACTTCCTGACAGTGAAATATCCTATTTTTAAAGTCTTCTCGTACTTTTGCAAATGTGTCTGCGGAAACAGCCTCACATTCTGCAACAATACGTTGTTTTAAAACGTCAATATTGTCAGGTTCAGTGGCGTAAACCTTCGATTTAAGGTACCCTACAGAAAAAAATCCAAAGGTGTGAGGTCCGGTGATCGAGCTGGCCATTCCGTTGAACCTCGTCGTCCAATCCATCTACCACGATACTCCTCATCCAAATACCGTTTTACTGCACCGTAATAGTGTGGAGGAGCACTATCCTGTTGGAATGTTATTTTCAAATTGCCGAATTCATCTGGATTATCTTCCAAAATTTCAAGGATTAACGGATCTAAACCTCACCGGTTAAATTAGTATTTTAAAAAGAGGCCCAACGATGTGCTTTCCCAGGATACCTGCCCAAACATTCACCTTCTGGGGAAATTGGGTATGTGTTTCACGAAACAGGTGAGGATTTGCGACACTCCAATACCTCACATTCTGTGTATTTACATTTCCATTTAGATAGAAAGTACTTTCGTCACTAAAACAAATTGTTTTGACAGAGTCTGGCTGTTGGTTGATTTTAGTTTCCATATTTTCACAAAATTCTAGTCTTCGGTCTGGGTCGTCGTCTGAGAGTTGATGAACCATTTTTAATTTGTATGGATGAAATTTGTTTTTTTTCAACACCCTGTGTACTGTACTTTGACTGACTTCACAGGTAGTTGCAACGTGAGTTGTTGAAGAAGTAGGATTAACTATTACTTCTGCCAGTATATCAATTTTTTCTCATCATTTGTGGTCTGCCAGATCGTTTCGGATCATTAATACTACCCGTTGTTTCAAACTTAGCTCCCTCAAATGAGTCCTCGGAACGGGGCGATCGGGAAACCTCTCATCAAAAATGCGTTCTGCTGCATGAATATTTTGTCCAGTTTCACCAAGAATTAGCATCGCTGCTTCTTTATCACCTAAAGCACGTACCATTTCGCTCCTTGAAGCACTTAAACGTTCGGCTCACAATAGTTTAACAAATTATTAAAATGTACAAAATTATTAAAAGTACCAAAAGCTGCTAAAACAGTTAAACGTCCGATCAACAATACACAAATTATTAAATGTACAAAAACTTGGACAATTTCAAAAACGTCGAATTAGGGAGACTAACAAAAACGTCAGCTTATTTGACAACTATCCAGAGGCGGAGCTTGAATTTGGAATTTTAGTATTAACTGATTTAATTCATCACAGCTTTGCGTTTCTTAACAGCGAGTTGCCAAAACTGCCATAAACACAAACAAAATTAGTATCATTGAATAGGTTTTTTCGATACCTTTTAAAAGAGGTGTCGCTTGCCGTAGGGTTCCATTTAAAATTATTGGTCACAATGGCCTTGTGACGTCATATTTGACGATTTCGTCATCTATCATCACTAGTAGGGAAGTTTACAACCTTTAATATTCAGTTTCAAAATTTCACTTTATGTATAATCGTTCCAAAAATAAGAGGGGAGGGGGGACTTTTAAGAAGCACTGTATAAAATAACACTTACTACAAAAAATAATATCATATCAGGATAATAAAAAGGATGATGATGCGCAAAACGTCGAAAGTGCGGAATATTTTATTAACTTCTGAGACCTAGTCATAGTAGACAAACACCAAAAGGCGAACCTTGAGAGAAGTGAACATTTTCTACATAGTATATGGGTCACGATATCGAGATAAATGAATAAATAAATTGGGAAAAGTTTTGTTGGAAATTATGAGAAGTGCAAGAAGAATTTGTAGGTAATGATTTCTATGTATATGCAAATGAGCATCTTGTGTCAACAGTTTGTTTGCTATTGTTTCTTTTTTTAACTTTGGTATGAATTTTTCATGTCGATATATTGATGAATGACAAGGCGTAAATGGTAGCTCATCCATTTTTTTATTTTTGATTTGAATAAATTACGAGGATTGAATTTTTTCATTTCATGAAGGATCAAGCTATTTAATTCAGGTTTCAGGTAGGCGTAACTCCTTTGTAAGGTATTTTTTTCGGGAACTGGTATAACGGAAGAATTATTTTTATGACGTGTGCTGTAATTGTGGTTTATTGCTATTAATGTATTTCTGTGGGCATATTGCCGCATCAGGAAATATACTTGTCGGACATCAAATAACTTCGATTCATGGAATAGTTCATTTGTGGAGTAGGTATACGACTTTTTATATATAATCTTAATGATCCACTTTTGTATTTTTTCAAGGTTTTTCGTGTAATTGTTTGTTGCCGCTCCCCAAGCTAAGATTCCATAGTTTAAGTGAGATTCAACTAAGGCATAATGTAGTGTTCGGAGCTGATACATTCTCAGAATATTTGATAAATATTTAAACTTTGATAATGTACTGCGTAATTTTTTTATCACGAAGGTAATGTGGAAGTCCCGTTTTAAATTGCAGTCTATGAATACTCCCAAATATTCAATATTGCGGACCATCGATACAGTTTGATTGTCACCTATTTGAAGAGAGTCGTATTCCTGGTAAGTTCTTCGAGTATGACGTGAAGGGTATGAAGTGGGTTTTGTCGATGTTCCTTGTTGAAGGTCGACTCTTGAACCATTCTTTTATTATTTTCGTATCTTTTTCAGTCGGCAAAACTCACCACCTCTCCTTCTAGCTCTAGTTTCAATAGATCATTGAGATAAATATTGAAAAGTAATGGCCTCAGGACTTTGCCATAGCGTATTACCGTTTCTTCACTGAGGCTGTCATATACTCTAACTTTTTGTATTCTTTGCTGTAGGTATTTTGATACTTTACAACTCCATGTACAGATCCAGATATTTTGTCTTATTTGATTGAAGGAAACAGAATCCAAAATATGGGTTTGTAATCTGACTCTAGTACAGATCATAAAGAGTGAAAAGTGATTTATCATTTCCCGTTTGGATAAGACCGATCTGAAAATTACATAATATAATGCTCCGACCATATTAGATAAATGAATAACAAATAACCCCAGCCAAAGATCGACCCAACCAAGGATAACATTGCCATCATAACAAAAGAATCAACGAATTATATGAGACACATTTTACCTCAACTTCTATAGGTTGAAAGTAGGGGAGAGGAAACTCTGAGTCGGTGAAACCTTTTTTTTCAAACTGGATGCATTTCGGGAATTTGAATTCCTCATCCTCAGCAGAAGTACTTCGACAACAATATGTTGAAATTTACAGAAAAATGTTGCCCAAGGAAAACATACACTTACTAATCAATAATAAGTTGGCATTTCGAAAACAAGTGAGATGAAATGGGATGGCATTTCTGAATTGTCTTTTATACACTTCACATCGCACTTACATTGTAAATATAAAACCAATCACAAACACAACTCAAAATATTTTTTCCTGTTATGCTGTCACAAACACCATGTATTGTTGTTCGGCCAATAACAACTACAGCGTTGCTGTTCCGACCATAAATTATGGATAACATGGAATTTTTCAACGGCTTAAAAATAACAATCACAATCGAGCTAATGGGATTACCATGTGACTTGACAAAAATGGGGGAAATATAATTATGAATAGATATTGCCTTTAGATATAGGTGTGTGTTACTTCATGGGAGCTAGAGCGGAAGGTGGAATCGAAAGATATTTTCTCCAATAGTGATATTGCAAACGGAAAAAATATATCTTACTGCTGATAAGTGAAACTATAAAATAATGTTAGAAGCATCCAGTGTGACAGAGTGGCGAAATTTCAACATGGATATTTTGTAGTGGTCATTTTATGAGAAAATGAGATGATTTTTCCTCGAAGTAACACCAAATCTTGCGCCTACATATCAGGATCTTCTATCACTGTTAGTAAAACCCTAAGGCTCTTGCTCTTTGGACTTCGAATAAGTGGGCCACAGCCATTCACGAATTTAGAATTTCGGTTGGTAAAGGACTACAGACCGGTCCATAGCCCTTGCCATGATGGGGTTTCTCGAACCATGATCGAGAGGAAATTTTGAAAACAAAAATAATAATTTCTAGCTTTGCTACCCTATATGGATTAGTAGGTAACCCATCACTCCATTGAGTGCCTGGGACGCTTTAAACGCGATGGTTCGTCTATGTTATAATCAGTGGCTTCCCTCACGAGCGGATTTTCGTGAGCTAATGCACAATCAAATACTTTTTGATTGCGTTCTCCGATGATACTTCTGATGGAAGGTAGATTTAAGTTTTCAAGGATCCGATCGTTCCGCACGTACCATGGAGCGTTCGTTGTCATCCACAGGATTTGCGCCCGTTCCAGGACGCCAATGCTAGACCTGCAGATTTGGCGCCAGGCGGCTGAGGCATACATAATGACAGACCTGAACATCATCTTGTAAATCATAACTTTGTTTTTGAGGGAGAGCTTACTCTTCCTGTTAATCAGATGATATAACGCACATATCTTTTTAACAATATTGTACCTAACTACGTTGACATGTGATCTCCAGGTGAGCCGGTGGTCCACAGTAACTCCCAGGTACTTGTCCCGCTCTGACCATTCTATCTCCCTTTCAGAGATAGTCACTCCCCTCTCCGGGTTGTTTCTCTTACGACCCATTGAAATCGCCTGTGTTATTTTCCTATCCAAATACCACTGCTGGAGGTCGTTTAATGCATTTTGCAAATAAACGACACCTATCA
Source organism: Gonioctena quinquepunctata (assembly GCA_018342105.1). Classification (NCBI taxonomy): domain Eukaryota; kingdom Metazoa; phylum Arthropoda; class Insecta; order Coleoptera; family Chrysomelidae; genus Gonioctena; species Gonioctena quinquepunctata. The sequence goes on from JAFIRS010000310.1 coordinate 56,462, forward strand.
AGTGGTCAGCTGCAGAGGAAGGCAAAGCCGTATCGTCAGCAAATAAGGAGATCTTCACATATTCGCTCCTTGGTATATCTGACGTGTGAAGGGCGTATAATACAGGAGGCAGCACTGCCCCCTGAGGAACGCCAGCCTCAATTTCTCTCGAATTCAAGAGCAAATTGTCGACCCTGACCTGAAATGTCCTACCTAAGAGGAACGATTCAATCCACTTCATCAAACTAAGCGGCAGATGGAAGTCTATCAGCTTTGACAGTAGGCCTTCGTGCCACACTCTGTCGAAAGCTTTGCTGATGTCCAGCAAAATGATGTGAGCGCTATTGTTAGTATTTAGCGATGAAATTGTGTCCTCCACCAGCCTCATAACCTAAAGCTCGATGGAGTGAGCACGTCTAAAACCAAATTGATTAGGTAGGACATTTCTATCCTCCACTTCTTCGTCAAGCGTTTCAAGGACGATTTTCTCAGCCAACTTAGCTGAACTGCAAAGCAGACTGATCGGCCGATAATTTTGCGGAAAGGTCGGGTTTTGTCCCTGTTTCGAAATCATAACCACGATGGCATGCTTCCATCTACGAGGAAATCTCTTAAGGCGCAAAGAGTTATTAATAATATTTAATAGTGACTGCACTTGGTTATCCGGAAAATACCGAATCATACGATTAGTAATTCCGTCGTAACCAGGCTCTTTTTTGGGATTCAATCCCTTGATATGGGCCTTGAGTTCATCCAACCTAGGTGGACGAATGACATCATGATTGGGTTCCATAAGGGTGCGGTGGACCCGATCTTCCAACAAAAGCTCACGATCCTGATCATCGTCTGGATGTTCCTTCAGCCTGAATTGTCTTTCCATCGAGTCTGCAAAAGCTTGAGCTTTGGACTCACAACACATTCTGGCCTCACCATGAATAGGGGGGACATCGGTCTTTTTTTATTTTAATTTTCCAAAGCTGATCGCAGTTTTCTTGCGCCTACATCAAGTATCTCTACTCAGTGGCAATAATAGATTATGTGGCCTTATATAAAGATTAATTTTCGACAGTAAATGTTTTTGTATCTATTAAGGTTCTTGATACAATTCGTTAATTGAATCATTACAGCAACCCGACAATGTATTTTTGAAACCTGTTTATTCAAATTTGTTATCTCTGAATTTAAAAAAACGTATTGTAATCCTTTAAAACTTGAAAACGGGGACGGATAAAGTCCCCGAATCGTCAATTATTACAGAAGTTAACGACTAACTGAATATTTTTTGTAAAAAATATAATAATACGGTGAGTACAGCAACTTATCGAGCAAACTAGAAATTGCGCTCGTATACAGGGTGTCCTGTGTTTAAACGTGCAGATAGGCTTTAGTATCTGAAGTATAAAATGCTTGATACATATATCGAAATGAGCAACTTTAATTTTTGTTGATGATATCGAGTGGAATCTGGAGGAACTTGCAACAGCTGGCAACACCGCCAGGGTGATTGTTCGCGGTAGATGGAACGCGAGAATAACACGACTTTTTACGTTTGAAGATTGCCAAAAATGGTAACAAGTTTCAACTTGAGAGGTTATTCTACTAATTGTCTGGATGAATTTCGCCGGATTTGATTATTAGCTTTGTTATTGAGTTCATTAGTTTTCATGACATGTGTTAGTTTTATATTATAATGAATGGTTTCTTCTCTACAACGTGTTATTTGGATAAAATGATTGCTCCTAGTGTATGGAGCAATGTGAGAGCGCTACAAACCGTGTACTTATTATTAGATCATTTGCGACAATATCCACTTTTGTTTCCTCTGTATTGAGTATACGATCACTACAGTTCTTCCACTCGGCTTCTTCGGTACCATACTATCAGTTTCTAACAGCCTTTGAGAGACTGTCACAAAACTGTGGGCATTGGGCTGTTGCTACCATAAGTAGTTTGCATATCATGATATTCCCTAATAGAAAAGCCGTTGAGTAAAAAATTTCAACTTACCGGCTATTATGTGAATACTAAATATCTTCAACTACACTTTGCACCCCTGGCGGCGGCTGCGATGAATATATCATTGACTGCGGGGTTGTCAGTTATAACTTTTTTAAATGATTTATGATGTTCAATTATTGGGAGATTGGGTAAGTTAGGAAAAAACTTTTTTTTTTCTGAAAGGCATGTTTTACATACCCTGTCGAAGAACGCATTATAGTCGGGGACACCCTGTAGATTTATAGATTTATCTTTTTCCGCCTTGTGGAATATTATAACCTAGTTGATCTAACGAGGACTAAATCAATGGGTATCCAGATTTAAAATACCATGGAATGTAAATCTAATGATAAAGTATTTTAACTGATCAAACGAGACCGAGAACCGGTGTTATCTATCCGCCCAGCACGTTGAGTAAGTTAGCTGAACTCCCCGGCGAATTGTCTTCTTCGTTCTCGGAGAAATATTGAATTTCTTCCCCCTATTCGCTCGTTTAGATCCGATCGAGTTTGCCGTACTAGTCGTTTAATTCAATTAATTAATCCAAATTTAAGTTAGTGCAACTGGAAGTTTGTGCCACACGATTTTATCTCGTTAACTCGCATTGGGGTTTGATGATTTATTATTATTCATTGTTGTAGTTTTTCGTGGATAATTTATATAAAATCTCATTACGATATAATTGAAGGAAATTCTCAAGGAACGCATCTTTCACATACATCATTATATAACGAATATAACTAATGCAAGTTCATCGTACCTCTAGTGAACTCGTGGGTAATAACCGAGGTAAACACAGAGGCATTGTATCAGAAAAATCTAGTGGTTTCGTACATAGCAACATACTCAGAGAAAATACTGATATTGCCAATCGAATTGATAGTTTTAAAAATATTAACTCATTGATTTATTTGAAAATATGAACAGGATGTTCATAAAATCAGATGTGGAATCATCTGCGACTGAAAGATAAACTTTAGTCACTATCTTCCATCGTTCGAGATAACCTCATGGGTGGTATTCACGTTGAAAAAGGAAACATTCTCAATTGAATATTGAATAGAAATATTTTTCAGTGAATTGAAAAATCCACGATAAAGATGAAGTTTTTTTTTTCTTGTGTAAGGGACCTTTCTCAATATCAATTAGATGTTGTTCAATGTCCAGCGTGGCTTCAGCCGGGGAAGTAGTTGTTTTCTGTTAGAAATTAACAAAAAATAACTCCATCTTTATCGTGGATTTTTCAATTGACTGAAACATATTTCTATTAAATTGAGAATGTTTTCCTTTTCAACATTAACTCATCTTCTTGAAAGTGTCACTCAGTGGTCATTTGTATTCTTTATGATGCCTTAATAATCTAAGGATTCTCATGAGATTCGTATATTCATATGTTTTCCATCAAATATATGGCTTACAAACTTTAAAATTAATATTTTGGTTGTGGTTTTGTTGGGATTGGGATCAATATGGATTGAATAAAAAACTGTTGTTTTTTTTGCCGCGTTTTGAATTAATTTAATTCTTCCTCAGGGCTCTGTAACAATGGTTCATCAAATAGTAAAGGTTTTATTTTTTAATGATTATTATACTTGTCACGATGTATCATTGTACTTGTCACGATGTATCATTGTACTTAAAATTTATGTCAAAAAGTACTCACCAAAAAGTAGTTTTTTCCGAGTTGAAATCCTTAAAATTCAAAAACATATTCAGGCGTGATAGATACACAGAAACGAAACTAAAATGGGCACAATGTTGCTTGTATACTAACGGGACGAAAATGAAATACTGAGATAACGAACTAAGAATGAAAGAAATAATTCATAAAAACTATACAGTAAATAAAGAAATAATGTCGATGTTTTTATTATTGATAAGGAGGCCAGGTGTCGACGAAACAAAGATAATAGTAATGGTGATTCATCAGGGCATTTAATTAATCAAGTTGAAAAAGGCTGTGTTTAAACATCAATTTCTCCTGAGTTACATGTCATGTTTGAAGATTTGCATAATTTCGCTCAGAAGTCTTTTCGAGAGATATGGTTGAACATCTAGAACTATCGGGTTTGTGAAATCATAATTATGATTATTTTCTCTGGCATGTTCAACGAGAGCAGTAGGATTGATAGTGTTTAGCTTTTGGGTGTCCCTCTCGTGTTCAGACATACGTTTCTTAAAAAACCTACCTGTTTGTCCAACATAACACATATTGCAGTTGGACAAACAGGTAGGTATTTAAAGAAACGTACGTCTGAACATGAGAGGGACACCAAAAAGCTAAACACTATTAATCCTACTGCTCTCGTTGAACGTGTCAGAGAAAAGAATCATAATCATGATTTCACAAACCTGGTAGCTCTAGATGTTCGACCATATCTTTCGGAAAGACTTCTGAGTGAAATGATTCAAATCTTCAAACATGACAGTGTAAACACCAGGAGAGACATTGATGGTTTAAACACAGCCTTTTTCAACTTGATTAATCAAATGCCCTGATGAATTACCATAACTATTATCTTTGTTTCGTCGACACCTGGCCTCCTTATCAATAATAAAAACATTAGCATTGTTTCTTTATTTACTGTATAGTTTTTATGAATTGTTTCCTTCAGTCTTAGTTTCTTATCTCAGTATTTCATTTTCGTCCCGTTAGTATACAAGCAACATTGTGCCCGTTTGAGTTTCGTTTCTGTGTATCCATCACGCCTAAATATGTTTTTAAATTTTAAGGATTTGAACTCGGAAATAACTACTTTTTGGTAAATACTTTTTTTTTTATAAATTTCAAGTACAATGATACATCAAGTGACAAGTATAATAATAATTAAAAATAAAACCTTTTTCATTATTTGAGGAACCATTGTTACAGAGCCCTGAGGATGAATTAAATCAACTCGAAACGTCGGCATAAAACCTTTTTCATTATTTGAGGAACCATTGTTACAGAGCCCTGAGGATGAATTAAATTAACTCGAAACGTCGGCAAGAAAACAACAGTTTTTTCTTCAATCCATATTGATCCCAATCCCAACTAAACCACAACCAAAACATTGATACTGGATCACTAATCATTAGCTTTTAAAATTAATATATAGTATAATTGCAGTGTGGACTTCAGTCCGCGAACGGAGTAATAACAATTGATTCATGACCAGCAGCAGAGATAATACTATGACCACGCCTAATTATTTACTTTTTCTATTGGGGCGTGCAAAGATCCATCAAGTCCACGTTGACCGATGAAGGTTAAGAAGCAGAATTAAGAGCTGGATTTGTTTGATACTAGTGATGGACTAATTCGAATGAAAAATAATCTCTATCTCCCTCTCTCTCAGTATGTTTTGGCCCTTGCTTGCTTTCTTACTAGGAGTATGTTGCATTTGACTAGCACTCCCTGTTACGTAAACTCTTACATAACAGGCTTTGTCCTTGGGCACCCTGGTTGTCTCACTGAGTGATACGACGAATGCCCGAATATAAACTTTCACTGTCTTTATATAGTTGCAATGCACGTCGAACGGCTTATATATTGCCGTTCTCTACGCCAGGACTTCACAAACACTTAGTTATTGTATGGACTGCACGTGTTTTACGGCGGTCACTCCCATTGATTCACATTAACCTGACTTCCTGACCACATGGTCGACGTCTGCCTCCCATGCTGGCCGGAAGTCGAATTATGAAAAATAATCGATAATTCGATTATTGAAATTATTCGAGTTGTTTCGTGAACTTGACCAGAATCATTCGAATGATTAGATCATTCAAATACACTGCTGAGTGATTTGGTTCTCAGATAAGTGTTCAGTTTCTGTTCCACTGCGCTCAATGAATCCAAACGACGAATGACTAATATAATCGAAATCAAATCCTCACAGTCCAGAGAGAGGGCAGAAAAATCCGCCCACATTCAAAAATCGCGAAATTGGGACGTTAATTTGAATTATGCTGCGAAAATCGAGAACTTGAACACAATCATTCGAATGATTCGAACCACTCGAATACACATTACATAGTACCGAGATATTATGACCGGATGTTTTACGATTTCGAATGACGGGTTTTATAAATGGTTCCATATTCAGTTTGTAGTAACGGAGATATGAAAAAGTTAGTGGCTGTCACTATATCATAAAAGGGAACGAACATGCGTGAGCCCCTTTCCTAAAATATAGAAATTGAAAAAATGTTTAATGTTTTTCATAATTCGAAATTTTTTCATCACATCCAAAAAAGTACTCCTAGCGCCTTTGATGGACGTATGCATCGTTACTTCACACAGTTCAAACTTTTACCGCTACGCTAGTAACTTCTAATTGTCAACTATAATTTCATCTGTCTTAGTTTATATGTTATACTAACATTTTAATTATCACAGAATTCTCAATTGTTACTGAGGTAGAATTTATGTTTGGAATGTGAGAAATAGACAATTGGCGCTAGTGGAAGTTATTCAAGTGAAGATCAAATCAAGTTTGAAAGGAAGAGTATCTTCAAATTTGAAAATTTCGACAAAATATTGAGATTTGAGAGATTCTTTTCACAAAATGAGATTTTTGAGGACTGAACTGATGCAAAGAAAAAATAAAATAAAATCATGCGTGTTCTATATTGAGATAAATTACTTATTTAAATTATGATAGGAATTGAAATGGGATAGAAACGAAATCTTGCATACAGAAACGTAATTTGGATTATTTTGTCTACAAATATTTCGAAACATCGAACACTCCAATTCAGAAAATTATTGTGAATGTCTGTATTGTATTCGAGGGATCGATCATTCGAATAATATTTCTATTATTTGAATAGCTCGAATACTTATCATTCGATTATGAAAATAATTCGATTATGCCGATCGCTATTTGATACTCTTCGAAGATTACGGAAATTGTCAAGCAGTGCAGAATAACTTTGATCTACATTATAAACCCGTGGAAATTCCGGAGTATCAGTAGTACTGACAAATAAATAGAATAAATTTCCACGGTGAAAGTTACAGCAAAGTAATTGTTGTAGTCTGCTTTATTCTCATGGTTTATGCATGCCTCGTGTCGTCTCATTTTAGAAACTGAATATTTTAGAATGTCTAATTCAAAATGTGTACATACGTAATGATACCTCTAGATGTACAGGAAGGATAAGTGATAAGACAAACGAGTTATTGAATGTGAAGATTCGTAATTCTATTGGTAGATAATAATATACACCATCTTCATCTTCGGAAGTAACTTCAACTACGTTAAAGCCCATCCATACAAGTGAACCGTCACTCAGCAAGGCTCATAAAATTTCGGAAGATATGTGGGCTTTTATTATCTATTTTGCTTAGTATATAGTATATAGAGTGAGGGGTCGCAAGCACATAGAAAAATTAAGTTAATATTTTTTTAAAAGCGTTTAAATTGTCATTTGTAAGAAACATCTCACTGAATACTTAATAAATGAGCAAAATTAATTCAACCTTGAGGTTCCAGTTTTCTATTCCAGACGCTCAGAAAGTCGATTATAAAAACGCTTGTGAAGAATTTCGAGATGATTATGAGTTTCTATATATGGCATCATCATTGGGAATCACTTGATGTGATTATGGCACAATCGAAGCTTTGCAAGGAATTTGGCTGAATAGTGGGACAATGATGATCATTTTCAGAATATTCTGTAAAATATGTTCGTTTTAACAGTTCATTCGATGATAGTATATCAAAATTATCTCAAGCCAAATCCCCATTGTAACAGAAAAAGTGAATGTGACGTAAGCTCTGTGGCCCTAATCAGCAATCACTCATACTTCGATTTATTTGTTCTTCTCAAATAATCACGTCGGAAAAAAAAGGATGGCATCAATCATACGCAACTGACTTGGAATTAAATAACGTTACGTCATTACGTCAGTGATCAAATGCATAAATTGTTCTATAATCAAAATATTGAATTCTCGTTGTATGCGTACCGTACACACAGCTGTCCAACCTGATATGTTTGAATGATTAATAATAGTTATTTGTATGGGACATGCATCGATAAATAAAATTTTATTGCCGTTCGGTCTTTTGCACTATTTTTATTTTATTTTTTTGTTTGGTGCCGATATGTGGGTTATATTCATTTCAGTGTAGGTTAACGTCCATCCATATTTCTGTTGTAGACATTTCTCTCTCAATTAATTTGTACCAATATACCTACTCTACTGGATTAGCTCGTACAGTGGCAGAGCCAAACACTTTAGTTAATGTTGATGGAATTACGTTATTGACTGTCACAGCTGAGGCGGTTCTACTTGTACCGATCGGTTTCGCGGATGAACTGCTTGTTTTGAGAGTTGTGAAATAACTCTCTGTGTTGTACCGAGCTATGGTGCTGGAGAACTCACTTGAACGACGTCAGATAACTGACTAAGAATCCCAGCCAACTGTATGGCTGTACTTTTCGAAAAGCTGTCTGTTTATTGCCAAGAAATACTGCTAGGAATTCCCAACCGGCTAAATTTCGTTGTATCCAATGAAATAGCAGCATTTGCAGATTTTGATGGAATTCCCATAAGTAATTTTTTGTGTCAAAATGAATATTTCTCGTCATTATACTAAAGTTGTATCTCTACAGGGTGAGTTATAAATACAGCTCACAGTTTTAGCAGCTTTGAATTTAATTGAGATTGTATTTTAAAAAAAGTTATATTTTTTTCACAGATAACAGGTTTATATATTCTGAACTAACGATAAGAATAGTATAGGTACATAATTGTGGCCGATTTCACGAATATTCGATATTTTCATGAGTTTTGGTTCAACTAATGCATGAGATACTGAATAACGATATCAGTAAACATTTCAACGGTATGTGGTCGTATTTTGAGCAACAGAAATATTGAATGAACTATATAGATATATACTGTTATTCGAAGAGAAAACATTATTTTTATTATATTGAAAGCTGAAACTTTTCATTCCTGACATATCCTCTGAAACAAAAGGCATTCAACAGATATCTATCTGTCTTGGTGGAATAAAGAGTAAGCCAAACTCAAAAAAAGTTAGGAAACTCTTTACTAGAGCTGAAAGACTGGGAAGACTACAAAGCGGCTCTTTCTGAGTACAACAACGATCTCAGAAAATCCAAAAAAGAACATGTAGGCAAATGTGTGAGGGGAATACCTAATTAGCCCCAGCTCAACGCCTCAAGAAAGTTCTATCCTGGTCTGATCAAAAATTCGAACGGTGGATACGCAGAAAACGAGAAGGACAGCATAAGTGTTCTCATCCAGACACACTTTCCTGGGTCCAAGGTTCTTTAAGGCGAACTGCGAAGTGCTCTGTTGAAGGTTCAAATGGGTCATTCAGAGCTTCAAACCTTTCAAATCGGGTGGAAAGGACGGAGTATTCCCTGCCTTATTACAAAAAGTCCTTGAGATAATTTGAAAAAAGCTGTTCAAGTTTTATTTTCGACATCAAATGCCTGGAGGGAGGCTGCAGTGGTGTTCATACCAAAGAGTGGAGACGTCCAGCAGACGAACCAAAGTCTTATCACCCCATCAGTCTCACCTGAAAACAGTGGACTGACTGCTTCACAAGAAACAGTTCGCCAGCAGGCTTAGTTGAAAGCATTGAAAAATCCTACTTGGCCATAGAAATGGCTCTATGGGCATTCATGCTTTCGATAACACGTCACATGACTCCATCGTTAGATCACTAGAGGAAAGGAATATAAACAACTCACTGATCAGATGGATACATGCAATGCTGAAAAGCAGAATCATTGTAGCTGCTCTCGGAGAGGAAACGGTCAGAAGGACAGCGGAAAATTGTTGTCCCCAAGGCAGGGTTCTATCTCCTTTACCGTGGTCACTGACCGTGGATAATCTAATAGTGAAGCTACATGAATCTAGAATTACGACTCATGGTTACTCCGATGACTTGGTCGCCACTATTAGATAATATCCAATTGCATGCAAACAGCTTCAAATATAATCAGAAGCTGGTGCGCAAAGAGCTTGTGGCAAGACATGGGGTTTGAAGCCGAAAATGATATACTGGTAGTTTGGTCACCTATGCCTCATCAGTATGGTGGCCAAAAACCCAACAATACTCAGCACAAATCAAGCTGCAGAACGTGCAGCGGTTAGGCTGCCTGGGAATATTTATGTACCCTACTGCAGCATTAGAAGAAATGCTGAACCTTCCGCCACTGCACTGGTGTGTAATCAAGGGACCGGCAACGAGTGCTCTGAGACTACACCAGACATTGAACTTGAAGCTGGAAATCTGATTGGATATCTGAAGCTTCTGGAAAATATTCTTCTAGAATCCAGGTACAAACCATTAGATATAATGCCATCTAGGCCCGATTTTAAAGTGAATTATGAAGTGGTTATGAACAATCACCATATATTCACAACGAACGGGTCTCAACTAGAAAGGAATGCATCGGTATGATATACTGATTGTTCCAAGAGAAACGAAAGGGCTGGAGTGGGAGGAGGCTCCAGGGGGATCTATATCCTATCAGACAACCAAGCAGCACTAAAAGCTCTAAAGTCACACATTTGTGAATCTAGATTGACTTGGGAATGCAAACTTTCCCTAAGCCAACTGGCTACGAACAGTCAGGTTACTCTGATGTCACAAGGGAACCAAAGGGGAAGACACTCAATTTTCTGGCCCAGAACCCTTCTGGGATCTTTCCACAGCCCACATCAGGAAAGAGTTTCGGCGCTGGAAAGCTGACTAAATTAAAGCCCACAATAATAAGGTTCCAGGGTAAAGACAAGTGAAAAGGCTTATGAGCCCATCGCCAAGGAAAGCTAAAAATCTTCTCGAATTGGACAAGAAAGAGTTGAAACTGGTAACGGGACGGCCCACCGGACATTGTCCTATGACGTATCACCTCAAAAAAAATGGATAGATCAGACAGTAACTGTGCCGTTACTGCGAGAACTCCGCTGAAACTGCAGAACACCTGGTTTGAGACTGCCAAGAACTGTTTTGCAAAAGGCTTGTTCTTCGAAAGGGTTTCATTAACGCCCTCAGACATCAGGAACTTAGCTCCCAGGAAACTGATACGCTTCGCAAGAAGTCTCGGAATCCCGGGTCTTGAGTAGATGAAGGGTAATGTACGAAAGAACTCATAGGTCAAAGTACGTAGTGGCGAAGAGCCATATCAACTTCCCCTACAATCTAAAATCGGTACGTCAAAATTGTTTTGACAAAATGGCCAAACTTTATCATGGAGACGTCAGTTGTCAGATAGCAGCACTAAAATTTAACTGGTTGCAAGTTTGAAAAAACAAATGCCATGTCCTTTGGCATGTTCACGTGTTTGGTTGAAGATTCATATATTTTGCCAAAATTCAAGATGTCGGCCAAAGATGTAGCGCGCGTTCTGTTATTATTAATGATTGAATTATATTAAAAATTTGTAATTATGTACGATAATTATGAATTTCAAGTCAAAATTCAAGAGGTTAAGATGATGAGTTTTAGGTCTTATGGTTTCTTAAAACACAAATTACGATTTTTTTGTCTCCATCCAAGAAAAATTACGAAGTTCTACTCTTTATGCTCCGATCAGACTGTGAATATAATAATGGATCAAATCGGGATCTGATGTAGATATAATTAATTATATCAAAATCTTAAATATTAATTATTGAATCTTCCTTTCGAAGATTCTGAATGTCAAAGAGAAATAAAATCGTTTTCTTGTCGGTTTTCGAGCATTCCCCGGAGATAGCTCGTTTCGGGGCACGTGTAATCCGAAAGTTTCTTTCCTGCACAGAACACAGAGATGAAAGCTACACCGTGATTAATAATAGCCGCTCTGTGATGTCGTCCTCTTTTGCCGGTTCTGTGTTATTTATAATGAATTGTTATTAATGTAATGGCTTTCTTGGGTATATAATACTCCTTTTGAAGTATGATCAGTCGCTACATTGTGAGGGGAAGAATTGAAAGAATGTGTCGATTATAAGGTGAATGATGACAAAATATTTTTACAATGTTGATTAGGGATGCATCGAGACAGGATTTTTGTGCTGACGCCTGTTTCTTGCCTTGTCTTGATTTGTAAAGAAAAAAGTTTACATGATTTTGACAGGTTTCTCCTTTGCAATTCGGTGGAGCACACACACCTTGAAAAGTCGTATCAGAATCGTGGCTCCAGAAATTGCAGCACATCATGAATTAGCAGTTTTTTCGATTCAGAATCGAAGCTCATGGGGTCTGCAAATTCGATTGTTTGATGGTTGGCAGTCACTATATGACTTTTCTAGCTAGTGAAAACTATAGTACACGATTCAAATTAAATTCACCACTGCCAGATTTAAACAATGTTTTCATACCCATGATAATTTGTATTTACAGGAGAAATTGTAAAAAAACTGGCGGTTACTATAACAAGCGATCGATGCATACACACTACATCCAACTCCTAAAAACTTAACTCTTAGATTCCATAATATTCTATTTCTAATACCTACTACCTACTCTAATGTCTCAGAAAAAAGGAAAATCGTTCAATTTTATGGAGTATTCAATATCCAATGATGATCTGTTATCACTCTTTCTGAAACATAATTGCACGTTATTTTTACTCAAGTTTTTCAGTATCTAGCCTTTTCCTCCACCTATTCCAATGTTACCATACTTGTACAAATTTCTTTTCAGAACCCTGTTTTATTGATTTATCAATTCGTATTGAAGTTCTCCTCTCATCATTAGTTTTATGTATATATATATATATATATATTTATAATGTCACTCTCAAATTGATCATTTTCGTGATTCTTCATTATGATGAACTCTGCAGAGTTTACCCTCCCCTCATAGTCGGATAGCTTCAGAGAATTATGAGAATAAAGATGGCATTTGTGTTTTGCCAATATTGTCTGCATGGACATTTTATTTAATCCCAAATCTCTTGAAGCATCTTCTAACGATGCTTCTGGAAAAGCTGAGAAATACCCAAGCACTGTTATTTCATTTTCTTCGTTCTCCACCGTTTTAGTTTTAATAATCTCCCTCTTGCAGAATCCATAGTTCGTAAGGTTGAATATCATCTATCTTCAGATGATGTCTGGAGATGGTTTTGGTTTTCCTGGATATCTTGTAGCAAAAGTGTCACATGTTATTGTGAAAACCTCATTACATTTGCCATAAATCACTAATAAATTAACGAAATCTTGATTATTGTCGAGCCATATTGCACATTTTCAGATAATTAATCTGACAGTAAATCTGGCGCAAAAATTATTTTCATCGATGCCTCGGACAAATTCGAAGATGGGCCAAATCGGTACAGTAGTTTCAAAATGGCGGCTATTGAAAGATAAAAAAAATCTCATTTTCATTCCAATATCGATCAACTAGAAGTATTTTGATATAACTTCATGAGCTCCACTACTTTTATCGAAAAGTTTTTCTCTAAGATGTACACACAAATAAAAACTCGCTGTAAATTACCATTCGTGAGAATTAATAATTTTTGATTACCCTGTAGGCTCCTTTCATTTGAGCTTCATCCGCTCGTGTCAATCAGATACTATTTGAGTTTTTCTTCCGCCGACAAACAGAACATCATTTTGACATTTCTCGATTTCAAACTGAAACTATATTATGTGATATAAAGATTGAAACCATAGTAAGTAGGTACTATATATATATATATATTTATATATATATATATTATATATATATATATATATATTTATATATAAATATATATATATATTTATTTATTTATATGTATATATATATATATATATATATATATATATATATATATCCTTCTGTGATGGTTATACTTCTTTCTTTTGATATGACTCGGGTTACATCGAAATATTAGGAAGCAATTGATGGCAATATCAGAGTGAATAAATAAATAAATCTACCTTTCCGACTGGCCGCTCCATCGGTTTCTTTATTATCCATTCTATCCTTTCTTATTTTTTCAGTAATCTTCGCTAACTGTTTCATTGCCGCATCATTTTACGAGCTTTTACAAAGTAATACGCTCTTTGAAAATGTATTCCAACATCAACACGGGATCATTGCACAACATCTCCCTAAAATGGTATATCCCGCAAAAAAACCATTGCAATCTTGTTCAACTTTCACGTATTGAAGACATCAGCACGAACAGTTTTAATATTATTATCTGATGGGTTACATAAAACTAAGGAATTCCTCGTTTCTGTATAAAATCTTCAAAAGGCCAACGTTGCGTGTAGATCACTTCAAGATAAGAGTCTACATTCTCGTCATTCCAAGCGGTGGTATAAACCCATTTAAAATCTCGAATTTCACCGTGTTATCGTCTTCATTATTGCCTTTTACCGGGACAAACACCAATCGACCACGATTTACACGGTTTCATAAACAATAACAATAAATAATAATTTATTATGTCTTCGACCCGATATTAGTCGATTTAGAATTAATGACATCCAAATTACATAATAAATAACCAGGTAGCGGCATCGACCAACCGTGTTACGTTGGTGTACAGTCGCGAGTAAATAATTGATACTGTAACCGATTTTACACTCTGCAAAGTTACAAAGTGTTATGAAGTAACCTGTAAAACTCGATAACCTAGAGATGACAGTAATTCAAGGCTGCGTAGAAGAAAGTCGAGTGAAATTTCAACAAAAGATTTGATTTTTCCACTTGAGAATGGGAAATTTGAACAATCTGTTTGATATTAATAGTATATTATTTAACGAGCGGTAATGTAGGTCACAACTCACGCAGATGAAGTTTGCAGCACGAGCCGCAGGCGAGTGTTATAATTCATCAAGTGAGTTATGACCATTACCGCAAGTTGAATACTATACTTTATCTACGACTATAACAATAAATACTAAGATACAAGTACAGAGAAAGAACTTTATTCACAAATCTTAATAGTTACCTATAACAATGCTATAAAAATTGTTATTGTAATTACTCATTTTTTTTATTAATAAAATTAACGGTAAGGTTTGAACAACCAGTTAACTGAATAGGTGGGATTGAATTATGCAAGTTTATTGTTTCATTTTGGGTTTGTTGCATATATGTTGTTGATGTACTAACTGGTTGAGGTGTTATAGAACTGTATATTTTATTTGCAGTATCTGTCTCATTCTTTTCGGAATCAACGTACTCCTCAGCCACAGTAGTTGATCGCCAACCGCCATGGCGTTTTAGTGTCGTTATATCCCCTCCAGCATCTACTAATAAAGTTGCCGACGGCGAAAACAATGTCCTGTATATAAATTACAGTGTGGTAATTTTAAAAATGTAGCAATGTCTTTCCCCATTGCTCCAAATTTATCAATGCCAATTCTTTGTGAGTGATAGTTCCCATTTTGAAATTTAAAGAATAATATCGTTTGCAATATATCAGTAGGACGAAGATTTAAATATTTCTTAACTATGGTATAAAAATTTCCCGTAACAGTGAATTTTTGTATTTGGTACACTGACCATAAAAATAGATCCATGATCTTCTGAATCTGTAATTTGCATAGAGTGCAATTCTGCTGCACGACAAACACCCATAATGCCCATTATTAAGGCAACTCAAAATAAATCATGTAACTGACTAGATGATAAAAACGATTGAATATTGTGAGATCTACTACCTTTGTCGCCAGATATTTCTCATCAGGAGCTCCATTTATGAAATTATTAAGTTGTTCTGGCCTAAAAGTTTTTGCCTTTTTAGCTACATGTTTCTCTGATTGACGTTTAAGAATCGCGCGTAATTTCAAATAATTCTCTATATTGATTCCATTATTTATGTTGAGTGTGCTTCTTAGCATGGAGTAGAAAGTCCATAGGGACGATGCTTTATATTTAGTGCTAAGTTCACAAAAATATGCCAAAAGTACATTGTCTGTGAACGATGACTTAATGTTCTTGCTGCTACACCAATCTTGAAAATTTTTGTATTCACCTTTATATTTGTTTTGGGATTTCTCGGGCAATAAATTCGGTATGGTAACATCAGCTACTTGTCTTATTTCTGGAGGTGTACATAATAATTCATCTTCACTATCTGAATTCATCTTTTTCAGCACAAAATTCAGAATAATTAGGTATTAACTTAATTTGAAAACGTCAAAATTATTCGAGTGACATTACTCCCCTCAATAACAATAATGGACTGTTCCCTTTCTGCCAAACGGCTTGTACAGAAGAACAGAGCCACCTTGATATTCGGTTCGTAAATAATTCCAGGAATCTTTTCCGATTTATTATAGTGAGTTATAGTACTGAGTTATTATAACTAACGTTGTTTGTTTATAGATACTATTAATTGCTCAAAAGCAGTTGAATAATCAATAAATAATTTAATATGAGTAGATAAAACTCATTATTTCTGTTATGCAACCCCTTGCATCATTCTCAGATTGAATAGTAGTTTGGCGTAAATCAGCTTGTAACCGTCACACCAATTGAATATTTTCGTGGATAACTATTACTTCTGTGGCAGTCGAACACTTCAGTAAATGTTGAAGAAATATGTTTATCGCGTATTGATTATCACCAGCTGAGTTGTAAAATAACACTGTATATTATCGAGCTATAGTGGTGGGCCCTTGAATTGAACGACAAGTTGTGACTGAGTTGAACGACGAGTTATGACACTGTGTATTGAAATGTCGAGGTTGAAGAAATTGTTATTGCGTATCGATTATCACCAGCTGAGTTGTAAAATAACACTGTATTTTATTTAACTATAGTGGTGGGCCCTTGAATTGAACGACGAGTTGTGACTGAGTTGAACGACGAGTTATGACACTGTGTATTGAAATGTCGAGGGCGTAACTCACTTGTACGATACCGAGAGATTGTGTACTGAACGGAAACTCACTCTTATGTCCCAGCCAACTGTATGGCTGTACTTTCCGATAATCTATCTGTTAGTTGCCGAGGAATAATGCCAGTAATTTTCATTTGGGTTAGTTTGGTTTACCTAATGAATACCTGATGGAATAGTAGTTATCAAATTGTCTTCTAATGGCAGAAATTCCCGAGAGATTTTATGGTAAGTTTCGTAAAATCGCCTGGAAGAACCGAGATATTTATATGTGACGCGTAATACTTGAAATTCATACAGTGCTTCTCAAAAGTCCCCTTCCCCCCTCTTATTCTTGGAACGATTATACATAAACAAGTGAAATTTGGAAACTGAATATTGAAGGTTGTAAGCTTCTCTACTAGTGATGATAGATGACGAAATCGTCAAAGATGACGTCACAAGGCCATTGTGACCAATAATTTTAATTGGAACTCCCACCACAAGCGACACCTCTTTTAAAAGGTATCGAAAAAACCTATTCAATGATACTAATTTTGTTTGTGTTTATGGCAGTTTTAATAGCTCATTAGTAAACAATAAAATTTAAATTCCATTCAGTATGATATTCATTACAGATTTAAGAATCAGTATCTACTTAAAGAAATGGCTCGAAGTGACCTCCATTTACTTCCTGACAGTGAAATATCCTATTTTTAAACTCTTCTGTTACTTTTGCAAATGTGTCTGCGGAAACAGCCTCACATTCTGCAACAATACGTTGTTTAAAGCGTCAATATTGTCAGATTCAGTGGCGTAAACCTTCGATTTAAGGTACCCCTACAGAAAAAAATCCAAAGGTGTGAGGTCCGGTGATCGAGCTGGCCATTCTGTTGAACCTCGTCGTCCAATCCATCTACCACGATACTCCTCATCCAAATATCGTCTTACTGCACCGTAATAGTGTGGAGGAGCACCATCCATTGGAATGTTATTTCAAAATTGCCAAATTCATCTGGATTATCTCCCAAAATTTCAAGGATTAACGGTTCTAGTGCGTTTTGCAACAGCTCCAGATAAACCTCACCAGTTAAATTAGTATTCAAAACAAGAGGCCCAACGATGTGGTTTCCCAGGATACCTGCCCAAACATTCACCTTCTGGGGAAATTGGGTATGTGTTTCACGAAACAGGTGAGGATTTGCGTCACTCCAATACCTCACATTCTGTGTATTTACATTTCCATTCAGATTGAAATTACTTTCGTCACTAAAACAAATTGTTTTGACATATTCTGGCTGTTGGTCAATTTTAGTTTCCATATTTTCACAGAATTCTAGTCTTCGGTCTGGGTCGTCGTCTGAGAGTTGATGAACCATTTTTAATTTGTATGGATGAAATTTGTTTTTTTTTTCAACACCCTGTGTACTGTACTTCGACTGACTTCACAGGTAGATGCAACGTGAGTTGTTGAAGAAGTAGGATTAACTATTACTTCTGCCAGTATATCAATTTTTTTCTCATCAGAAATTTGTGGTCTGCCAGATCGTTTCGCATCATTAATACTACCGTTGTTTCAAACTTACGAAGAAGCTCCCTTAAATTAGTCCTCGAAACGGGGCGATCGGGCAACCTCTCATTAAAAATGCGTTCTGCTGCAAGAATATTTTGTCCAGTTTCACCAAGAATTAGGATCGCTGCTACTTTATCACCTAAAGCACATACCATTTCGCTTCTTGAAGCACTTAAACGTTCGGCTCACAACAGTTTAACAAATTATTAAAATGTACAAAAATATTAAAAGTACAAAAAGCTGCTAAAACAGTTAAACGTTCGATCAACAATACACAAATTATTAAATGTACAAAAACTTGGACAATTACAAAAACGTCGAATCAGGGAGACTAACAAAAACGTCAGCTTATTTGGCAACTATCCAGAGGCGGAATTTTAGTATTAACTGATTCAGTTCATCACAGCTTTGCGTTTTTCAAAAGTGAGTTGCCAAAACTGCCATAAACACAAACAAAATTAGTATCATTGAATAGGTTTTTTCGATACCTTTTAAAAGAGGTGTCGCTTGCCATAGGGTTCCATTTAAAATTATTGGTCACAATGGCCTTGTGACGTCATCTTTGACGATTTCGTCATCTATCATCACTAGTAGGGAAGTTTATAACCTTTAATATTCAGTTTCCAAATTTCTCTTGTTTATGTATAATCGTTCCAAAAATAAGAGGGGGGAGGGGACTTTTGAGAAGCACTGTATGTATGAAAGCAACAGCAACTATAAACTAACGTGTATTACGAACTCTTCCGAATTGAGAACCCAGTGTATTTCATAAAAGCAATAACTTTGTGAAATTCAATATCATTAGAGGCTATTCCATCGGAATAAATCAATATAATACGTCCACAGTGTTCATTACGGGTAATCCAATGTCACGAAATATAAATTGAATTACCATATCCCTTCCTTTTGTTATTACAACTTGGCCACTGCTACTTTAACTAATGCACCAATGTTAGATTAGTACTTGTTGAAATATTATCATGACGTTTATTGTAACCGAGATCCATTTGGTGTCTTGAATTTTCACCAATATTGAAAATCAGAGAAAGAAGTCAAGGTTATTATTTGCCAAGGTGATCAAATGAGGAATACTGAACCTCCGTTTGATCAAGGTTGACAGTATTTCTACCCATGCAGCATCTTAGTGACGGAAACTGATACTGAAACTTCGACTCGGTGGTTATTACGTAATCACCACTAAATCTACCGCTATACAGTGAGAACAACAAAAATTTTATATTTGCATGGTTGTAGTCACGTAATTCCCATCTATGGTAGCCACTCCACAGTTCTATAACTTGTTAGTGTCACTTGAGGTGTCTGAAACGTTAAGGCCATTAAGCAGAATCACCTTTAATGTATGCAAACTTAAAGTGGAAAATAACCGTTGCGGTAACCATCTTGTACCACTTGAATATCACTTGGAAGTCACAGTCACTTTCAACAGATTAGGATAGTTTCAGTGACATTTTAGTAACTTCCATCAAACCTTGAATGTGATATGTGGTGATGGTTGCCACGTTCTTGCTATCTCCATCAATGATTGTCACAGTTTGCATTTGATAAAAGTCACTACAAAGTTACAATAACCTTCAAAATTCACCGCGCGATGACGAAAGCTAACCTAACTTTTATCAAATTATTTTATTGTGGCTTACAAAGAGTTCGTTATACCTGTTACGTGAATTATATTTATTCAAAATGAAATGGGTTATGCGTTTTCAGCAGACATTTTTTCTTGTTTTGTAAAAAAGATTAATTTAGATTAATTTGTATAAAAAGGTTAATTTAAATAGATCGGATCTCTGACGTGTGCGTCTGCTCAATATTCATATTTAATTGTTAATTCAGTTTGCATAGCTGCCATAATTTTCATTACTTGTTGATTGATAATTCTCACTTAATACTTGATAATTGTTGATTGAAACTGCATGAATCCACCATACTTGCTACATGTTCTTTTTGAACAATTAATGAACATGTACCCACAATTTTGGGGTTATAACTTTGAAGTAGCAGGTTATAATAAGCACTACGTGTTCGCCACTTTCACAGTATAGGACCTATTGTAATTGTTAGGTTATAACTTTGAAGTGGTGTGTCATGGGCCTGCGACGTGGGTGCCACTTTCTATGGTGGCAATGTTAATAAGTTAGATCCACTGGCCGCTTCATGATGAGAGGAACCCTGAAGCAGTATATTTTCAGTTTCTGCTACTTTGAAGTTATATTCTCGAAAAGCCACCATATTTACAGGAATATGCTGGGTCGCCATTATTAGAGAAATTAACAAAACATTAAATAAAGATTTATTTATCGTCAGTACTGCCTCAAACGTAGTAATTTATTATGTTAGTATTGGTTTCAAATAACCAAGATTGATAAAAAGAAAATGAGTGATTTAAGTACACAATCAAGCTACAACACCCATATTCCACAGTAAACATTCAATCGTTTTAATTTTATCCCGATCAGATGTATCCATATTCAATATACTTACTTACGTGTTGTTTGTATGTTATATTTTCCTATACTCATAGTCGATCGAGTGTTAAAAATGAATCAGGCAAAATGGAAGAATGAGGAACATTTATTATAAAAATAAGTTGAAGATCAGAGATCGAGCTACATATCTATCAACCAAGCGCAGTTAGTTGTTTAGCGTGTCTAGTCGGCCACTACACATCCACGTTTTTACCAGGTGACCACAACGTGGTTAGAATGTGGCTATATGAGATCCAGGAACATAGATCGGAACGTAGCGGCAACCAAAAAAGTGTTTCACATTTTGGTAGCCACCGCGTGATAGAACAGTGTATATTACGTGGCAGTGATAGTGGCAATACACCTTAAAGTTTTCCAGAATCGTGGCCGCTATGTTCCGTCTAGTAAAAATGCTACTTGGGTAGGGTAGGCTAACAAATAATTATTGAAACTGACAACCCAATCATTGTCATATATTTTCCTTGCCCGCTTTGCGGATATAAAATGAGTAAATAAATAGTTAAAACGTGTTAGTTTGTCCCTGAGTACTAAAAAAATTATCTTTATGTTATACAGAATATATAGATCGTCAATAGAGCACAAAAAATCAAAACGACGAAACACGGAACTGAAAAGTAAAAAATAAAATAAATCCTCTTAGTCTCAATAACTAAGCTCCTAAACTAATTTTGAGTCGGCGCCAAACAAACATCGAGTTGCGCGGTGACATTCTGGTAATTTTTTTTAAATAATTTAATGATCTTCGTTGATTGTTCGTTTGGCGCCGACTCAAAATTAGTTACTTACATTCGTTTAGGAGCTTACTTATTGAGACTAAGAAGTTTTATTTTATTTTCTTACTTTTCAGTTCCGTATTTCGTCGGTTTAATTTTTTGTTAAAAAGTTTTTATTTTTTCTTTTTTTGTGGCTGAAATCTAGTAATGACTACCTACTTGTTTTTTTATTACTTCCATAATACTTACTTACCCACCTTACTTCAACTATTACCAATTAAATCATATGATTATCTACTTTTACTATTTGTTGTAATATAAATTATTTTTGTTGTGCTGGTTAGTTTATTTCATTACTTTGTATATCATTCCATCCTCTTATAGAATATAATGATTGTGACGGATGTAGGAGAACAAAAATAATGACAGTAGCGATCTGTCATTGTCAACTACATATGTGTGTGCCAATGTTCACAAGTGAAAAATCAATTATCCCCTATTTTTCTACCCGTAAGGGTGGATGATTCCATTCGAAATCCAAATATGATCAACTATGAGGTATACCCTATCTAATAAAAAAAGAATCATCCAAATCGAAGAACCCAGTACAAAGTTATGCCTTATAGAATCGGTTAACGGACCATAATTCAGAGGGTGAGTGATCAATATCCATCATTTTGCTACCCTTAGGGGTGGATTTCATCTTTTATATTCAAATGGGACCAACTTCGAAGTACACCCTATCCACTGAAAAAAGAAGTATCGGAATCGGAAGTCTCAGTAAAAAGTTATGCGTAATCATACATAAAAAAAATATACGCGTCGACTAGAGAACCTTCTCCTTTTTGGTTTCGTCGGTTAAAAATTCGATAATACGTGAAAAAATCAAAAGTGCCCTATATTATAAGATTTTTAGTATATTCAGTTACATATACTGAAAAAAAACAAGAATCCTCAACCTGCAATCGCTCAACGTGGACTTGATCGACATGTATGTATTAAATGTACGTCGGCTCATAAAAACTCTTTTCACCAATAGGGGTAATTAGGAGGGTCGTATCTCTGTCACTGGGTATAAATCAATGTATATTACTTTGCTTGTAGAAACAAGCCGACGAAAGAGTACACACTGCAATTAAATTATGAAATAGTGCAAAATAACTTTGATCGTCACTATACTCGAAGTAACACTTACACTCAATTTCAGCCATTGTTTTCTGCCGAATTTCGCTATGAATGTAAAACATTATAAAATATCTATGCTATTTAGCGATTTTGCATTGGATAAATACTGTTACAGTTTTCGGAAATTGAATGATTATCGTTAGTGACCTGTGAATTTTACTACTAATTCAATATCACTATAGAGGGCTCTAGAGATGACTGTATCAGCTATTGTTGCATTGATCAACAAATACATTTTTTGTATTTGTATTCATTTCACTAGTCGCAAAGCTCTTTCGACCTAGAAGATCATCATCAAAAGTTCAATCTATGAAGAATTGTTGGTTCGTTCATTTTTGTGTAATTTTGAAATATAATTTTTCACTGTATCACTTTTTCATTCACAATGTTTAGATAGTTAAAAATATTTAAAGATGTATAAAGCTGTGACAACGAGTTCATAAACGACATAAATTTATAAAAAAACAAAATATATTTTTCCTTTTACAATTTTCCTAATGGGTCGAGCTAAAAAGACGGACAGAACTCATAATAAACTATAGCTGCTCCACAAGAAGTGAAAATAAGTTACCACAAACAACTTTGGGGGCTGAATGTATTTTTCATCTAGTCTATGCTACTTAATCGGATGCCTCAATCACTTTCTCGCTATCGATAAAGTGGTTCATTCTGCTTCTACGAAAGGAGCAGTCTCACTATTGGATGACTAAAATAGAATGATCCGGATCTAGGTATAACCAACCACTGAAAACATCGGGAAAGAAACGTACCAGAAAAAACATCTAAGCCTGATCTCGAAGATTTTGCCAATCTGTTCTGGTTGATAAGTGAAATAGATTCATTGATAACCTTCCAATTAAATGACTTTTGTTAAAAACAAAGGGGATTCCATCGTGGAACTGAATTCTGTCATCGATAGTTTTGTGCCGGATAACGAAAACTTGTATTTGCCTTGAATGAAATGGTTGGTGTTGATTCATTAATTGAAGCCGATTTATTTGTACTCCTAAGAAATTAATTATTGATATTACTTCGTAAATGCGGGTGCCAACAAAAGACAACTGCTTGGAGAACAAGTTAAACGTTATCACTAATAGTAGCAGAAATATACTCCTGCATGATGTATCTTTCAGCAATGTTTTTTCGTCCTTGCGATGTATAGTCCATCCAATATCAATTGCAGAAGCTGTTTCTATAGGGAGCAAATAAAAACTCACTTCGCCAATACGAGCGTATATGCGAAGAAACGGAACGAAAAATAATCTGTACTACTTGTATACAGTCTCCGTCGGCACAAAGAGCCCGCTGGCAAACGTGGGCTTGAGTGACTGCTGTCTGTTCTACAACCGATTCGTCTGGGCCAATCAAGTCGGACATCAATGCTTGGAGGTGTGTCTATACGATGGGAGGTCATAAATCACGCGTTATATTTGTGTTTTAATAGCTCTGAAAGATTATAAACCAGTAGCGTCTGTGGTCTTGGTGTGTGCCGATCGAAATACGTTTTAGGATATTAAAATATCTAAATAAAATTAGTTATCTCCGCCACTGCTGCTCACAGGATTTCGCCGCAAGACTTTTTTATGCTTCTGCAATTAATATTGGGAAAACTATACTTCCAAAGATTTTTTACACAAATTAAGGGTTATTTTCCCGGAAGGCAAAACATGGAAACTAAGTAAATGGTTTGGAAATAGAAATCCGACATTCGCTAAAACCCTCCACGAATGGTGAAAATACGCAGATGGTCATTTAACCACATCCAACTGTACAAATATAACATCGATCCGTCTCTGTCTATCCACTCTGGTGCCTGTACACATCGGGGTTTGGTCGACGAAAGGCTTCTCTCTCTTTGTTCTCTCAGTCGAACGAAGGATGCACGGTTTTCCATCTCTCTTTCTTTCGTACTGCTGAAAATGCAGTGCTGAGGAGCGCCAGCCGTTGTCGGTCGACTGTCCTATCTTTACAACGCACGCCGCAATGTAGGATTGGGATATCGCGACACAGCTGATGCGAGTTACACGGTTGGCAAAAGCGGAAAATTTGTGGTGAATGACTACTGAATTTCTTTAAAAACTATAAGGACCTCATTCAATCACTATTATTATGGTTATAATCCAACAATTTTGATATTTCAATTTCATCATTTGTTAACTGTTTTGCTTGTGGTTGCCACATTCTTTCCAACGGACATTAGAAAATTATACCGAGCAGAGAAACAATATGGCTATATTTAATTATTTCTGGCAGATTATTTTTTCTTTGAACTCCCTACAACCCAAAAAAAAAATATTCAGGTTAAGAAAATCAAATCTATCGAGTCCATCGGCAAAAAGCAAAGTTCAAAATCACTCAATATTAACTTCAAATACCCCCATACCCCCATATCTCCAAAGAGGTTACAGTTATATATTAGGAAAAATTTCACCAGCAAAACGTCTTCAAGATCCCTGTAGTTTTAAGGAATTGTTTCAAGTAAATATTCCCCTAATTATAACCTCAAATACGTTCGTATAATCAGGGAGTAAAGAAGTTGATGAATATCTCACATTTATCCTTCTTTCAACTATTTTCCCATAAGCCGGAATGAAAGTTGTAGACATTACAAATAACTAATATCTGAAAAACTGTGCTGTCGTCTTCGCAAAACCTTTATCCATTATTTTCAATCTAGCATTCTCAACACTTTGTTTTCCGGATGTCTGGAAAGATGGTAAAATGACTGTCCAAAATCAGCATGGATTTGTTAAGGGTCGTTCAACCACAAGTAATCTTACATGCATTACTCAATACATAGCAGAAGCTTTGGATGTATCTTCCCAGGTTTATTTATTATTACTATTTATACATATACGTGACCATGTATACTTCTCAAACAACTCATTTCTGTTGGGTTGACTAACAACTTTACACTTTTCTTGTAGTCTTATCTAACCAAAAGACGTTTGTGAGTTCAATATCGCATTTTTAAATCAGTCGAAATAATCGCTACATCTGGTGTCCCTCAGGGTTCGGTATTAGGTCCTTTGCTATTTCTTATATTTATAAATGACATTTGCCTTGGCTTAAACTCTGAAATTCTTTTGTATGCAGATTTTATTTCGTCAGATTTCCAGTTCAAACGACTACAGCTATCTACAAAAATATATCAAATAAAATAACTAATAAAAATACTTTTTAAAGACAATTTCTTAAGCCGTATACAAAAACATATAAAATAAATTTAAGTCATCGCTGACAATGATTTAATTATTTTTTGTTGAATTATTTGGTTTCAAAAAGCTTGTCGCGCGAAGTGTTCATAAAAGTAGGTACCAATTAATTTCATTGGACAATGATTGGTTGGTAAGTAACAACTTGTCGAAGTATTGATTTTAATACAATTCGCGCGACAAGCTTTTTGAAAACGAATAATTTAACAAAAAATTATTAAATCATTGTCAGCGATGACTTTCAAAAGTTTTTTTATTGGTCATTTATTTTTTGCTTTTTAGTTAGTTTGCCTTAATCTGTTCATTTCTAAAAGAGCATCGTTATTTTAAGTTCTCTTCCCTATAAGTTTTGAGCTGAAAGAAATCATGATCTCCGACCCCAAAAATTCCTACAAACCAATTTTGAATAGAATCTGACCATAATCACAAAACTCGTCCGTTGATAGATTTTGACAAAAAATTAATAATCTCCTGAAAACCAATTTTGAATGAAATATGACCATAATCAGAAATATTGTCCTCCATCTTGGGGCCGCCATCTTGAATTTATAAATTTTGTCAAAAAATTCATAATCTCCGACCCCAAAAACCAATTTCGAATCGAATTGGACCATTATCACAAAACTCGTCCCCATCTT
Source organism: Gonioctena quinquepunctata (assembly GCA_018342105.1). Taxonomy (NCBI): domain Eukaryota; kingdom Metazoa; phylum Arthropoda; class Insecta; order Coleoptera; family Chrysomelidae; genus Gonioctena; species Gonioctena quinquepunctata. Next base: position 83,051 of record JAFIRS010000310.1, read on the forward strand.
TGGGCCGCCATTTCGAATATATGAATTTTGACGAAAATTTCATATTCTCCGACCCCGAAAACCCCCACATACCAATTTTGAATCGAATCGGACCAAAATCACAAAACTCGTCTGCCATCTTGAAGCCGCCATCTTGAATTTTTGAATTTTACAAAAAATTCATAATCTCCGACCCCGAAAACTCCCACATACCAATTTTGAATCAATCCCATCTTGGAGCCGCCATTTTGTTTTTTCTCCAACAAAAATTCCGTAATGCATTGTCACCAGAATTATGAACAGCTGCCAATTTCAAATTATTCAGACGACTAAAAGTCGGTCAAATTTCACTTGCAAGATTTGACCCTAACGAACGAACAAGTGAAACTGAAGAAAAGGTTGTAAAAATAGAATGTAGGTATGGTGTGAATCAAAATTACTTTCGCGTAACAAAAAAATACAATATTGTGACCTTCAACCGCAAAAAATCACCCACTGAATATCCTTATACAGTACATGGAAACATCTTGAACAAATTAGCAGAATTCAAAGAAATGGGGGTCATCTTTGATGAAAAATTCACATTCACTCATCACGTGAATAGTGTTGTTTCAAATGGCTTCAAAATTCTCGGTTCATTCATTAGAAATTCCAAATGGTTTTCTGATATCAACACTTTCTTTTCAAGGCGCTTGTGAGATCAAGGTTTGAGTATTGCTGTGTCGTGTGGAATACTTGTTACAACATACACATCATAAATTTAGAGAATATTCAAAGACGATTCTTGAATAACATTAGTTTTGAGTGTAATGGATTCTCTCCAAACCGAGGTATTCCACATGAAGTGCTTCTTTCGAGATTCCAGGTCCACTCTATAGACAATCGTCGTAAATACCTAGGTATATTATTTTTGCACAAGGTCACGTTCTCCATAATGGATTGTCCTTGCACATACCTATAAATTTACATGTACTACATTTACTCTCCCTTGTTCTCAAACAAATGTACTTACACGCTCTCTTCTATATAAAATATGTTTTGATTACTTGTCAATCCCGAATAACGTAGATATTTTTAACCGCAAGCCAACTGACATCAAAATAGCCATTTTGCAATCATAATGATTCTTACTGAACATATAGTTTAACATTTGTGGTGATGTGTATGAACTTTTTTCTTCACAAGTTTTTTCAGTTCATACACATTGCTCTCATTATTTACTTTTTATGGAATTCTTATTTCATGTATGTATTATCTCTGTATAATATGTTGTTGGTTTTCTTTATGCTCTGAATGTATATTTTCCATTCTGTTGAATGGTGTACTAAATTTTATAAATAAACTGTCAAATAATGGAAATCAATTCGTTACTCAACTAATATGATAGGATAATTATACCAATTTACTTATGGCTGACAAATTATTTTTGGATTCCTCACAAATCCAAAGTCATAATTCATGTTGTAAAAGTTAATATCGGCAGATCACCTCCAAAATCCATCGAATCTATGGGCAAAATGTATGGTTGACAATCACTTATCATTAACTTCAAATATACCTTCATATCCCCGAATGTGTTAGTTATTTATTAGCTGAAATTTTACCTTGAGTTCACCAGAAAAATGTCTTCAAGGTACACGAACTTTCAAGGAAAATATTTAGGTAAATAATTACCTAATTATAACCTCAAATGGCCAGGGAGTATAGGTTGACCAGTTAGCCGAAATGTCAGATTTCTTAATTTACTCCTATAGGTCCATCGTGATACGGACTTGATATTTGTTAGCCACTCTGCCATTGAGTAAACAACAACAATTTTCATCCACCAAAAATCTTATAAATGAAACATATGTGAACATACTTCATGTTTCAATAGTATACCTATTACACTACAAGCGCAGAAAGTCAAAATGTCCTACACTGCGCGACATGATGGCCGAAGCAAAGCCGAAGGCATCATGTGTGGTGTATACTATTTTTCTTTATGGATGGTCGAAAGTACGTTACTACTTACATTTTCAATTATTTATTATAAATAATACATGTCTGTCATGTTTAACTTTTGCTCCTCGCTTCAGCGCCTCTTGCGGATATTCACAAAGCTTAAATATTTGCTCTCGTTTTTCGTTTCTCCCTTTCTCACTTTTTTGCGTGTAATCCCATCTATCTCGGTGTATATGAAAAATATTTGCCCCTATTTTACGGAGGGCTTTCTACTTTAAAATCGACACTTACTTTCGACCGAGGTGATGAAAATAAAACAATGTTTTTAAGTGTTTTACAGAAAACATTAAAGAATACACGGAATTCCATCAACATTTTCTAAAGCATAGTAAATCTTTAAGAAGTCCCATTTAAACACTTTTGAAAATCAACATTACAGAAAAGTTTGTATCGCAAGTACAGACTGACAATTATAAAGGGGAGTAGTAGTGCTATGTGCACGGGTCCAATAGTCTATTTTTTGTATTTCGTGCAATACTTTTTTTTGCAGAGCGCTTTCGACAACAAAAATAAATTGCACGAAACAAAAATATATTGTACGAGATACAATTTTTTTTAGACTATTGACGATTATAATCCGAATGTTTATATATTATTATTTTCATTGCTCTCACGAGTTGTACAGCAATATCTAGTAGATTAAGATAAAATACACGCGAAACTTCTGTCTTTTTTAACCGCAAATTTTTAATTTCCTATAGTGTATTATAATCATAAGTAGGTAGAAAGGACCAATATTGAGACACATTTTCTTATTTTTACCTTCTACCTATTGGTCAAAATGTGTCAATATCCCAATTTTCGACTTCCATATTTTTCTCCATATTGGTTTATCTGACGTAAATATAATGTTTAATTTACCATCGCCATATTGGACATCTAGTTATTCGGAGGTTGAAATGACCTAAATTTTACCTAATATATTTGTTGGGTACAAAGTTACATTATATGTGTCCAATGTTTTTTAAGTTCGATTTTTTCCTATATTGGTTAATGAGATGTAAATATTATGTTTAATTTACTATCGCCATATTGGACGCCTACTTATTCTGAGGTAGAAATGACCTAAATTTTACGTGTCCAATGTTTTTTCAAGTTCAGAACTATTGTTCTTTTGAATCCAAAAAACTTTTGTGCCATTTACACATATTTTTTTACGGCACAATCAACAAAATCGTCAATACTTTTCATAATTATTATCAGGTTGTATAACACGAAACGCCCTAACAAATAGAAACACTGTCAGACAGAAGCATATTGGGCTATTCATTCCCCACTTAATTGTTTCGTAATAAATCATAATGAATTAATTTTCCCGAACGCCATTTGAGTGGCTACGGCTGCCAAGATCACCAACGAAGATAAAAAATCCTTCTCTCCCACGCTTCCGCTACTTCTTTCTCTTCAATCGAGTTGTTTTCAATCACGAACATTTACTGTTACGAGATCCTTCACATTTTGACGTTGGCTGCTGCATCTAATGAGTCAATTTAGCATAGTGAGTGGGAAGCTAATTACTTTGAATACATTACGATTTGGAGGGGAAGCGTGGCGGCGGCGATATTGCCCTAATACCCCGCCGGCCAGGATTTGAATTCAACCCCGCGGTTTGGCACTCTAACTACATCGAAATCAATGTTGCTTTATGAATATACAACTCGATTTAACGATTATGTGACGGTAAATGAACCAACGAGTGAATGTGTGGGTTGTTATTTCGGACTATAATGGTAGGTTATCGGCAAGCATTGAAAACGTGAGTTGCGAATTTCGATGAGTGACGTCTTAAAGGGCACAGGAACGTCTTGGAGGGTGCGAATCTCGAACTTATAATACATAACTCGAAGAAAAGGACCCCGTGCTATTATCAAGGGATTTGTGCCCTACTAAATATTCATAACTAGCTTATATGAGAGTGAAATAAAAAAATCACTAGCCACGTTCTAGTTTCGAAGATTCACCGCTTTCAGCGCGACGTTTGAGAATATATATATATATATATATATATATACAGAGTGACCCCTTTGATAGCGGGTCACCTCTCTAAAACTGTTATTTATTATCCGATTCAGAAGTTTTTTTTTCAGTAGATAGAGCATCAATAGATCTAGTTGAATGCCATAAATTCGAGATAAAAATAAAAATTTCACGGCCTACTTCGAATTTTTTTCAAGGTCAAAAATCCAAAAAACATTTTTTTTTAATGAAATTTGACGTCGCCACTGGATTTGTAATGCTTTCAAATGGGTGTGACCAAAATTTCACGATAAAGTTATTTTTTTTAACAGAAATATGGCATTAGTCGTCGTATAAATCACAATATTGTTAAAAATATCGTTCAAAATGCTCTTTCAAGTCGTTAGCAGTCGAGTTCGTAAACAGCAGTTAATCTAAATGGCGTCAAATTATGTTTCTTCCAAACGTGTGTTCTGCAGTGTTCTGGTGGACATAACTGTCTCCTATCATACTATGGAGTTACGTTTGGAAGAAACATAATTGACGCCATTTTGAATAACTGCTGTTTACAAACTCGACTGCTAACGACCTGAAAGAGCATTTTAAACGATATTTTTAACAAGATTGTGATTTATATTTATTTATTTATTTGTAGAATACATCCAGCAGGCCCAAAAGCCCATTTACAGGTGTATACAATAAGTATTATGAATAATTACACATATAACAGAATCAATTCTGAATGAAACGGAGAATCTCTTTTTTGAATTTTTGGAAAGTTAGATAAAATATATCTACACTAGGAACCTTATCAACACTTCTAGATATTGTAGCTATAGGAGAATGAAAATGATGCACTGTATTGGAAACAGGAATATGGAATGTGCTACAGAACCTAGATGAAATACGCGGTACACTGAATAGCATATGAGACACTAGAGGTGAACAATCTATAATAATAATAATAATAAACGTCTTTATTATTTTCAATAAAAGCACAAAAACAAATAATTTACCTTGAACTCAAATACATTTGAAAATAAAAGGCGGAGTTTATTTTCAGTTGTACATTACTGCACAACAAAAAATATTCTTCCACTCAACCCAAACAACTCTTGTGTAATTCATAGTTAGTAGCTACTAAAACATAGAATTAAATACATTAATTACTATTTGCAAAACAAGATAATAAAAAAAAGAAAAAGAAAAATTCAAGGAAAATATGAGTGTATTGTAATAGGTACAATAATAGATACAAATAAGATATAAATAAGCATTAAACAATTTATAATTGATGACATAGGAGAAGATCCACGAGGCGAAACAATTTATAGTAGATGATATACAAAACGAGAAACAAACTTACGCATTTACTTTTTTAAGTGAAAAAAATGAGCAGGTAGATATTTTACGTTACTGCTAGATTTGATTGTCCAAAATATATTTTTTGAGGGTTCTTTTAAATTTTGAAATATTATAAACCTTGAACTCGGATGGAATGGCATTATATTGAGAGTAAATTTGGTATGTAAACGAACGTCTGAAAAACTCAGTCATGAAGTGAGGTACAGTAAGTGAATCTCTTTTTCTAATATTTCCATTATGTCCACTATATATATATATATATATATATATATATATATATATATATATATATATATATATACTATATTCATTATGATTTTATATAAAACACATATCTCGGCTTTCCCTAATTTTTTAGAGATATCATATCTATTGAAATATTTTTAAAAAAAAAAAATCGTGAAATTTTGGTCACACCTATTTGAAAGCATCACAAATCCAGTGGCGTCGTCAAATTTTATTAAAAAAAATCGCTAGTATGTTTTTTGGATTTTTGACCTTGAAAAAAATTCAAGTAAGCCGTGAAATTTTTATTTTATTTAATTTATAGCATTCTACTAGAAATATTGATGCTCTATCTACTGAAAAAAAAAACTTCTGAATCGGATAATAAGTAACAGTTTTAGAGAGGTGGCCCGCTTTCAAATGGGTCACTCTGTATATATATATATATATATATATATATATATATATATATATATCTTTCTTCAATTTCTCGGAATAAAGGTCTGATTCAGTCATTCCATATAATTTCTTTTAACGACGTTTCGACTTGGTATTTGTCATCATCAGGTTAAAACAAAATTATTCAACCAAGAGTAAAAATTCCCAAAGTCTTCTGCATGACAGTTTAATATAAATTAAACTAAAAGTTCGTAGATGAAGAGCAGAAAATAACTACTTTCCTGGCTAATACCACGAAGAATGTTGAACGATATCTGCTCGACTCTATGCAATAATTCATGTAAATGAATACTAAATTGCGAATGTTTCTTTCTGAAAGACATGATTGTGTTTAGTTTAAATCAGTCTTGCCTGACACCTATAGACCGGTATAGACCTCATCAGTAGGCCAGTCCCAACCAAAGATCCAACGATCCCAGGCTGAAGCGAGACTGAATTAAACGTCAACGCTTGACTCAACACAGCCATGCTTTAGTCAGCAATGGGTACAAGTAACGAGGTGAATTTTAAAATCACCTGTGAAACGGCACCTGGTGACAGAAAGAAACACCCCAGAAACTCAGTAACAACCTATTTCGAATGAAGCTGAAATAGGAGTGGCTACTTGGGCGACTACCTTATGAAATATAGAGGAAAGCCACTCTTTTTGAAAAATGGACAGGAATAGCAGAAGAGCAGAAAATAACTACTTTCCTGACTAATACCACACAGAATGTTGAATGATAGCCAGATAGCCACGAAAGTAGTTGTTTTCTGCTCTTCATCTACCAACCTTTAGTTTAATTTATATTAAACTGTCATGGAGAAAACTTTGGGAATTTTTACTCTTTGTTGAATAGTCATCTCCATTTTACGAAAACAGTGGCTTTCCTCTGTATTTCATATGTAGCACCCCAAGTAGCACCCCTATTTCAACTTCATTCAAAATAGGTTTTTATTGAGTTTCTGGGGTGTTTCTTCCTGTCACCAGGTGCCGTTTCGCAGGTGATTTTAAAATTCCCCTCGTTACTTGTACCCATTGTTGACTAAAGCATGGCTGTGTTGCTGCCTGGGATCTTCGGATCTTTGGTTGGGACTGTCCTATACTGATGAGGGCCAACAGCTCGAAACCAGTCTATAGGTGTCAGGCGAGACTGATTTAAACTAAACACAATCATGTCTTTTAGAAAGAAACATTTGCAATTTAGTATTCATTTATATAAATTATTGCATATATGTCGAGCAGATATCATTTAACATTCTGCGTGGTATTAGCCAGGAAAGTTAAAAAAAACAGATTTTTAACCTCTGTAATTCGTTTTAAAATGGCAATATACACTCGCCATTCACGTGAGTGCAAGAGGTTGGATTACACCCTGTATATAAGTGAAAAACTTCTCGAATACAAGCTTTGATTCAGATGTAGGTAGTAAAAATATAAGAATATTTTGATTGTGACGTAAGTTAACTTATATCTAACTTTTTCTTTTTAATAAATCAAATAGAAGCTTGTTTTGAATATTGTTTTTCAATTTGTCTTAGCGTACAATAACTAATGGAATTATGTTACCCTTTATCTTGCTACCACCGCAATTTCAATTCTTTGATTGCTACCAAAAACTCACATTCATCCTCAGAAACCTCCAGTCGTACATTTCGTATAGAAAGGACCATAAATCAGAAAACTTACCATCATCTTAGTGCTGCTATCTTGAATTTCAACAAAAACTCACAATCTCCGACCCCAAAAACAACTATTATGCATTATCACACAAACCTTGTTCAACTTCCGAAAGAAAAAATGAACAAATTCGGCAGCTCTATAGAATGGTTAACATTGAAAAATTTGGTGACGTGGATCGAATTTTTAACTGTTTTTTTTTCAAGATCCGCACCCACTTATATCTTGATCTCCATACATAATGCATTTTATAATTGATCGCATATATATATATATATATATATATATATATATATATATATATATATATATGTATATATATATATAAAGCACATACTTATATTTATTTATTTATTTTCTGTTTATATTTGTAAACTTCACACTCATTCGTCACTTTTATTGTTATTCTTTTCCTTCTATTCCTTATTTCCATATATATTGTATTTTGATCATTAATAGCATATATTTATATAAAGCACATACTTATGTTTATTTATTTGTTATTTATATTTGTACATTTAACATTTTACGCAACAACCACTCATGTCACACAGAAGCTGTGATTAAACAGCTTCAGTGAATAAACATTATTATTATTATTATTGTTTCTATTATGGAAATTACTCACTCCATTTTGGGTAAGTGTGGCTCCGCCTGTAGCCAAAATAATTTTTGTGAAATTTTAGTAGTTATTATGTTTAGGCCCGGTATTTTCACCTCCGGTTATCCTAGGAATAAATTAACCAATGGTTAGAATGCGCTTTTGATTTATCAATAAACGTTAAACAAAAGCATATTCTAACCGTTGGTTAATTTATTCCTAGGATAACCCGAGGTGAAAATACCGGGCCTTATTTCGCTGACAATATTTAACCTGTGCAGGATGATCTCTAGATTTTGACGATTGTATATGATAATGCCATGGATAAAATTCAACTTGATTTATAGAGCTATTGCTTCTAGTTGGACCTTTCTACATAATTCATAACACATTCCGCACTGTCAGTCAGTCAGTACAGTGATTTGACCCATTGAAAACAAGCTGAGGCATGAATTTTCAATATTTTAATTGATATCTCCGTTATTTCGAAACTTTCATTTATATTTTTTGTTTTTCCATCATAATAATATTGTGATAATAATAATGAAACAATATGAAACTTGGAACTTTATGTGGGAAACATACAATTCGTGAGATATCGGGAAATGTGGCCTTCTTAAAATGGTTCAACAAACCAACAACAAAATTCTTCATGGTGGTTATGATACACGAAAACTTTCTCTAAAAATTCTCATAGAGAAAATATTCCACTTATTCGAAAATAATTTTGTTTTTTGGGAATAACATTTTTGCGATTCATATAATGAATATTCGACCCAGTAAAAATTGAGGTTTTGTATTATTACCCTATCTTTGATGTTTGCTTTAGGCCGATGTAAATTACAGCAATAAATATGACCCCAATGTTGTTTCAATGGGGAGCTAATTGAAGCTTTCATATAGTTTCACGAACAGGGGAACGTATCATAATCAATCTGATCCCTTTCGGTGAAATTCCATCTAAATATAGTGCGAGGTGTACGAACCGTGAGCCCTATGGATGTATTCAAATGTTCGTGATAGGGGAGCAAATTGAATCAAGTTCCGCGTCAAATACAAATCTGTTATTACCAACAGAATATATATGGGATGATAGGTTTCCGGCAATACGTATTACCTGCTGAAAGAGGGTTAATGTTTCGCATTTTTGTTTAAGAATTTTGATATCTTGTTTAGCTCATTAATGTTACCCAATCTTGTTATTGCTATATACAGTGAGCACGTAAAGGTTGGAATAAATTCGCTGGTATAAAGTCTTTACAGGGCAGAAGAAGAAAATCGCTAGTACACGTCAATTTGAATATTTGAACGTGCACGTTTTGACATATAACTCTTTTGGATGACGTCATAATTGTGCCAGCAATGACGTGCTTATTCCAACCTTCACGTGCTCATTGTATACTGCTCTGTTGAAGAGATATATTATCTCTTTCTAAGGACAGTATATTATAATATTTTTTGTTCAAAACGAACCAAAAAATAAATTAATCTCTTTCAAAATAAATCTGCCAAATATCCTTGGTCTTTTATGTGGGTAAAAAATGACTTTTACCATTTTAGAGAATTGATGAAAAGTTACCAAAATCTTCAGAGCGATTCTGCACACGATGGGGCTAGTAGATGTGAACGTTGGCTTTGACTGTTTCATACATTGTGGCTGATAGCTGTGGAATTCAGAATTATATAACTACAAAACGGATTTAAACCCCAAGATCGTCCTGCAAGAGTAGAATTTTGTCAGTCGCTTCGGAATTAACTTTATAACAATGACAATTTTGTAGAATACACAGGAGAATAATTTTTATAATATGCTTGTTTGGGTAGTAGAAAATTATCATGCTGTTCGACAGATACATTTTCAGTAGGAATGGAATAAAACGTATGCATGCATGCAACTTTCAGATAGGTGTATTTGTTAAAATAACATAGGATGTACCTGTTAAAATTGTCTCACTTTCAGAAATACCCTGCATAGGTTTATAAACCTCGAAATTAATTCAGCCAATCAAATGCATTTATCTAACCAATCAAATCCCAAATATCATCGAATATACGACAGGTATTTACCATTGTTTATACCAAACCTATCAAAATAATTCAGTCACTGTCAAATTATGTCCAAGTCACTGTCAAATTAAAAATGATGTCCGACCCTTTCGGAATCACTTCCTAAGAGGAAATTCGAAAAAACGTATAGCAAGTAAGTAAGTGTATGTTTGTAATAGATATTTTGGGTAGAGTAAACTTTAATATTTTTCCGCCAATATTGTTGCAAAAATACCATTCGACCAAATTTCTTTTAAAAAATGACCCTCCAGCTTCGCTGGGTATTTTCAAAAGAAATTTGGTCCCGTGAATTTCTACAACAATATTGACAAAAAATTGTCAAAGTATACTCACCAAAATATCCATCACCTGTGATATAACTACTGAAAATGGCAATATGTCTTACTTATGTTTACCGTTTTCTGAAATTTTGCGGGAAACATATTTCCTGCACTTACAATCACCCGATTCACTTGAGAGTTTACATGTTAACAAGGGGCCTTCGGCCCCTTCCAGTTGGAGTACGTAGTTTTTATTTGGTAGCAGATTAGTATTGAGCTCGGATCATATTTACGACGATATGAAAGCATATCAATATTTATCATTGCTCCTAAAAGGTGTATGAGACGGAAGTAGAGACTGTGGCATATACGATGAGCATATTATTACTTGGAAACTATCATTGGGCACCAAATATGTGTATACGACGATATATAAATAGAGAGATGTACAAATAAGTCTATTTTATTTCGCTCTTCGTTCACTTAGGGTTTTCGTAGGATTAATGGAAAGCTATAATTTTGTTTTTGAATATTATTGCGATATTTTGAATGGTTTCGGGCAAATATGGGAATCTCTTATTTCTCTATTGTTTTTTGATTTCATCTTCCTTACTATTCGATTTGAAGGAAAAGTCAACTTAGATTTTTTGTAAGAATAGATAAGAGGAATCTTTTTTTTTCCATATTATTTCCGATATGTCCAATAGTTTTTGAGAAATCTGAATTTCATTAATGAAAATTTTCATATATTTTTTTTCTAACTAAATGTTTTGATGGAACTCATGAAACTCTATGAATAAAATGTTTCAACTGTTAATTTTTTCCAATATTACGGCAGGAACAATATATTTGCTCCGTTGATAATTTTCGAAATTTTCGTTCGTTTTCGAGAACAATCAAGTTGTTTTAATTTCAATATTCAATTTTCAGGTTTTCAATTGTTTTTTTATTTTTTGGTAGAGTGAGAGAAAAATGTTTCGAAAATATCTTGTGGCACCATTGAAGAGGTATACACTGCATCTCGTAGATTTCCATATTTTCCGTTAGTTTACGAGATTTTTGAATTTAAGTCGGACCATGTATTTCGGAAAATCCCCCTGGAAAATCCATTTCGAATTTTCCGATCACGCCCAGTTTCGATAGGCTTCCTGTACGGTTGTCGAACTATTCTGAGACAGAATATGAAATCTAAAAAATCGCCAATCCGACCTGTAGTGGAACCACAAGGAATTTTCAGAAAAATCCCAAAAAACCATCTTGGAATCTTCCGATTTCCTTCATATTTCAATGACAAGATATTTTTTTCTTGTGGAACATGATGGCAAAGTTTCAAGACGATACGTCGAAGGGTTCCGGAGATGTTTCAATTTATGATTGGTACAGAGTACATACATACATATTTTCATACATACATACATATTTTCTCAAAAGTAACTATACCTCTATCTCGCTTAGTTTCCGAAATAGCATTTCACCAGAGACCGTAGTATACTCCTCTACAGTATATCGTCGTATAACAAGGTCCCGTGACAATAAATTTAAACAGTTTTTTTCAGATGAAAATTGAGATGGTCGACGAATTTTGTTATTTTTGTCTTAATTTCTTTCAAAATTCGTTTATGGCAGTTTTTGAAAGCGCGGATAATGTGTTTTTACCAGAATTCAAGAATTCAAGATGGTTGCTCCAAAATGGTGGACGAGCTTTATGATTTATACTTATACTCTATCCAAAATTGGTAAATGGAGCTTCTTGTGGACGCTGGATATGCATTTTTGGTTGAAAGTTAGGAATTCAGAATTGCTAGTGGCATTGTTTAGTCATTTGTAGTCCGATTCGATATTTTTTATGTTTTTACAAAGTATAGCTTCTCACTCACCTTTCGAAGTTTGATCAAAATGCATTTGGAAAAATATATATTCTGACTGAACATCCCATATTTCATGGCATGTTCCAATTATTCCTATAATTAAAAGTAACTTTGAAGGGTAAAAATAATTGTCATTTTTTTACCAAAGGATTTTATGATCCACTACCTTAATCAACACATTAGCGATTCGATATTAACTATAAAAATTTTGAGAAATTTCGAATAATTATTATTCTCAAGATGGAAAGCAATTCAACATTCTTGAAAAATATTCCTGAGAAAGTTCCCAAACAGTCTTCTTTAGTTAGTGAAATTTGATGATAATAATAATAGCCTCGCTGTAAACACGCTTTGAGACAGAGCTGATCTGGCATGTAAACCAATTATTATAATAATTATTATCAGGGTTTCTCATCCCCCAGATTCTATGGAGGATAAATGACCATGTATTTTCATAGATTCCACAAAGAATCCAATTACGACTCGGGCACAACTTTCACATAAAACAAATACCACCTATAAAAAAATCTGTCGAGTGACGAAAACCAATTTGAAACTATATAAATAGCTCTACGACTATTAAATAGATGTATGTGGGACGCGTAATATAATCTATATTATGAATATCAAATGACTGTATCTCGTATGCCATAATTTAAAGCTGTGGAAGAGGAAGTTTGGCCATTACAAGTTTTTTTAGTTTTTCTTTGATTTACGATCACTACGAATCACGCACCGTTTCGTTCGTTCGAGGGGAATAAAGAGCAGAAAATAATTGCCCGATAAATCAATGTATTTGTTGGGATATGACGAGGTCTCTTTGTCGAATTTCCAGACTGCATGAATTCAATTTCTCATGGTTCAGTTGAGATGGATTTGTAGGAAACACTTGAATCTTTTTTCAACATTCGAGGTAGCAAAATTATGGTGATATTAATTCATACATTCTTTGGTATTATTGTAATGCCAATAGAAATATTAGGCCAATCATTAGAGGTTTTTTCGTGACAAAAATAGTACCAGGAAACCGACTGTGCCATCATACGAAAGACTATCAGTAGTTATATATCCTGTTATGTTTCCTACTTGCAACTATCATTGCTTTATTTGTTACAACATTCAAGATACAACATTCGTTTTCTTTTTTCGCTTGTAACATAAAAATAAAGAAGCAATCTCGATGTAGAGAATCAAAATGCGAAAAAAAAATTAACTCCAGCACGACTCGATCGTATGATTAGTAAAGGAGAAAAACCGAAAAAATCACCGTTTTTTTAAATCATTAGTATTTGCATAATTGCAATTCGAGGTTTTCAGTGCACCCTATTGGAGCAAGCTTGGATGCGTCATAGATGATCCGATTTCAATTTTTCAAAAATATATTGCAAGTAGAAGTATAGTACTACAAAACGTATATTATCATGTGTGTTAAAATAGGTGAGAAATACTTGCAAACATGACCGAAAACAGGCGAGCGCGTGAAAGCGGCTGTGTAGTGGCGGTAGAGCAGCAGCATAACTTGCGCGCACACCCATAAATGACGGGTGTATAATGCCATTCAATATTATTAATTACAGTGGTTAAAAATATGGAAAAAAATTAAAACATGTTCTGTTCTTTGTAAAATTCGACATAATTTTGGGTAGCGCCGCCCGCCTTATTCCAGGTGACCTGCTCAGAAGAAAACTTTGACAATTACCGAATACAATAAACATTTAACTGGACATTTGAATACTGTAGAATGTTGAACTGTTTGTGTGGTAAATGTACACATTGCAGGTTGCCTGAGATATATAATAAATTTGTTATATCTAAACTAGTGATAAAGTCAGAACTAGTTGACTTCATACTCTGCTTTGAGGCACTTATCATAATTTTCACAGTGAAACAAACAGTAGTGAAGAGAAAAAAACATTCGCAATTGAATATTGTTCCAAAAATAATTTTGCGACCATTGTAGTTTTTTTTTATTTATGGCGTGTACAAGGAACAAGATGTACTAACACAACAAAGGTTACAATGTATAGACAAAAATTATTTGTAGGTATTGTCACAGCTCCATATTTAGTTGGTTAAGCCATTGGATGGCCTGGGGTGTTGCATGTGAAAGGTCAAGAGTTGTGCCAGGAAATGCTCTTGTCGGACATTCATAGGTAATATGATGTATTGTTTGGGAGGCTGCGCCGCAATTGCATTCTGGGCTTGCACTCATCCCCCACTTGAAAAGGGCCAATCCGCTTCTGACATGGCCAGTCCGGATCCTGTTTAACCGGACCCAAGTTTTTCGGGGCATGTTGAAGCCTTGTGGTGGATTATCCGGGTCCAGCAAGGAGTGCCAGGCTGGACTAACTTTGCTCTGCCAGTTCGATAGCCACTCGTTGTGTCCGTTAAAGTTGTTGGTTATAAGCTGTTGGGCTGTTTTGACAGTTGGATTGTAGTGATTCAGAACATGTGAACTGAACACATTTGGAAGATTCTCGCACGGTTTACAAAGCTGTCTACGTTGTAAAGACCAGACTACAGGGTGTTATGACTTAACACACCACACCTGTAATACCAGACATTATTCGTTAGATTGGAAAAAACAGTATTAAAAGCATCGACTATCTGAATATAGTCGAACCGGATATGATATATGGAGCGGTCGACATATACCAATTTCCTTTCTTTCAATACCGGAACGTAGGTTGTTTATCCAGGAAGTACGTACCTTTCGGAAGGATTTCGAAAAAAACAATAATTAACCATGAAATAATAAAAATGCACTCATAAAATGTTAAGAATGTACATATATATATTTAGTAAACGTTGATACACTAATTTCATTCGTTCTATAGACGAATAATATGAAACAATATTCATACAACGAAAACGAGTGTAACTTATTGGCAGTTAATGTTACAGTTGGCTACAAAATCGAAATAGATCTACTAAAAAAACAATCTTGACATCAATTGCCACAAATGGCTGGAAACAATTCTGTTTTGAGATCTTTGTTAACTGGAGATACTTTCACAGACACATTAAAAAAAAGGTTGGGTTTGCCATACACATAAATACAGAAAACAAAACATTGGACTCACCCTGTTTCACACTTATTCACTGGAGTAGGTTTTTAAACGACAATTAGTTTTGATTTTATTATTATTTCGATTAATTCCGTGTCAATTGGTTATTTTATTTTATTCACCCGGTATATTAGTATAGCGCGATATGGCTATGGTTTTTCTAAGAGATCGTGAACTATCGAATTGCGGACTCCCGTTGTCTTATCTCTGTTCTGGAAGCGTTGACAAAAATAGGCAATTTTTGGAAAAAACTACTGTTCACTCGTACTTTCACTTGGAGCTTCAATACTTGATTTGAATTGGTTTGCAATTGCTTAGTTTAATGTTTTCTGAAGTTCACTACATTGATTGGAAACTCTCATCATTATTGTACGATACTGTGAGTCGATAGACTTCTGAACCTCACTTTTGAGAGGGACATTATTACCGGAGTAACGACTATGATACTCGGCTACTGTTATAAGACTGAATGACCATTTTGATATGAAAACTCGTGCTTTTATAAGATCTTCAGACCGCGGTATTCGGTGGGTGAATGAGATAAAGAGTTGTTTTGTTGTCGTTTAATTGTTTTTCTTGTCAAAATAAATCATGGTCTTAAAAGTAATAGCTTTGTTTTGTTCGTGCATGCATGAATGAATCGCGGGCTGTTTTGATGCTGTTATTGAGTTAATTTCATTTGTCGGTCATAAACTATCGAATTGATAGTGTTTTTCTGTGGTACAATTACATTGAATCCGTTTTTATGATACTTCATATCGCCTGCAATGTCAACAATTTTGGGAGTTATGATTGTGTTTACCAAATATATCGATCCGTGGACGTTAATAGCTGTATAAATAAAGTGTTTTATTGAGACATTTTTTAATTTCCCTTCCCATATTGGAAGTAATGGTTTTGTTTATCTCGTAATTTTGATAAATTATGGGGGTCGGCGGATGGACGAGTTATCTTACTTTTCTTTAATTCTTTCGGATAACGACTTATTTTTGACTGGAATGTGCTTATCAGCGTTTTCAGTCAAGCATGTGAAACCTATTGAACTATTCTGTTTTCCAAGTTCTCATTTAAGAATATTACGTTGTTTTGTAGGGAAGAAAGTTTTTCTGTAACTACAGGGCGTGACATACGAACGAAAGTTTGTTAGATTCTACTAATGTTTTCTGATTGGCTAGTGAGTGAAAGATTTTAATTAACAATTAATCAGAAAACAATACTACAGAATGTGCACAAAAATTAATTTGATTATTTGTCTTTGAAATTTTTTGCCATTCTATGAAAAAAATAATTTATATTATATTAATATTTTTAGAACGAAAACGCCCGCACAGTGATTAGCGACTCCAGAATCCAACCAGAATTGACATTTACTACTTCATTCATGAATGTGATTCATCTTGTCTTCTAATCTTCAAAATACGCATGAAACAGCTCGGTGTTTAGTTTTAAGAGCCAGCAAAAGACAAAGACAATAATGTTTCAAATCTCCTGCACATCGGGTACTGTTTTCTGATTGGTTGCTAATTAGGATCTTTCATTTACCAGCATATCAGTAAACACTAGTAGAATCTGTAGAATCTGAATCACTACAATTGTCGCGAAATTATTTTTAAAACAATATTCAATTGCGTATGTTTTTTTTTTCTTTTCAATACTGTTTGTGTCGTTTGTTTCTTATAAGTGACTGTGATAATTATGATAAGTGCCTCAAAGTGCAGTATGAAGTCAACTAGTTCTGACTTTATCACCATTTTAGATATAACAAAGTTAGTTGTTTTCTTCACTTTGAAATTGAATATTTATCTCAGGCAGTCTGCAATGTGTACATTTACCACACAATCAGTTCAACATTCTACATTATTCAAAAATGTCGAGTTAAAAGTTTATTGCATTCGGCAATTGCCAAAGTTTTCCTCTGAGTAGGTCACCTGAAATTAGGCGGGTGGCGCTACCCACAACTTTGTCGAATTTTACAAAGAAAAAAAACATGATGTCAAAATTTTTTCCAGATTTTTAATCACTGTAATTTGTCATAAAATGGCAATATACACTCGTCATTCACGGGTGTGCTAGAGGTTAGATTACACCCTGTATATATTTAAATTCATTAAGTGTTGATGTCCACAATAGGTAGTATTTCTATGAAATAACCAAAATGATATCGAAACGATGAGTAAAGAAAGATATATCAAATAATATACTTGTGGGGTATGATCAATTTCATTCGGCCTAAATGAGCCTCTCTTTGGCGTCAGGTGATGGTTATTTATATTTTGTCCACGCACTCGGCAATTATAACGATCCCATATGTTAGAGATGTCCGTCGAAGATAAAACGTAAAAAGGCTTCCTTTACTGTGCAGCGGGGGGCTGACAAACGGCCCTACCAAAATCTAATCAAATCTCTTCGCGTAGGCATTCCAGTCTAATTATCGGCATCGGAAAGAGAGAAAAAAATAAAGGCATTGTAGTACAACCTCCAGGGTATAAAAACGCATAATTGGACAATATAGTGACTTGAATGTGTTTTTCCAGTTTGGAATATTATTAATAATATTAAAACTAGAAAATATCCTATAGGATCTAAAAAGTCTATTTGGTGAGCGACTATTGCGGGACAATAAGACTTTCATTCGTTAAATTCAAAGAAGGGACATTTATAACGTGCCTGATTATCATAACTGTGTGTTATCTACGTGAAATTACAGCCAGGAAAAAGACTCAACCTCCGATCAAGTACATTGACTATATTCTGTTTCCAAATGTGAGAGTGATAAAATGTAAATTTGCAATGACAGAACCCATTATACAGGGTGGACAACGTAAAGGTTGTTTTGTAAACATGCAATGATAGTTTTTAATAATTCCGTATTTCAGTTATTTAAGACGTACTCACCCCGAATCGGTGCTAAATTAGGGTCACCTCAATTTGCATAATGAAATTTATGTGACAGCGGCGTAACTAGAGGTAGTTTATTAGAATAATGAGTATATTGATAATAATTACCGTATATTGTTGATTCCAGTCATATTCGAACACATTTCAACTAATTTTGTAACTCGGAAAGTTGAGTTTTAGTGGCGAACAGCGTTGAACACATTGAGAATAAATAATTTTCTCATTTTTAGAAAGCGAACTTTTACTAATCCGTTTCTGAGCAACAAATTCAGAGACGAACTTTTCCAACAACTGCGGGAAAGTAACTAAACATTTCAAATATTTGAAACACTGAGGCATAGGTAGATAAACTACCTATGCCTTTACCCAAGCTTATAATCGTTTTCTTAGAAAAACCCTCCATTTGTGAAACAAATTCGACCATATTGTTATCTCTTATCGCAGGGACGGATTTATATCTACATAATATTATTTGTTAAAAAACTTTTGAAGTAAGATAAAGATAATCAGGTAGGTGATAGTGAAATTATTATTTTATTGTACCTGGAACAGGAAATTACAGAGCACACTTTAAGCATATTTAAGAGTTGTCCATTGTTAGGGGCTAATCATATTAACAGTCACTAAGCTGGAACGATATATCTTTGAACCAACTGTACAGGGTAATTGGTTATATTTGGACAAATAGATATCCTCCTTATTTGAAGAGCTAGAAAAATGGTTAAATTAGGAAAGTTGAGCATTTTTTCTGAACCGCTAGGATATGTGAATAGGAAAATAATTGAACGTCGCATCAAAAAGTTATGATATAAACTTTTTCTTCTTTTAATGGGACACCCAGTATATTATTGCATTTTTGGGTTCTCCGGAAAATTCTAGATTTGTTAGCCCTACGAAGCATCAATCCTGTGGCGACAAAAATTACGGGATGTACTACAATTTCTGGTCAATTATATTTGAATGATGTACAAGTCGATTCACTAAATTTAGTAGATTGTTTGGTAGAATTCCAAGAATCTACTTCGATGTGCCTAGATTACTAAGAGCTATAATTGATAATAATGTAATAGAATATTTTGGATTGTTGTTTTGGATTTGTGGATAGCTTAATTATTTTTCGATAGATCGAAAAGGGCCAGGAATGTTCGAGTATCAAAATTAGCCAAAGATTCAATACCAAACGAAACATCAGATAATTTCCACGAAGCGATGTATGATGTACAAATTTTGCAAAAATTAGTTCGTTTTATTGGTAAAGAGCCAGAATTATCAATATACACGAAATCATATGAAGAATGTATTTCAGAGCGACCTGCGAACAAAATAATATCTTGTAATTTACCTTATTCAAGTGCTTGAAAAAAATTATATCACGGGATTTATTGAAAAAAATTTAGCAACAAAATATAACATTCGAAACAAATGTATCACCGTGAAGGAGAAGGAAGAAAAATTGGAGAATGAAAAACCTAGAGTTACTAAAAATAGGAAAGCATCAACTAAAATCATTAATGATTTAAAAATAAATGTTTAGTCTATCAAGTGATTATTTAGTATAATACTTGGAAAAATAAATAATATTACATTCATTGTTGTTTATATTTTTTTGTAGATTTATACGTTATATTTTATTAGCCTGTTAGAAATCTGAATCATTTTTGTTTACGTTTAAAAATATTCGTATTATGTTATACGTACATGTGTTGTACAAATGTATAAATAAAATAAAGTTTATGCACTGTTGTTTGCCGTTACTCGCTAAAACTATATTTTATTGCATATTTATTCCTATTGTAATGTTTAAAATGCATCAGTATATATTAACGCAATTATACACAATTATTATTCATAAATATATGCATTCCAAAACACAGTTCAATTCAAAACAACAAGACCCTGGCGCTCTCGCTTATTTGAATCACAAGCGCTCGCTTGAGGCGTTGCCACGATTCTCAGCCTTCCCTCTCGTGCACTTCTCTCATCCGCAATAATTTAGAAACTTCTTATAGACTAGGAGGAATCGGCGCATGAGTACCGAAAACTATTCCACCTCATTTTTTTATGCGATCCTCTTCAAATTGCCCTACTGATGATACAAATGCATGTTGCCATGGGGTAACCCCGTGCCATATTGTTTAAACCGAAATTTTTAAAAATTAAGGAATTTTTTTTTCAACCGGACAAATTTTTTTTATATTCTTTATTAAAATACAAATAAAAAAGGTCCTATGACTTTTCACGATAAAGTTAATATTTTTAGAGATATGAATTTTTAAAGGTTGAAAAAATCTCATATTTGGGTACTTTTGACCCATGAAAAATATATTAAAAAATAAAATAAAATCGAAATATTTTTTTTAAATTCTTTATACAATAGTTAATAATATTCTTAATAGAGATTTTAAAAAAATTTCATTGATTATACCTGTTTTTTAATTATCAATTTCGCGCGCTCACAAGTATGCATCGCTTACCTTTAAGTATCGCCGTCTCTCTCTGACTCATGCGCTGCATCGGCCTCTCTGTTTCCTGAATCATTATTTATCATTTATCTTAAAAACTATTAACTTTTTTAAGATTGTCAAAGAGAGCAATGTTATCAACAATTAAATTGTCTACAATTTGTTTTTGACAAATTTTTTTCTGGAATCAATTTTGTCACAAGAACAAACGAAGATCTTGAGGTTTTATACAAAGAGTAACCTTGAGAAAATAAAAAACAAAAAAAATATTTTCCTTACTTAGGCAAAATCATATACACATCATGATACATATACATATAAGTATTTTTTATGTTATTATTTTTCAATTCGAACATTTAAGTGCTTACCAATATCTTTTCATTATTTATATATAATTGTGATTCCAAAAAATTTTAAATACCATTATATATTATTATTGTTGATAAAAATTCATAAATTACTATGATAATAACAAAAAAATAATATAAACTGATAAAAAGTAATTTTAATTACATGTTCCGATTCATGCTTAAATAACGTTTGTAAAATTGATTCCAGAAAAAAATTTGTCAAAAACAAATTGTAGACAATTTAATTGTTAATAACATTGCTCTCTTTAACAATCTTAAAAATGTTAATAGTTTTTAAGATAAATGATAAATAATGATTCAGGAAACAGAGAGGCCGATGCAGCGCATGAGTCAGAGAGAGACGGCGATACTTAAAGGTAAGCGATGCATACTTGTGAGTGCGCGAAATTGATAATTAAAAAACAGGTATAATCAATGAAATTTTTTTAAATCTCTATTAAGAATGTTATTAACTATTGTATAAAGAATTAAAAAAAAATATTATTTCGATTTTATTTTATTTTTGTATATATTTTTCATGGGTCAAAAGTACCCAAATATGAGATTTTTTGAACCTTTAAAAATTTACTTTATCGTGAAAAGTCATAGGACCTTTTTTATTTGTATTTTAATAAAAAATATAAAAAAAATTGTCCGGTTGAAAAATAACAATTCCTTGCAATTGTTTAAACAATTTCGGTTTAAACAATATGGCACGGGGTTGCCCCATGGCAACATGCATTTGTATCATCAGTAGGGCAATTTGAAGAGGATCGCATAAAAAAAATTGAGGTGGAATAGTTTTCGGTATTCATGCGCCGATTCCTCCTAGTCTATTATGGCAATAACTAAATAACTGTATGACTACGCGTGCTTAATTTTTTTCTTTAGAATTTGTTACTTACCTTTCAATAATATACTAGTTTTTCAAAAGGATTTGAATGGGGGGTTTTTAGTTATGCTCAAAATGTGGTGTCGGGGGGATTGGCGCGGTGGGTTAGCGTCCGACTCATGATCGAAAGGTCGTGAGTTCGATTTTCGGCCAGGGCAGAAATTTTTCATTTAATTTGAGAGAATTAAATGTTAAATTTCGTAGCCGGGCCGAGGATGATCCTCGACGATTCGCTGTTGCGTTCAAATTAACAGTGCTGCTCCTAGGTGGCGTATGGAGTTAGTAACAAGGCCTACCCAGAATACTGTGTGAATGATACATTCTATGTTGTGATTGTCTTGAAATAAATTAATATGGGATGCAGTATTGCTTAGAGCAAGACAACCTCACCCATCAAACAAGAATAATTTTCCGGCCAAAAAAAAAAAAAAAAAAAAATGTGTCCGCGGTAGCTCACTATAGGGATTACGTGTTAAACGTTGCAACTTTGAAGCCTTATATCTCGCTTTCGGTGTGGTAATTCATTCCAAAAATTTAATATGATACAGGTTAACTAAAGTGGTATGAATATAAACGAAAGCTGATTGGAAGTGGATTTCACGACAACTACCTTAAGATTGAACCCAAGTGCAGTTTTCGATTTTTCAACTTAACCGTTCCCGCGAGTTTTTCAATTTGTTTGTTTGGTCAACCCTGAGGCCGGCCCCTACTAAAAAAATCTTCCACTCGGAGTTTCCCGATGTAAAGACCATAACAAAGTAAAGGAACATATTAAGCATATAGGAGACGTCAAATTTTTGCGATGATCGATTTTGGATCCCAAAATTTTCAAAAATAGGTTTCGAGTAGTGCGCCTCAACCAAATCGTCTTCCGCTTCGTCAGATGATTACTAGTCACTTTCTAAACAAAATTATTATACCGGAAGACATGTAGAAATCGTCGAAAAAGTCGATAGGCATTTTCCCTTCGTACTGGAGTGGGCCCTGCCCGATTCCAAAAATATTTGGAATTTGGGGTTTTCGGGGGATGGACTTTCATCTCACCAAACGGAAGACGTATTAGACTAGGAGGAATCGGCGCATGAGTACCGAAAACTATTCCACCTCAATTTTTTTATACGATCCTCTTTAAATTGCCCTACTGATGATATAAATGCATGTTGCCATGGGGCAACCCCGTGCCATATTGTTTAAACCGAAATTGTTTAAACAATTTCAAGGAATTGTTATTTTCCAACCGGACAATTTTTTTTATATTCTTTATTGAAATACAAATAAAAAAAATTCCTATGACTTTTCACGATAAAGTTAATATTTTTGGAGATATGAATTTTTAAAGGTTCGAAAAATTGACTTTCGACCCATGAAAAATATATAAAAAAAAAGAATAAAATATAAAAAATTTTTTTTTTAATTCTTTATACAATAGTTAATATCCTTAATTGAGATTTGAGAAAATTTCATTGTTTATACCTGTTTTTTAATTGTTTACTACGCGCGCTCACAAGTATGCGTCCCTTACCTTTAAGTGTCGCCGTCTCTCTCTGACTCATACGCTGCATCGGCCTCTCTGTGTCATGAATCATTATTCAATACAATATGAGTTCTTTCTGTTCTAATAACAAATAAGTAAATAATAAACCGATAAAAAATTAGTTTTAATTACATGTTACCTATTGAAAACAAATTGTAGCTAATTTAATTATTAATAACATTGCTCTCTCTAACAATTTCGATAAAGTTAATAGTTTTCAAGATAAATGGTAAATACTGATTCAGGACACAGAGAGGCCGATGCAGCGTATGAGTCGGCGATACTTAAAGGTATTCGGACAGTGTTGCCGGATCTTCCAAAAATACTATAATAACAAATAAACAACTATCAAGTGCCCTGATCGAAATTGATTCTGAAAATAAGTGCCGGGAATACATTAAATTAGCCAGTGATGAGAGGAAACCGAAACCTGGCGAAAGTGAAGAGTGGAAAACAATCCAAAGAAGGAAACCCAGGAGACAGGTTGTTATTGGTAACAACACTTCAATCCAAGTGAATGGCAGACACATGAAAGGGGTACCAAAATTAATCGATATACACGTCTCGAGAGTGGATCCTTCCATGAGTGCTGAGGATTTGAAAGAATTCGTGAAACTTAATTTTCCTGAAGCGCAATGTTCAGCACTTCGGTCGAAATATCCTGACGAATATTCATCATTCAAGGTTGGTATTCTTGGCAAAAATTTTAAAGCGGCTATGGATCCAAACAAATGGCCGAGTGATGCTCGCATCCAACGTTTTTTTCAATTTCCCAACTCAACAACAAAACACTCGTAGAGTCTTCTTCTGGTTGTGATCTACTTTTGCTGAACATTCAGACTTTATCTCAAATTAAATTAGACAACATTATCTCTGATTATATCAATGATGACTTGAAATTTATTTGTTTGACAGAAACCTGGTGTTGTTCTGAAAGTGTAGAAAGCTTTGTATTCCCTGGATATATCCTTTGTAATTATTATTGTAGAAATAGGTACAGGGGCGGGGAGTAAGTATATGGCATAAACAAGAATTGAACGTTAAACCGATTGATCTCAGGACGTACTGTATCGATAAAGATATTGAAATCGCTGGACTAATATGGGAAACCAAGTCGAATGAAACGGTGATTATTCTTTCTTGCTACCGGTCTCCATCCGGCAACTTTCAAGTATTCATGCAAAACATAAATATAATTTTGAATAATCTTTTTGACCCAAAGATTCCAATAGTGCTGGACGGGGATTTCAATATTAATTCAATGACTGCCAACAAAAACGATAACTTTTTACGATTACTCACATCTTATAACCTCAAACCCAGGATCGAAGTCCCAACCCGTATAAATTCAACCACCGAATCAATACTGGATCAAGTATACACCAACCTTCCCAGTATTGGAAAGTGGTATGTCCATGACAATAATATATCTGACCATCGCACGGTCCTCTTTTGCACTGGGGTGAACGAAGTCAGTGAACCAAAAAAAATTTCTATTAAAAGAAGATCCCTAAATGATACTAATATCAACAATCTGAAGACGTCCCTTGAAAATGAAAATTGGGAACAGACCTACACAGCCATCGACTATGAACAAAAATTCAATAATTTCCACGATACTTTGATGTTTCACCTGAATCAAGCCTGTCCCATGAAATCTTCATCATTTTCTAAAGCAAATACCAATGAATGGGTGAATGACACTGTGAGAGAATCCAGTAAAAATTTGAAAAAACTATTTTATCTTCAAAAGAATTATCCTATTCTAAAAGAGCAGTACAAAAATGCAAGAAAAAGGCACAATATGTTAATAAATACTACCAAATCTAATTATTACTCTGACATACTACTGAAATCTAATGATGTAAATAAAACTGCCTGGAACCTTATTTCAAAACTAGGCAGACAGGAAAAAGAAGAGCAAAACAGAAACATTACAATAAAACAGGAAAATGATAGTATTTCTAATCCCGCGGAAATTTCCGAAATTTTTAACGATTTTTTTGTGAATGCTCCACATGAAACTATAAAAAAAATAAAGAAGCCTTTGCTGACAGGTGAAACATCAACTATGACAAATAAAAGTCTGGTCAACAGTATGTTCATTTCCCATATATCGGAAGAGCAGGTGCTCTTTATTATAAAACATAAACGAAAAAATAAACATACATGGGGCCCAGATGAAATTTCAGGGTTCATAATTAAAAAAATTGCAAATACGATTATAAAACCTATAACTTACCTCATTAATTTATCATTTCAAACAGGAATATTTCCATCCAGAATGAAAGCCGCGCTTGTTTCGCCCATTTTGAAAAAAGGAAATCCACAAAATTTGGAAAATTACCGTCCAATCACTATTACACCCATCATTTCGAAAATTTTCGAATATGCGATATTAGAACAACTACTGAATTTCATGGAAAAAAATAAGGCAATTGCTGAAAACCAGCACGGTTTCCGTACTGAACATTCTACAATTACAGCTATTCACA
Organism: Gonioctena quinquepunctata; assembly: GCA_018342105.1. NCBI lineage: Eukaryota > Metazoa > Arthropoda > Insecta > Coleoptera > Chrysomelidae > Gonioctena > Gonioctena quinquepunctata. The sequence goes on from JAFIRS010000310.1 coordinate 109,194, forward strand.
GTTTTCACGAAAAAATTTTACTCTCCCTGGAAGAAGGCGAAGGCGCGGTTGGTGTATTCTGTGATCTCAGCAGTGCCTTTGATTGTGTTCAACATGACATTTTATTGGATAAATTATTCAGATACGGAATCCGGGGCAAACTTCATGAATGGTTTTCGTCATATCTCAAGGGACGTCTTCAGAAAATCAAGATAAATCACGTGGCGAACAATGAAAAATTGGTATTTACTTCTAGTGAACTTCCGATAGGAATAGGAGTTCCTCAGGGCTCAGTATTGGGCCCTATTTTGTTTACACTTTACATCAATGAATTACCTCTAATCCTCCCGAATGCATTTACCTGTTTGTATGCAGATGATTCCACGTTATTATTCACAGGCAAATCTGAGGTACAAATTCAAAACAACATTAACACTACTTTTCAGTCACTTCGTAAGTGGTTATACGATAATTCTCTTTTTCTGAATAGTACTAAAACAAATCATATAAATTTTCACACCAGACAGAATAAAAATAACCCAGCAGTAGAAATAACTATAGATGATCAAATTATAGACAAGGTGGAATGCTCTACTTTTCTAGGTATTAGACTTGATCAGAATGTATCCTTCAATACTCACTGTAAAATTTTAGCCAATACACTGAGTATTAAATGTTTTCAACTAAGATCTCTCAAATCTATAATTGACATACAGGGACTCCTGCTCTTCTATTTCGGGGAAATCCAATCCAGATTAACATACGGAATAACACTCTGGGGTAGTTCTTCTGCAGTTAATGAGGTTTTTCTGGTGCAAAAGAGGATTATGCGATGCCTTGCTAATGTTCCCAATGGTACCTCATGCAGGGATCTATTCAAACAATTTAAAATTCTTCCTCTCTATGGCCTACATATATTGGAACTTTTAACATATATACACAAGCAACGCAAAACTCTGGTTGAGAATAACTCACTACATGATCATCATACAAGATCAAAAAATAATTTCCATCTACCCAATGTTCGTTTAACAGTATCTCAGAAATCTGCAGATATACTGGGACTAAGATTATATAACGTTCTTCCTGAAGAACTAAAATTGATAGAAAGAGTGCACACATTCGAAAAAGAGATAAAAAGACTTCTCCTCGCCCTCTGCCCCTATAACATTAATGAATTTTTTGATAGTTTTAGATAAAATGTTTTGTCTGTCTATATTTTATATCTTATCTTATACACTTTATTTTTATATTTTTATATCTTATCTTATACACTTTATGTAAACCTTGTTTATATCTGACTTGTCCGATAGCCTCACAGCTCTATGGATTAAATAAAAATTGAATTGAATTGAATTGAAGGGACGCATACTTGTGAGCGCGCGTAATAAACAATAAAAAAACAGGTATAAACAATGATTTTTTTCAAATCTCAATTAAGGATATTATTAACTATTGTATACAGAATAAAAAACAAAATACGTTTTATATTTAATTCTTTTTTTTATATATTTTTCATGGGTCAAAAGTACGTAAATTTGAGATTTTTCGAACTTTTAAAAATTCACATTTTCAAAAATATTAACTTTATTGTGAAAATTCATAGGACCTTTTTTATTTGTATTTCAATGAAGAATATAAAAAAAATGGTCCTGTTGGAAAATAACAATTCCTTGCAATTGTTTAAACAATTTCGGTTTAAACAATATGGCACGGGGTTGCCACATGGCAACATGCATTTATATCATCAGTGGGGCAATTTGAAGAGGATCGCATGAAAAAATTGAGGTGGAATAGTTTTCGGTACTCATGCGCCGATTCCTCCTAGTCTATATAGCTTCTCATCGCGGTTTTAGACCCGAGGCTCTCTAACTATTAGGATTGTATTGCGTCCTAATTATAAACGTCGAAGAGAGAGAGAAAACGACGCAAGGCAGAAAGACAGAGAACAAATGAAGAACCATTGTGGCTTTGTTTCCATTGCAAGGGATTGAATCGGGCGTGAATCGTCACACACGATGCGTGTTTTTCGCTGGATTAAATGGAAAATAGTCGTCGGGGGTGGGAAAATTGCTGTTGTTTAATTCACCGTCGATGGAAATTTACGTTGTCGCGACCGGATTCGCTACACACACCCTTTTCACGTATCGGAATCGTTTGATGTTACGCAACGTTGGCTTTTATTAGCCTACAACTTTCACCTGTTAATCGAATATTCCACTATTGTAGAAGTGATCGTGAGAAACTGTGATTGGAAGCGTTTTCATGAACGTTGAGTTTGGTGTCATTGCGAATATACTTACATTTTTTTACTCTTTTTCATTTTTTTCTCTGCTTAATCTCAACGAGTTTTCCCAAATGTGAGAACGAGTTTTCTCATTTTCTTTGTTTATCATGTTGAATAGTTTTTGCGAGCTAATAAAGTATGTTGTAAAGAGAGTTGGGGGCGTGCAGACAAGAATTTTTGAATTCTAGGAAAAGATATCCTCGGGCGGGGATCGAACCCACGACATCGTGATTACCAGTCAAGTGCTCATCCAACTGAGCTACCGAGGACGTAGTTACGCAAACGTTTGTTTGTCACATTGTTATTTGTCAACGAATATTGTCTGTATGAATTTCGAAAAACAATTCTTCGGAATATTTTATTATAATATAGGTAAACATATTTTTTTCGTGTCTTCCAAACAGGCATATTCCCCTCATTTCTAAGAACCTCTGTGGTCATTTCTCTGCACAAGGGAGGAGATTCTGATGATCCCTCTAATTTCCGTCCTATATCTCTCATTCCAACCATCGCATCGCAAAAATCATGGAAAAATTAGGAGAAAAACGACTACTTGAATTCATAAATAAGCATAATATCATCAGTGAAAACCAGTTCGGCTTCCAGAATAATAAGAATACGCACGCTGCTATTTTCTCATTTCTGAATAAAGTCTATTCTGAAATAAATGCCGGTGAAAAGACTGCCGCAGTGTTTTGTGACCTGTCGAAGGCGTTTCACAAAATACTGCTGAGAAAGCTACAACAATATGGATGCAGAGGATTAACCTTTGAATGGTTCGATTCCTACCTAAAGGGAAGGACACAAATGGTCAAAACAGCAGAACTATAAAAAAAAAAGGGAAATTAATTCGGGAGTTCCACAAGGTTCTGTATTGGGTCCCATCCTTTTTTTATTATATGTGAATGACCTCACCAAGTTCACCCTCTTCGCAGATGACACAACCATACTTTGGAATAATAAAAACACTTGTGAGGTGCACAACATAATCTCTGCCGACTTGAAAGAAGTTAAAGATTGGTGTGATGCAAACATCTTATCTTTTAACTTAACAAAAACTGATGTAATATCATTTAGATGCTCACTCAATCAACTTTTCTTTGAAGACAGGAGTGTTCATTGACCAGAATTTGAAATGTGAGGATCATGTCAAGCAACTCACTGGCAAAATCTCCTATGGTTGTTATGCGGTTAGAGTGATTTTTAAAGAATTGGAGTTTAACACTGCAAAAATGGCTTACTATTCACTCATAGATTCTCACTTATGCTACGGAATACCGTTTTGGGGAGCATGCAGCACAACCTTATTTCACAGAAAAAGGCGATAAGGTATATATATACTTAATCCAAAGGATTCCTGTAGAACCTTCTTCAAAAACCATAGAATTCTAACGGTAACTGCATTATTCATACTGGAATCTGTGTGTATAATAAATAAGCATATATTAAACTTTACTGCGTCTTCTCCCCACTATAACTCCCGGAACAGCAGACACACTCTGAAACTCACAGTGCCAACTAAAAACATCACCAGAGACTCCATATTTTACAATGGTGGGAAAATGTACAATCATTTACCTCTGTACATAAGATCTGCCAATATAAACGACTTCCAATTCAGGAAGTTAGTCAAACAATTTCTATCTGATAGACCTTTTTATACTTTGCAGGAATATTTTAACGAAAACTTTCAACTGACTCACTCATATTTTCTATATTTATTAAACAAGGTGCTTTTAATTGTTACCTTCTTTTATAAATTTGACTATTATACACTTTTTCATATACATATATTCATATACTCTATTTACTTTTATATCGTCCATTTTAACATTGTTTGTAGCCTTGCACCGTTTTTATTTTATTTTTTATTATCTTTTGTCATGTATTGCATTTTTTTATTCTATAAGTATTCACTAACCAACAAGATTTTGTCTTATGATAACAAAGCATATTTATTATTATTTTCTTCTCTCTCGTTTCTAAACCACTGTCCTCCTCATCCCGGTATCGATCAAATATTTTTATTCGTTCGTGTTTTCAAATGTTGACACTTGATATTTCTCGAATACAGGTTTCCTACAGTTTAGAATGATTCTTCCAGTGGTCAAGCGCAAGTTCTCCATGATATTTTGTTTAGAAGGTCTATGAGAATCATTAATGGCCCAAGAGGCTGCGAAATAGCATTTTTGACCACTAAACGTAAGGAATAAAAATAAAATTAGCGCAAGCTATTCTATTTGAAAAAATGAACTCGCCTAAAATTTCATCACTTGATCAAAGATGTCAGAAGCGTCAACATATCCACTCAGTGATAGATATTTATCGTATGGTCACGCATCTGTACTTGTTACAAGAGTGAAACAGCCCTATATGGATAGATCACGTAGATCGATGTTAGTTTTACAAAATCATCCGACCCACACAGTTATTGTCACTTATGACGTATACACATACGGATGGAATTGGAATCTGAATACGCGGCCTATTGGGACTAGACGAGGTGCGTGGGCGTAGCGCATCCGATAGGGTTATCCCTCATCTCCGCTTCTCTTCGGTAATCTGTTATCTGTGCGTCACCGTCAACCGGTTAATAATGATATAGCTAGCGCGAGAGGGGAAAGGATTATTTGTCGGCTTCCAGCGTAATCATTATTATTATTAATGTTTGTCGTTGGCCTTTTGCGGTCGCGTTCGTTTGATTATTCGGCGAAATTTGACGAGCATTTTGTGGCGGGTGGCGATGAGTAATTGGGTACGCGTGGGTAATACAATAGGAACAGATCAATCATTCTCAGTTTTCGGATCTTTGGCTTCTGTTGGTTATGCCTATAATATTGTTACAAAACTTGGGTTCGTTTTTATTGAAATATTCCGTTAGTTTCAATGTCCGTTTATTCCACTTCCACAACACAATAATACACACTCTAACAATACAATACTTGTTTACACCTAAAATGCACTGCAGTAAACAGACTTCACCTGCACAACACTATTCATAAAACTGCCGCTTCCGTTGTTCGCACGAATTATATATAGATAGATATCATTTATTTTGCCAAAGATTACATTGTTGTAATATAGCAATAGTCAGGTATATGAATAAACAAACAGATATATAAATATACATATCGGATTAAAATCGCACATAAAAGTAATAAGTAATAAAAGTAATAGGTAGACACTGGGTAATATAAAAGACAAACAGGTTAATGAAAATACTCAGACAAATGGTAAAAACACTTATCTATTAAAAATTCCTGGAGAGTTTTCCTGAATACAGTTAGGCTCTCAATATTTTTAATGATTTCTGGCAACTTATTGAAAATACGCAACCCTATATATTCGGGCGAGTTATAAGTTATACACATTTAAGTTATATTTATTCCCACTTGTGCATAATATAAATTCATCATCTGTCCTCTAGTTAGAACACATTTAACATTTTTGAAAAGGTAATATATTGAATTCAGATTGGAAATCAATGTTTCACAGTGTGATTTCCAACTAAGAGTTGGATCAATCTTGATTCCCAAAAAACTGATCGCCTCTACATTGTCTCGAACCATACAGTTGTTGATGCATACATATTAAGTGGTTCACATACTTTTTGTCGGTTATGAAATGTCGCTAATTGAGTTTTTTCAGTATTGAAAAATAATTGATGTTCATCAAACCACTCAGACGTATGTTCTAATAAATTTGTAATTTCTGTACTAATGTTTGCTGCTGATTGATTTGAGATAAGTCATCTGCATACATTGAAAAAAACTGATTTTTCAGAAATAAATCAAGGACATTAAGAAAAGACAGGGTCCCAGCACCGAGCCTTGTGGCACACCAGACTCCACTGAAGAATAGTCTGAATTATATTTTTTTATTTCAGTTAGATCTATATGCTGTATTTCAACGAATCGTTTTCTTTACTTCAAAAAAGATGATATCCAGCTTAGAGGCTGTCCTCTTATTCCAGAGTCATATAGCTTTGACAGTAAAGTATCATGATTGACGCAGTCGAATGCCCTGCTCAGATCACAAAATATCCCGACAGGACACTCGGCTGCCTCAATACATTTGATAATTTGATTATGAAAAGAGTGAATTGCCGTGTCAATAGATTTTCCTGCACGAAACCCATGTTGTTTTTCTGTTAATATATTAAATTTCACTAAGAAATCGTCAAGACGTGATAAAAATGCGTATTCAAAAATTTCAGAAAGCGAGAGAGAGACCGTTATTGGTCTATAGTTTTCAAGCAAAAATTTGTCCTTTTTTTTGAATATTGGAATAATCTTACCCACTTTCAGACATGAAGGAAACTTTTGCCTGCAGTGAATGATAAATTCACCAAGTGAGTAAGTGGCTTTTTTACAGAGGATATGATCTTTTTCACTAAAAACAAGGGTATATCATCAGACCCGGAAGAACTTTTATTTTTCAATTTGTGTTTGAGAAGTGTTTCTAATTCATCTTCTCCATAAGGGGTTAGAAAAAACGAATCATATCGGATTAATCTGCAATCTAATACATGTGATCTATCCTTGTTAGTCAAGTTTTCAATTATTGTTTTGGGAGCATCTGTTGAAAAACTATCTTCCAAAATATTCGAGCAATCCCCGGAATGATCTCGATGGCTCCATGACGTCATCGGAAAACCCAAACGGTGGTTTGGAGAATGTATGTCAACGGTCTCTTTTATGGAAAACAACGTATTCTACATTTTGTAACAATATAATAAATATCCTGGTCACTTAACTTTCTGCATTACTCGGTGCAGTTCTGACTACTACTGTTATTAATTTGAAGAACTAACTCTTGCTAGGGAAGGAGACTGAGGATATCTGATAAAAAATTTGAATTTTCAAGGTTACTACCAATGTTGTAAGTTGCAGTTTTGTATTGAATCCTAGCGGACATTCGCTGGAAAATCGCTTTTTTGGCGTATATCGGTTTGTAACCGTTACACCTATTACATATTTTCGTGGGTAACCATTTCTTCTGTGGCAGAGCCGAATACTTGATGGAATATGGTTATTGCGTATTGAGTATCATAGCTGAGGCGTTTCTACTTGTGCAGTGTTATGATTGTGTATTGGACAATGCCGAGATAGTAACTAACTGAAACCGTGTTGAAACTGGAACTGACTTGAACGATGCCTAGAGAACTATGATCGAATTGTACTGAACGATGCTGGAAACTAACTTTCATGTCTCAGCGAAACGGGAAAATATTGGATGGTTTCTTTCGTTGCTATCCTCGTCAAACCATATCAGATTTGGTGATAATAATATTTTTAAAATTCAACCACAAAGGGATTGAAATGGTGGTTAAAAGTTTGTATACGAGGCCCGTTAGTTTTTAAGAGTTGAGGTCATGAAAATTGGTATTTTAGGGTTACATATGAAGAAATACGTGTCAGTGATTTGGGAAATTTAACTCCTAAAGGGATGCAATAGGGAGTTGAATGGGGATTGGAAGGTTAAGTTAATTTGTATAATAGTATCGTTAGTTTTCAAGAGTTAGGGTAGTATAAATTGGTATTTGAGGTTTTTGTAACAAATAAATAAATACTTGTTTCAGTGTTTTTAGAAATTCAACTTCAAAATGGGGGGAGAAAATTTGTATGGGAGTTCTGTTAGTTTTTAAGTTAGGGTCATAAAAATTGGTATCTGAGGTTCTTGTAACAAACAGTGTTTTTAGAGAAGGAGTGAACGTGAAAGTTTGATGAGGGTTGTGTTAGTTTTTAAGTTAGGGTAATAAAAATTGGTATTTGAGGTCTTCGTTACAAATAAGAAAATACGTGTTTCAGTGTTTTAATTCAAATCCTGAAGGGGTGAAATTTTGATGGGGGTTTTCAATTAAGGGTCATGAAAATAGGTGTTTTATAAATAAATCGGTTTACCCTATTTGAAAATTCCGTTCCTAAAAGGTTGAAAAGGGGTAAGTAAATCAAAAATCATTACTTTACATCATTACAATTATGCCACTCAAATGGGAAACGGGGTAATGGGATAACCGGAAACGGAAAACAGAATAACGGGAAGCGGGCAAAGCCACATGCATAAGGGTTATCGAGTAACAAAAAAAACGGGGAAGAAAAATATTTGTTAGTGGGAGCTAGATGGAACAACACAAAGAAAAACAAAAATTCTACGCGGATGAAGTCGCGGGTATCAGCTAGTCTAGAACAAAAAATAAGTCATTATCGCTCATTAAATCCTCACATCAGTGATTACTTATTATGTCAGAGCATAGTCGATTTGTCTGTCGAGGGCAACCCGATATAGTGATATACTAAGATTTGTATATTCAGATTTCATCTACTTGTATCTCCGTATTCGTTAAAGGTAACATCGAGCCAAGTGGGTCACATTAGAAAAACGGTAATGGTGCGTTATACTAATTATAGTGGAACTCATAATTTCGCAGTGCCAATCAAGGCGTGAACATAAAATACAGCAAGCACTCTCGGTCTCGGGCCTTGGCGGGAGAAAGAGGTCATAGACTGCGTTCGTTTGTGCGTGCAATAGATGGTGTCCGAGTAGATCGAATCAAAGCCGTCTTTATTGCGATTACACGGACGTGGCGCCGACTGGACGATGCTCTTTATTAATTTCCTATGGGAAGTATGAGATCAAATGTAAGGGTTTCAAGATTTAGAAGAATTCTTTTCTATCGAGAGTTTTGTCTTCCAAAGTCAAAAATATCAAAATTTCAGCGCGTGTTCTTTGTATGCCACTCCTTCATATCGATCTACCTTTTCTACTTATACTTATGAAATAGCTCAAGTAGTAGTAGTAAATTACTTGATATCAAATCGAATAGAAAGGCTGATGACATGTAGTGGATTTTTCGTTACTTGTGTCTGACTAAACAGACTAAACGATTTGATATAATGAGGTAATCACTAGATTTACGTACATCGAATATAGTAGGAATCCTTTTAAAATCACTCATTTGTCTGCCTGTCTATCTACCAGCCAATTTTCTGAAAGACTATTTTATTTAGAACGTTGAAATATGGCACTATAATGAAACTTACCCAACCGCTTGGAGAAATCAAGTTTGGCAAAGTCTGTTTCAGGATAAATGGTTCCAACTTGATGACTGCTGTGAAACTACCTGGGTCGATAGCATTGTATATTTAAATCTTACGGACACTGTTCAGTTGTATTACGTTATATCATTTTACCAAATATTATACGTATAAAACAGGATCATGTGGCGTCCGTGGATAAACATTGATGGTGCTTCTTCTAGTGTTCCGGTGAAGAAATAGCAATTATCTGTTGGTGCTAAAGAAATTGTAAGATTTATTTATAGTTCCTAACTTAACAGAGGACAACGCTAGATTTGCTGCCACTGAAATATGTTATTTGACTAAACTTCCTCTGACTACAGTGAAAAGAATCGCGTCAGATCCCATCAAATCAAGAAGGAAGCGTAAACTGATGGTCCCACCAAATGTTTTGACGAAGGACTTGATAAGACAAGTCTCCAATATGTACGAGGAGCAACGCATACCTATATTAGCTCTGAAGCAATGGCTCACTAACGACGAAGCCCAAATAAGTTATAGCTTCACTAGCCTCTGGAGAATTTTGTTTAAAATAGGCTACAGATATCGCAGAATTGACAAGTACTCATGGCATTCCACCGATTACAAAAATGGCCTCATTTACCTCAACGAAACATGGTTTGACACGCATGCAACACCATCCAAAATTCTTCTGGTAGTTGTAAAACAAAAGCTCCGTCAAATAAAGGGAAGAGTATAACGGTCAGAAAACGATTGGGTCCCAAATGCCTTGTGGTTCTCTGCAAAGAATATTGAAAACCCCTGCGTGGACTACCATGAAGATACAACGGCAGGACTTTTTGAAGAATGGCTCAAGAATTGTTTATAACAAACATTCCTCAGAATAGCGTGATAGTAATGGACAATGCAAGCTATCACAATCGCCAATTACATAAGGCTCAAACAATACGAAATTGGGATCCAAATTTGCATGGCGGCGAATGATATATATTTTGAAGAATGTTATACAAATCTTGAGCTTTTTTAACTTTTGAAGACATTTTATGTATAAAAAAGTATATGTTTGTGAAGCATTGGCAGAGGAAATGGGACATAGTGTGCTACGGTCCCCACCCTATTATTATATTTTTAATCCCATAGAACATATCTGTGACACCAATAAAAGTCAAAGGTTAGGTTAGAAAATACACACATAATTTGCGAATCTGGGACCCTTATCACAAGAGATAAGCAGTATCTATATAGGCAACTAAAACTGAGTCTAGTAGAATATGACAACCAGCAAAGGCCAGTTGCAAGCTGGTACAAAGGACAAAACTATTGGGATGGAAGTGAGGGAAGGGAATCTTATATCAGAGATTTTAGTAACAAATCCCCCAGAAATTACATTGGCGAATCCCACTTATTCAGTTCATAGCTCTCGAATGCATTATAAGTCAAAGCTCGAAAAGTTCTTGAAGTAATCTCTAAAAGCATTACTTTTTCTTCGACAACCCTCTGTGAACGTATCAAATAGGGTGGTGATCTCTTCTGCACTCTTTTCATGCACCAGTGATTCCTCGATCGTATATGACGAAACAAGTTACAATATATTATCTTTCAAAGAGGATACATTCACATAGTTATAGTCGGGTAACGCATGGTTTGTAGATAAAGGACCTGAGGTTTGAAAGATACCCAAGATTTATGAAAAAAGTATGGAGGTTGCTCATTCTTGACCAGTTTTAATGGAAAATAGCCGGCTTATAATTTGTGCATAGCTTTGAGTTTTCAATCAGCAGCCAAGTTTGACTAACAAGCTTCCATTGAAATTATATTTCTTACAATATGAACCATTATTGCGATTTACGCAACTACATTCGAACTGTCCCAGAGAGAAACTTCACGCTTCATGCCAAAAAAGCATTCAGATCTTCGAACTAGATCTCGAATTAGATAACATGAAAGTTTTGTTGAAGGCAAACGTAAAAATATGCAACATTAAACACAAACTAATATTATCAAAAACGACCCAAAAAACAGGCACGTAGACTTTTGTTGACTTGATCTACGGTTAACTGGTATTATGGGACTCTAGAATACCTAGCCTACCCACTAAGCCTCCCTCTTTCTCATTTCCGTGCCTACCGGAACAGCATTCGCATATATTCGGTAGGCAGCTTGTTTTTGCGTTTCCCCTTCCATTTTTGTCCTCCGTTCGCTTCTATTCCCTTAGTTTTTAAGATATTTCTAATAAATATGTAGATCTCTTTTCATTTCCCTGAATGCCCCATCATGATCACGACATTTCCTGTTGTCTGGTCAATCCTACGCAATGCGTCAAATAATTGTACACTCTAAAGATGGTTTTCCACCAAACGGACAGAACAGAAACAAAACAGAAACTTGTCCCGAAAAAAACAGAACTACAACTTTTAAGAAACTTTTTCAAGACTGAGCTGCATTGCCACTGTTTTTCTATTGTTTTCAACGTCCCGATCGAAAGCGGTAACATCAAAAGGTTTCCACGTGGTCACGAACTCAAGTCTGTTTAATGGAAACGGTTGAATTGTGCTTTTGTTTCGACCTGTTCATTTTAATGTTGCTAGTGGCATAGTATCCTGCAGTATTACTTTGAGTATTCATGAAATTATAGTACATAAATGTCTATAAAGCAAACGTTTCTTCAATGGCCGTAGTATAAACCTGCCACAACCAAGAAAAGCGTTTTCTCTAAACGGGCTGATTTATTATTGAATAAAAATATTGAAAACATGTGAACCATACCAAGGAATTCAAAATCACCTTCTAACTCTACTACTAAGAGGACAAAAAACTGTATGTGTAGTTGAGAGGACCTGAAAACAAAAACAAAACACGACGAGAGTTTGAGTTTGTTTCGGTTTTGTTTTCCAAGTTCTAGAAAACACAAACTGGACTAGTCTGTTTGGTGGAAAATCGTCTTAAGATCTGTTATTCCTCAATATAGACACACGTCATTTTCAGCCTTTCCTATTGTATGTATTCTCTGAAAGAACCTTGTTCCGTGAGTACTTGCGTCAGTTTCCCTATGTTCACAGTAGATCTATTCCACTCTGCAATGTTGTGTTGCCTCCATTTTCTCAGATGAATATCAGTCTTAGCTTGAAGAGAGCTTTCGTCCGCTCGATGGTCTCTCTTCCGCCAGAAGATCTGAAGATCGATCGATATGATCCCTGTGACTATCTAGCTGAAACTGTTCGGTTCGTGCTGGTAACTCTTATTGTCATTGTGCGTTGTCTTTTCGTTCAAGATGAGCGTTATACAGCATTGCCTTCTTCCTAGGGGTTATCCTGTTGAGCGGCCACTTTTTTTTCGCTCTCTGTACTGCTGCCTTGATGCCCGAGAGTTTTTTTTGGGGGTAGTTCTACTCAGCCTCTATAGCTCTTCCTTCTCTGATAGTGATTGCCTCCGTTGCCTATGGAGCTAGTTCTGATTATTTCTTTCCCATCCATTCATACATTTTCATCATCTCCTTTCTATTCCAATTGCTATTTGATCTCAGCCTTGACGTTTACTGCTAGATCATCTGCGTAGGCTAGCGTCGTAACTCCTGGCTCTTCACCGTACACTATGCTTCACAAAGATGGTTCTAGCACAAGGCTTGGAACGAACTCCCTCGGTAACTTCCAGGTGAACGTTTATGTTTATAGAGATCTTTTTTCTAAATAGTTATCGATGGTAATTGTGTATCCCTCTCGTTTTTTGATTTTGCATTATTTTGTCCCATGAAGTATTTGTTACATCCAGGGTTATGTATACATAAACTGGCTATAACAATGTTATCTATATGTTTTGGGTGAATTTGTATTTTATTTAAAAATATTCTGAACTTTTGGCTAAGAATCCCGAGACCATTTTCGGAAACTCATACGATCACGGTGGGATAACTGCTGCTTCACAGCTTTGCTACTGCAAAATGCTGCACAGGTGGGAATAGGCATGTGAAAATGCTGCAACGTGCTCGATGCTGCTTAAATGGGAATCCATATTAATGCTGTACTGGAAGGGTTAGAATTCCCATGAATTTGCCTACAAATTGACCTACACAATTCGAATTTGTGTAAGAAAATATTTTTTAGTCATTAAATGATAGTGGATAATTCCCATTTGATTGTGGCGTCATGGTTTTATCAGTTTTATATACCAATCATTTTATATTTCATTGAAACCAGTTACAACTTACATTTTCGCCATGAATTTTTATCATCATTCGACAACCACTGATAATCAGACTCGCATTCCCATAAGTGCAGAATATTCACGGCTGAGAATCATGGCTAAATTATTCTAAGACTGGGTAACGTATACTCTACAAATCGGGCATAAAAATAGCTAGGTGTCTGTATCGTAAAACTTGCATAAATTCTGATTGAATTTGACGCGGTGGGTGTTTTGTTGATCATGAGTTATAGTAGACGAGTATATTTGAAATTCCTCGGACTTCTATTGCAGAAGAACCTGCCTAGGGTCCTACTCGACCGTATCCCGGCGGAAATCCACGATATTGCTTTATGAGCGGAGAGATTGGAGGAAATCAACACACATAAAACAATAAAAAGATTATCGGACAGTCAAGCGGCTTCAAAAGCACTTATCTCGTGCCGATCAACGTCCAAGTAATTGTGGAACTCTCAAAAAAGACTCAGTAGGAAGATTCAACAATCTGTCTCTAGTCTGGATTCCTGGCCACTCCGGCCTGGAAGGCAATGAGGCTGCAGACTCTCTCGCGAAAAACATCACCAAACAATTGTTAGACTCCAGTAGGGAGGACTTACGTTGTCTATTAGGCCTGCTTACTGGCCACTGTTGTCTGAATCACCATATGTCAAGACTAGGAAAATCCGTCAAGCCGTCTGACGAAACAGCAGAGCATATACTTTGTGCCTGCCCCGCTGGGGACCTAATCAGGTTTTCAATGTTTGGCAGCGCCTCACTCTTGCAATCGGACCTGAAGAATCATTCACCAGATAAACTAATCGGATTGGTAAAGAAGCTGGACTTATTTGGTGAAAGATGAATTGGTGTGAGCCACAATAGATCCTCACGGGTCGCAGTGGAGGGCCGTAAGAGACCCTTCTTCTTCTGCAGGTGCCATCTCCATTTAATGAAGGTTGGCGACAATTTCGGCATACTTATTGCGGTCCTGAGTGGTACGAATTAAAGTTGTGTTCATGGTGTTCATACCGGTCCAGTCGCGTATGTTTCTTAACCATGAATGTTGTCTGCGTCCAGGACCACGTTTTCCTTCGATTTTTCCTTCTATTATTAATTTAAGTATATTATACTTGTTATTACGGTATATGTGGCCCAGATAAGCGGTCTTTCTTCGCTTTATTGTTGTAATTAACTCTCTCTCCCTTCCCATACGTCTAAGCACTTCATCGTTAGGTATATGTTGAGTCCATGATATTTTTAGTATTCTGCGGAAGATCCACATTTCGAACGCCTCTATTCTCTTCATGGTGTCCACTTTTAATGTCCATGCTTCTGCTCCATACAAGAGAACTGAGTGCACGTATGCCTATGTAAGAGACCCACTCACTTAAAACCTAACCCAAGTTGTTAGTAAGTATCAATATTCATATAGGTTCCCTTTATTTATATTTCGAATACATATTCAGTTAATAGTGTCAACTCACTTGACTCCACCTGCTGATCGCCTTTGATTGATTTGATTTTTCCTTTCCTTTTCAGTTATTTCGAAAGAATTTTGGTGGCTGATATGGAAGTATTCGACAGCTCCGCGTTTGACTAGGAATTCGTGTTCAAGAGGCCAAAATATGTTTATATAAGATAGAGTCAAACGCGTCGACATCTACCAATAGCTGTTCACTGAAACACAATCGAAATATGTTTAAAATATGAAAATAAAAAAGCTTTGTTGTTACGAGCATCGTGGTGCAACAATATAATTTTGTTGCCGTATCTCAAAACGTCAATATAGAAATATTGTTGTCCATAAACAGCAAGGACTCAGATTTGAGTATTTGTTGCAATTAATGTTTTCCATGTACCATGAGTAATTTTCTGGTATCTAGCCACCCGACTAACATCAATGAAATATATTCTTCATGCGAATCTCACTCCCTAGTTGGGGAGATTACCGTGCGCAGCCGTATAGGGACGGTAATGCGTGCCAGAAAGTGATGGAGAACACGTTTTAGGAGACCGTCGGTTTTCAGGCAAAGCGTTGACGCGTGATATAAATCAAAGGTGCTTCGTAAGAGACCAGCGATTTAAAAATAAAACCCTCTCGATTTTATCTACTTTTTATACACCACAGAGTTTGGGGATGAAGTAATCGCTTTTGGCTACACATGACGGACGAACTGGGATTTTAGGCAAAAAATTGTTTCCCTATATGTGAATTGTTTTCTTCGATCATATAATTGATTCAAGGAAACTGATCAAAGTGTAATAACAAAAATGATCCCCTAAAAATATATCGAAAACCAAATCGCTTCTGAGTGTGGAAGAAAAATCGATGGTCTTCTATAGAATAGACTATTCAAAGAGATAAATAAAACATCAAAGACTGTAAACGGCTGAATAATCTGACACAAAAGTTATACATAGAAAAAATAATCTGCATTTGAGGAACAATTTCATTCAAACACAATTGATTACTATAAAGTCTAAAATACTGGATGAAAGTTAGCATACAAAGGCATTTCTTGAAATGATATAGTGAAGAAGGAAACTGAATAAAAAATCAGACATCACATTACCATTATTTATTAAAACTTGAATATGATATAAATTCAGATTGGTAATATCGAAACTTTTATCGAGAACAAAAAATATGTTCTCTTTTCATAATTTTCCATTTATCTACCAACATTCTTTTTTATAAAAAAAAGAAGTGGCTTATCTAACGTTAAGAATAATACATTATTTTTTTCCTGTAACATTATTCTAATTTTAGTGAGATGGAAACGATCGTGAGTGATAGGTACTGCCACATTTCACACTGTTTTGTTTTTCTGTGGGAAATTCAATCATGTAAATATTGAGAATCAGAGTTTTTGTAATTTTCCACATCGAGTTCTGATTATTTTTTTAAATTATTCTAGTTTCATCCAGTTGCTGAACAACATCAATTCTGGTGATGATAATATTCGGCAAGAATATTTCTATCAACTTAAGTTGAGTTCAACAAGTAGGGTTAGTTCAATCTTTCTCCCGATGTTTGTTGACTAAGTTGTTGTTGTGACACACCAAAGAATTCAAATTTATCTATGAAAAAGACGCAATTCACTAAACTATTCCATGACGTAATTCTCCTGTAGAATAAATTTCGTAAGATTTGTGTCTCAGACATTGCGAGTTCTATTACAAAACATGATTACAAATTTCGGTAATAGGTAGGTTATGCATTTCATTCTTATTTCTTTTGAAATGGGATACTGATTGTGACAGATGGCTTTGAATGTCGATTTATTGATTTGATACAATCATACGTAACGCAAAGCCTTTCTGATAATCGTCATAGCATAGTGGGTTGGCTGAAGTTGAGAATGTTTTCACACTTTTCATTCAATCTGTTTTTTGTGAGTGCAAATTTAGTCCAAAGTTATTTTGAATAATTTCACAATTTCGGTAATGCTATACCTACAATCGAACAACGTGGTCTTGATCGACATATGTCATTCTAAATGGAATGTACGTCTGCCAATAAAAACTCTGCACCAATAGGAAGGGTAATTAGGCGTGTCTATAGTATTATCTCTGCGTTTAGACATAAATCCATTTTTATTAACTCGTTTGTAAAAATAAGCTGATAGAAGTCCATGTTGCAATTAAATCATGAAACGATATTTAAATCGCCCGAAAAAAATATTCTTGAATTCAAATTTTCTCACGTGCCTGGAAACGCATATTTCCTGAGCGATCTGACGTCTCAACGTATTGATTCGCATTGTTATCGATAGCCGCTAGAACTCCCGACTGATGTGATCCCAAATCAACGAAATTCACTTGACACGCTTCTGGATTTGTTTGAAATAATAATTGATAATTTTAATTTCGGAAAATTGTATTCAAGTTCCGTATTCACAGTCCCTTCCACTTTAGAAGAAAACAATACAAAGCCTCTTCTACCGAATATTTGAAAAATCAGATATGGTTATATAAATGAAACATAAAAATAAATAGACATCATTAGAGTTTTTTTCCAGTCTTTATATATTAAATGTATGAATTTTCAAGGGGTGTTCTAACCCCTACGGGGTTGAGTTCATGAAACCGCTGTCAACCGAATCCTAAAATAACCCTAATGACATAATTAAATCCACATGTTCATTGTTTTGAAATATATTTGCAATATTACGTTTATTATTGGCTTTCCAATATATTGAATACAATATTTCAGAGGGTGATTTACCACTCACCACTCAGGGGTTCGGTTTCAGATACCTTATTTTATTCCTAACATTTGTCATATTTATTTCAACATAGCTTTCGTTTGGTAGATATTGTTTTATTTGCCACAAAGACTAAATAAAAGATATTCAAATAAATACATACAAAACCAACACATTGTATTGCAATATTTTTCGGATAATTTAAATATTGAAATAAATATTATTTTAGAAGGTGTTTCATCCCCTACAGGTAGAGTTCTGCGGGATATCACTTCGTATTTTTTACGTACTATAACCAAAAAACTAACTCTTCTGTGCCAAATTTGAGATCTTAGATGATCAATCAAACTATCTGAAAACATTATAGGTGAACCCTGTTCGGAAAAGAAGGAACCAATAACTGCCGAGGATACAGTAACATGGCAAAAAATCTACCCGAATATTATTCAACCCCAAAACTTTTTGCTAAAGAGTCGTTTTGAGGTTTTCTCGATATCATGATATCTAAGTTTTTCGTTTAGAGCATTAATTTATTTATCTAAGAAGGTCGTAAAGCACCAACCACTTGAGTTATCAGCAGGCGTTGGATTCTAAGCAGAGTTGTACCTGCCCTAGCCATTAAATTTTGTTTTATAGGTAGATATAATGATATTGGGTTAAGATAATTACTAAGAAAAATCACTTGAATATAATTGAGAATTGTTTATTTATAAATAATATATGATAATAATATATATAATTATATTATATAATAATATATATGATATACCTAATTAATGTAAAATGTCAAACTTTATTCTTTATAAAAAGTTCAGTTTCTCGATAAAAGTTATTTATAAACAAAATTACTCACGAAGAGAAATTGATAACAAACTTTTCTTTGGGATTTTTTTCTATATCCATATATGACTTTTCCACCTTTTTAATATGGGGAACATCTTGGCCCAGCTGCTATCAGGAATGTTTGCAGTTTCTGTTTGAATAAGAGCTACCACAGTTGGAACTTAAGGTTGGAGAAGTATTATTTCTTCGAACTGCTGACTTAAGCTGATGCCATATATGGCGAATTGGGTTAAACATACAGTGATAAGGAGGAAGTCTGAGCACCGTATGTCCCAAGCTTTCAGCCAATGAATCACAAAAATATTTCTTGTTTATCGAATAACTGCGTAAAACTTCTAGTAACTGTTTTTTGTGTACTTTTCCTCATAGTACATCATTATTTAACATATATTCTTGTATAGTGGCTTTGGTGTCATTTGAACATGCCCAAGTAGCATTTTAAGTGGACGGAACGTAGCGGCCACGATTCTGGAAAACTTTGAAGTGTTTGGCCACAACCACTACCACGTAAAATTCACGGTTCTATCACGCGTCGGCTACCAAAATGGGGAACACTTTTTTGGTGGCTGCTACGTTCTGATCCACGTTCCTTGATCTCAGATAGCCACATTCCAACCACGTTGTGGTCACCTGGCAAAAACGTGGATATGTAGTGGCCGACACTAGACACGTTAAACAACTGACGGATAAGTAGCTCGATCTCTGTTCAGCAACATATTTTTGTGATAAATGTTCCTCATTCTTCCATTTTGCCTGATTCATTTCTAACACTCGATCAACTTTAACATATAAACATACAAACGCGTAAGTAAGTATATTGAATTTGGATACTTCTGATCGGGATAAAATTAAAACGATTGAAAGTTTTATGTGAAATATGAGTGTTGTAGCTCGATTGTGAGCACGCGCCATCTGAATACACTTTATTTAAGGAAAACATTATAATTTTGAAAATAACTCGCCTCTGAAATTATGTACTTAAATCCCTCAAACATTGTTTTATCAATGTTTGTTAGTTGAAACAAATACTTACGTAACAAATTACTACGTTTGAAATAGTGCTGAATCTTTATTGAATCTTTATTGAATATTTCGATCATTTCTTTGATAATGGCGACCCAGCATATTCCTGTAAATATGGCGGCTTTTGCAGAATACAACTTTAAAGTGACAGAAAGTGTAAATATACCACTCTTAAGCTCCTCCCATCATAAAGTGCCCAATGGAACTAAATTATTAACTTTTCCACCACTGGAAAGTGGCACCCACGTCGCAGGCCCATGACTCACCACTTCAAAGTTAAAACCTCAAAATTACAATAGGTCTTATACCCTCGAAAGATGCAAACACGTCGGGCTATTATAACCTGCCACTTCAAAGTTTTAACCTCAAAATTGCGGGACATCTTCATTAATTGTTAAAAAAGGACATGTAGCAAGTATAGTGGATTAATGCAGCTCCAATCAACAATTATCAATTAACAAGTAATGAAAATAATGGCATTCATGCAAACAGAATTAACAATTAAAGTATAAATATTAAGCAGGAGCACAAGTCAGAGATCCGATCTATTTAAATTAACCTTTTTATACATAATGAAGGAAAATTGTCCATTGAAAACGCATATCCCATTTCATATTGAATGTATATCATTCACTCTTCACTTAACAGATAAAACGAACTTTTTGTAAGCCACAATAAAATAATTTGAGAAAAGTTAGGTTAGTTTTCGTCATCGCACGGACCAATCCACGGACACTTCAGAATCGAGGAAAATTGTCCATTGAAAACGCATATCCCATTTCATATTGAATGTATATCATTCACTCTTCACTTAACAGATAAAACGAACTTTTTGTAAGCCACAATAAAATAATTTGAGAAAAGTTAGGTTAGTTTTCGTCATCGCACGGACCAATCCACGGACACTTCAAAATCGAGGAAAATTGTCTATTGAAAACGCATAACCCATTTCATATTGAATAAAATCATTCATGTTTCACGTAACAGGTAAACAAACTTTTTGTAAGCCACAATAAAAAAAATTGAGAAAACTTAGGTTAGCTTTCGTCACCGCGCGGAATGGTGAATTTTGAAGGTTTTCACTTATGGAGATAGCAAGAACGTGGCAACCATCACCACATATCACAATCAAGTGCCTGCCACATTGAAGGCTTTATGGAAGTAACAAAAACGTCACCGAAACTATCATACTCTCTTGAAAGTGACTGTGACTTCTAAGTGATATTTAAGTGGTACAGGATGTTACCGCAACGGTTATTTTCCACTTTCAATTTTGAGAACCTTTAAAGTGATTTGCTCAGTGGCCATAATGTTTCAGTCACCTCCAATGACACTAATAAGTTATTCTACTGTGGAGTGGCTACCATAGATGGGAATTACGTGACTACAACCATATACATAAACAATTTCAGTTATTCTTACTGTATAGTGGTAGATTTAGTGGTGATTACGTGATAACCACCGAGTCAAAGTTGCAGTATCAGTTTCCGTCACTATAATGCTGCTTGGGTGGTGCTTTATCTAGTCTTCGACATTATCCATGACGATAATACTGTTGGGTGGAATATTTGGTGAGTTTATTTTGGAACCAGTCTTCAAATAATTCGGCTTAGTATCATCATGATAATCGACTAAAGAGTCCTTAATATTATTTGCCGATAAAGACAACGCATTAGGTATAAAACCATTTTCGGTTCCTGCGTGAATTATCTTAATGCGTTTTCCTTTCTTAGACGGCGCATTAGTTTGGCACAAGTCAGATGAGTCTACCCAACTTTTGT
Organism: Gonioctena quinquepunctata; assembly: GCA_018342105.1. Taxonomy (NCBI): domain Eukaryota; kingdom Metazoa; phylum Arthropoda; class Insecta; order Coleoptera; family Chrysomelidae; genus Gonioctena; species Gonioctena quinquepunctata. The sequence continues at coordinate 130,531 of JAFIRS010000310.1, forward strand.
TTGGAATATCGAGTGTATCGAACCAAGTTTCATCCAAATACACTACCATATTCTCTAAATTCGTTTATTGCCAATAAATATCCATTTCTTAAGGCGCACAGATGCCATTATGCTTTTTCTGCTACTACTGAGTTTTTTAAATTTAAATCCGTTTTGTAAAAGAAACTTCCTTAAAGTCTCTTTGCAACACTGGATACCAGTTTCATTCTTTTTAAGTCGTTGCATTAAAATATATAATGTAGGCACAATTTGCTCTTTATACAAGGCATATATTGTTCTTCGAATTATATCTACATCACAGTCATCTAGTTTCCTTGAACCGCCAGAGTCTTTTCGTTTCTTTCGTTTTAAAATAGGGTTACTTACTATTTTAAACACTGTGGAATACGGTGTTTTTGTTAAAGAAGCACTTGCACAGCTTGATCTATTTCATGAAATATTTTAATCCGGACCTGGGAATCTTTTAACGGACACACACTTTTATTGCTTATCTATATTTCGAACAATAGGTAATAATGAGGGTCGTTAGCTAATATTGATTTACGACCTCCTTAGATTTCTAGTTCTACTATACCGCAGATGGATTGTCTTTTTTTTTAACTTCTAAAATACTGATGAAATTATGCATAAATTCTAGTTACAAAAGAATGTTACACCACATCCGATTTTCGAAACTCATTTTGTTCATTCAAAATAATGGATTTTGTGTTGCAACAATTTTTTTTTAATATCAGAGGAAAAATCCACAAGAATGCAATAAATTCTGAATTTGAGGTTGACAAATATTTGTTTGTTTTTTTACACTTTTCTAGGTGCCCAACACCACCTTCAAACAAAGGTTTAATTTTGTCCAGACTTAAGTTACATTCAATATCTAATAAACACCATTTGAGACACAGTGATGAATCTTTATAAATACGCTAGTTTTCGCATCTATATAAGATCAGCTTTCAATTTGTGTTCAGTGTTGTAGAACATTTCATGAGGACATTGAAATGAATCGTAAATCTAAAACTATATGACTTCTCGATTAAAGCTGGAAGCAACACGAAAACATAAAGAATCACTTCGTAGTTTTATTATGAGTTGACTAGCTTTTTATTTTTTTGTTGTGTAACAATTGTTGTTTCATTTCAACGATTTTTCCCGTATGCCATTTTTCCATAATTTATTGTAAGCAAATATTTAATTATTTGATTTCTGGTGGAATTTCCCCCCTTCAATATTTACATTTGATAAGAGATTCGTTTTCGAAAGTTCAGCGAAAACCCGTCTCGATTTTTTGCTGACAAGTTTGAGAAGAGGGAAACTTGTTATTGATTGGGGTAAGGGTGCGTATCGCTGAGATTCTTCGGATAAATAAAACATGGCTTCTGGCTATACGTCTGACAGCAGAAATGGTGAAATTTGGAATTGAAAAATCCTTGGATATAGAGATTTACGACGCGTTAAATATTTCGGCGCTTTTATGCTCGTCCAAGCGTGGTTCGGAGGAAAATCCGCATGAAAAATGTAGCATGCGTGTGCCTGTCTATTGCGATTTGTATTTTATATTTATATATTGATTGACTTGTAGGTGTCTTCTACAAATAACGATCCTCCTTGCTTTCAGTCAAAATTTATTTTATATTCAAGATTGAACAAGCGCTTATCAACCTTCGTTTCACTGAAATACAATCACCCATATTATTGCTCTGAAAAATAACACTGCAAGGAACCTACAGGTTGCTTAGGAACATATGATGTCAAAATCTGAATTATATCATACTTTTAATAAGGACACGATGTATAAAGCAGGGAGGGCGACAGCTGCTGCTTTATACTTCCTTCGGGGCTATTGCCAGCCTCTAAAAACAATGTTTCCACTTGTAGATCTAAAGATTAGAAAAATATTTTTGTATTGAAATTATTACGTACCGGTTCGAAGCGCATGTACATTTTTCAACATATACACAGTAGAAATGTAATTTTCTTTGTTAATTGCAAATCTCCAACAATGATCGATCGCCTTTTTTTTTCGTACTTGTGTAAAAATCCTTATATGTTACAAAATTTGTTTCGACAGACACATTCCATAATTGAAAAAAGTATGTCTGTAACTTTTAATTTTCCAATTTCAATTTACACTTCCTGGATGTGAACTATATAGGTACTGTTTTTTTCGAGAAATACCTACGATATTAACAAACTCACTTTATGACCGATTGGACACTAGCGAACGCGTGATCATCCGATGGCTATTGCTCGATTCGCCATAAAATCTCCAACATTTGTTTACCTACATGTCGCTATTTATAGAATAAAAAAAGTGTAAAAATAAAAATACCTCGACCAGGTTGCATCATTGTTGTGAATGTTGCAGCCAAAAATTGATATATTTTGTTCAATATCTGAAAAATTGTGAAAATGAAAACCATTCTTTGTTATTGCTCCATTTGATAAGGTAAATTATACCAGACAAGAAGGGAAAATGACTTCAAACAGTCCAAATATACAGTGCGCGCGTGAAGTATGGAAACATGAAGATATCTTTGACACCACCCCATAAGATACAATAACAAAATTTTGGTTATGTATATTAGATGGACCAGCGATTTTAAATTTTATATTTTCGACGTTGCACAGTTTCTGAGATATACGAACAATATGTTTATTTTTAAATGGGACAACCAATTTTACAATTTTCTGTTACAGTTTTTTATTGCCGATGCAGCATACAAACTATTAATATAGACCATTAATTCTGAGAAATTAGGAAAAACATTTTTATTTTGTAATTAATATTGCAGTATAAACAGAAAACAATACCTGAAGAAAAAAATTTAAGGAAATGTTCAATGTGACCTCCTTGTCTTTGGAAACAGAAATCCATTCTGAATGAAAATTCATCCAAGACTTTTCTAATCGTTTCCGGAGAAATTAGAGCTATCTCCTCTGTAATTCTGTCTTTCAGTCCTTGGATAGTCTGTGACCTATTCAGATACACTTTGCTTTTTATATAACCCCACAAACAATAATATAGAGGTGTAAGAGCGGGAGATCTTGCTGGCCATTCGATAGCTCCTGTTCTTCCAATCCAACGATTTGGAAATGTAATGTCGAGAAACTCACGAACGCCTCGAAGATAATGAGGAGGCGCTCCATCTTGCTGAATCCAAATTGATCTATTTACGATATGAGGATTTATATCATCAGGAAAGAGTCTGGCTAACTCTGGAATTAACTCTTATTCTAAAAATGCCCAGTATTCTTCACCTGTCATGGTTCTATTCCAAAAATAAGGTCCAATAATGGTATTATTAATAATTCATACCCGCACACATTGATCTTTTGTGGATACTGCGTATGTGCCTCCACCATTCAATGAGGATTTTCCTCTGACCAGTACCTGCAGTTTTGTGTATTGACCGTACCATTTAACTGGAAAGTAGCCTCATCAGAAAAAAGGATTTGATTAAAGAAATTAGGATTAGTGTCAAATCTATTTAACATTGTTTCACAGAACTCCATTCTGCGATCTGGATCGTCTTCGTTCAGTTCCTGCACCAATTGTACTTTATAGGAATGCCATTTTTCTTTTTTTTATATTTACGAACAGTTGTTTGACTGATGCGATTTTCGGTTGCAACAACTCTAGTAGCCTTCAACCATCGACAAAAAAAAAACAGTTTTTGTTTGCGCTGGAATAGCAGGGCGGTCACTTTTTGGGAGTTCTCGTACATGTCTACTTTCCTCAAATGTATGAATAATTTTAGATACAGTACCACGTACTATAGGAATTCTGTCTTCATACTTGTTATTACATATTTCACATACCTCTTCGTGTGTTCGTGTCCTACAAATAATGTCGCAAATAAAACATACTCAAATTTCATAATATTATGGTATTCCCTATCACCACATCCTTTCAGTATTAAAATTTCAATTCTTTGACTCTCTATTAAATGTTCCATTGTATTTTACTCTGATTTTTATCGCTGGTAAGCCTATCTTCAAAAAACTGTTCACGACGTACCTACTGACAGTAAATCACGACGTACTTACCTACTGACAGTGAAACCTACTTGATTTATCGAAATGAAACCGATATTCATATCATGTTTATCAGTACAAAAACAGCAAAGACTTTTTTAAACTTTAACAAATACTAAGTGGCCCATTTTTTTTCTCTTTATGTTAATATTAACGGTTGCAATAAAAAATATTTTTCCTAATTTCTCAAAACTAATGGTCAATATTGGCCATTAACAGTTTGTGTGCTGCTTTGGCAATCAAAAACTGTAACAGAAAATTGTAAAAATACGGATTGTCCCATTTAAAAATAAGCATATTGTTCGTATATCTCAAAAACTATACATTTGGCAACGTCGAAAATATAATATTCAAAATCGCTGGTCCATCTAATATACATAACCAACATTTTTTTATTGTATCTTAAGGGGTGTCAAAAATATCTTCATGTTTCCATACTTTACGCGCGCACAGTATGTATTTTCAACAAAATATTTGACTTTTGAAGGTTTTAATTCAGGTGTGAAAACAACGACTGATCGAAAAAATATTAAATTCACGTCATTTAGAGATTCGAAGGAAGGCCGAAGTCGAAAATTGAGGTATTAAGACAGTTTGCCCAATTGATCAAAACTATAAATTACTACATTTGCCTTAATAGTAGATAGTTTCTCCCTATAAAGTTAACAATGGATCAAAACATTTGAAGTTAGAAAAGGAGGACAGAAGTTTCTTGTACGTTAATCGAATACTTGTTACCGTACTATTCGTGGGAACAATGAAAATTATAATATAAACATTCGGACAATAATTGTCAGAGGAAGATGAATATGGATGAAGTTACTCCTAATCATAATTTTAGTTGTGATACAAACTTTTCTGTAATGTTTATTTTTAAATAAATCGTATATTCTATCAGCATTTGGACATTCAAAAATTAGTTTGAAAGGTAAAGTACCCAAGTAGCATTTTTGGTGGTCGTAACGTAGCGGTCATGATTGTGAAAAACTTTGAGGTGTTTGACCACAACCACTGCCACGTAATATACACGGTTCTATCAGGCGGCGGCTACCAAAATGGGGAACACTTTTTTGGTGTCCGCTACGTTCCAATCTACGTTCCTGGATCTCAGATAGCCACATTACATCGTCGTTGTGGTCACCTGGCAAAAACGTGGATATGTAGTGGCCGACAGCAGATACCTTAAACAACTGACTGCGCTTGTGTAATTGATATGTAGCTCGATATCTGTCCTGCCCATAATATTGGTTGGAAGATCAAGAAATATCTCGAAAATTCGTCTATAGGAAATATAAATAAATAGTAATTAAAAGGTTTTATGATTTTACAGAGTTTATTAAAATGTATTTGAGTCCACGAGCTTCCGAAGGAAATTGTTAATTCAATATCAATACTATTATATTCAGGGAATAAACATGTCGGTAAACATGTGAAAAGTACACTTTTTTGTACCTATTTTTATACCATTGAAGGTTCTGTAGACGATTTTGGTCCATCTATGAAAGGACACTCTAAAAAAAATTGTGACATCACACTTCACCTTCAACATTCGTTTATGGAGTGATTTTTTAACAAAAATCCGAGATCGTGAACGGAATATAATTTGATAATTTTCTACAAATTCAATATTCTAAGGGTACCACTTGTTTTGCACGTCTAAGAATCAACATTATCAAAAGAGATTGAATGCGAATGTAAATAATCACATTATTTTCCGAGCGCCATTTTCATATTATAAATTATAAAGCTTTCACGAATAAACAGTAAGTTGCACGCAGTGGCGGATTTACCAGCAGGCTTAGTAGGCTGGAGCCTAGGGCGGCAAATTTAGTTCATAAATTTTTTATTTCGATTTACAAATAAAAAAAAAAATTATACACACACAAAATACGAATTTCGAAAATTGGAGAGAAATTAAAATCTTCAACAAAAAATTGAATGTTTACATTAGTACATTTGTAAACTTTTTCACAAAGCCAACTTTTTCAGAAAATGCCAAAAGATATATTTATTGTATTGTTTTTAAACTGTGAGTGTATTAATAAATATTTATCAACGTTCGCCAATTGTATATTTTTTATGCAAGCTTTATTCATATTATGTAAGTATTGTATAGTTTTAAGACATACCTTACCTTACTTTAAAAGTGGTACATGATTGAGATATTTTTTGCTTAAAACTTAAAATAATGTTTTTTGATAATTCTTTGCTGTAAAAATAATCAAGGATCTAACACGGTACCATAGTTCTCAATGATACTAACTATACGGGAAAAGTTGATGTAACGAGGATGATGGAGCACAAATCATAAAGTTGGAATTTTATTGATAGAAAATTGATATGATTGTGGACTAAGATATCAAAATTTAGAGGCGGCTAAAATTGAATAATAGTCTACGGGCGGCAAATCTGTGAATCCACTGGTTGCACGGTATTATGACATCCAACTTGCAATTGTTTGATTCATCATAATTAAATTTATCAATGCTTCTTTCTTTATTGGCTGTAAATACGACCAAATTGAAGGTCAAAATAATTTAGATTTCACCAATATGGTTGTAATAGGTGAATAAATCAGCTAAGTACTGAATCACCTGATATGATTCGTAAGATTTGGTTCCAATCAGTTTCCATAGAAATATTTCGTGCACACATGTTTTATAAATCCAATGTTAAAATTAATATTGTTGATAACAATATTCCCACTTGAGAAGGGAAACATTCTCAATTGAATATTGATAGAAAGATTTTTTAATGTCAGAAAACACTAATTTCAAAGTGTCTCTCAGATGTAGTTCAATGTCCAGCGTGGCTTTAGCCGGGAAAGTAGTTGTTTTCTGTTAGACATTCACAAAAAATTACTTCATTTTAATCGTGGATTTTTCAATTCACAGAAAAATCTTTCTATCACTATTCAATTGAGAATGTTTCCCTTTTCAACGTGAATACCCCACAAGAGGTTATCTTGACGATGGAAGATAGTGACTAAAGTTTATCTTTCAGTCGCAGATGATTCCACATCTGATTTTATGAACATCCTGTTTATATTTTCAACAAATCAATCTATCATACCCCATGACAGGTTTTAATGTCAGAAAACACTAATTTCAAAGTGTCTCTCCAAAAGGAATGATTCTAACTTTTTCCATCTTTGCAACGTGAGATTGCTTCTTGAAAATGTGTTTCCCATTTCTTTCGGTCTTCCTGATGATCGTGGAAGCGTGAAATAGATTTTCGTCGACAAAAATGTATTGAAGACCTAGTGAATGCGATGTCTCTCCTGCGTCAATGTTACGAATGATTTCTGGTGAGTACTCTCTTTAGGAAAACATTCTTCTTTGCCTCATTCATCTTTATGAGTTCTTAATTAAGACTGGAATAGAAAATCAAATAACTATCTGAATGAAAATGCAAATTTTCAATTTCAGATTTTTTCTTTTGAGTTAGGGCCTTTTCAGAATATCTATCAGATGTAGTTCAATGTCCAGCGTGGCTTTAGCCGGGGAAGTAGTTGTTTTCTGTTAGACATTCACAAAAAATAACTTCATTTTAATCGTGGATTTTTCAATTCACAAAAAAATATTTCTATCAATATTCAATTGAGAATGTTTCCCTTTTCAACATGAATACCCCACAAGAGGTTATCTTGACGATGGAAGATAGTGACTAAAGTTTATCTTTCAGTCGCAGATGATTCCACATCTGATTTTATGAACATCTTGTTTATATTTTCAACAAATCAATATTCCCACCTTTTTCAATTCAATAATAATCATTATATCCACGTCAATTCAGTTTTTTCAACAATACTCTTTTGAACTTTGTCGAAAATTCGAAAACCGAAATAACCACTCTCGTCAATAGCGTGAAAGCGTGACGTCAATCATTCCTTTTGTACATCAATTTGGCTATCATTATTACAGTTTCGTCGCGCGGCGGCATCGAGACCCCCGGGATACCGAAATACTGCTCTTTCATGCCGCGTCTCACCCATACATGAACGCCAACATAATGACTGGCCCACATGTCAATAGCACGCCCTTGGTTTCCGGCGCTCATTATTACCGAATGCATCTGCACAAACGGTTCCTCTTCCTTGGCTATATGAGCCCGTCTTTGTCTTGTAATGAGCGAAGGGTTAGTCCAGTTCTAGGAGAGAAAATTTGAAATTGGGTGCTCGTAAATCGTTTTGTAAATTACGTTTCATATTTCCTCGATATTTAGAAATATGCCTTGCTCATTGTGGCCTAAAAGTGGATGAGTGTTGCCGACAAAAAAGTATCCGATGGGGAAAGGTAGATTTCACCAACTATTACAGACAAATGGATGAAATTCTGACTTGACAAATATGGCTTGTTGGTTTGTCACAGATCAGCTGGTTCCCTAATCTATACTATAAATAGGTGTTAGTGATGTAACGGAAACTAATTTTTAAGCAATCGCGAATGCGAATACAAATATTCAGTTTTTAAATCTGGCGCCATTTATCTATGGCTCAAATTTGACAGCTGACTTTGTCACCGTTTGCATCTTATTCCGAGGCTTCGAAGCTTTTATTTTTGAAGTTTAATATTCCTCTACGGAAGTTTGATCATTAATTGGTTGTTGAAAGATTATTATATTATGATAAAATATTATAGATGTTCTAAGCAGAAGAAAAAGAAAATTATAAGTTTTTTATTTGTTCGCACATTCTGTATTTTTTCTGACGTTCATATTCGCAAAATATTCTCACGAATTATTGCGAAATTGCGAATGCAAATGTCAAGAAATATGCGAGTGCGAATGCGATGCGAATATGAATATTCGTTACATCACTATTACGTCTGTCAAGGGAAAATAAACTAGTGCTAATTAACACGATGCAAGGAGCATATATGGCAAACGAAAATAATGAATTCATTGAAAAACGTCTAGTGCGATGTTATGTTTGTCTGTACATCTTAGAAGATAACTTTTCCAATACAAATTGTACGGATCGACGACATATAGTTTGCCAATATTGGTGCGAAAATTTGTCGTAAAGAGTTGGACGTCCGCAATGAGTGGTATTTCTTTGAAATCTGCCTAATAGGACGAACTCGTGAACATGAAATAGTTACCAAAAATGTTGTGGTAAGAGTATAAATGGCGGTTGAAAAAATTTTTGAAAAGAATTACCAATTCTAATATTGTAATGGTTTTTAGTTATTCATGCTCTGATCCACTACACATCAACTTAATTCTCCTTAAGTTATAGTTCGACGTGTTCCGACAATGGGCGAAAACATGGAAATATTCAAAATATTTGTAAAAGATTTTACAGCTTGTGAAAAGTCCGTTGGTAATGTTCTTTGTTTTTTTTTTTCTAAAACAAACAAAAAATATATTTAAGTCGGCAAAATTCAAATGGCTCCTTTCTAGCGCCATTACAAAATGTTGTGACGTAATCACCCGATCAACCAATCCCACAGTTGACAGCTTCAATTAATTTTGCAATGTTGCCATATTTTCAAATCTTGACATTGCGAAGTGTTCTAGTTCTGACATTTGTAGTTGAAGAAACTTGGCAATATTGCCGTTTAATGTCACAATCAACCCGATTACGCCTATTTGCTGATTTTCAAAAACGAATGGGAACTTCTGTAATCGAAATTTGACTCAAATCCTAATTGGAACGGCAATAAAAATAAGAGCACTACGAGTAGTGTTCATATGCACTGCCCGGCAAATGGGAAATGTATATACTACCAGTGTTTTTACTTTCAAAGCGTTCCTGGTACAATCATAAAAAATTTCTGTCGTGTGGAAAAGAATTCCTTCTCGAAACTTTTTATGTCGGTCCAATTGGGATTAGAAATACTTTACATTTCTATATGCGTTATATATGTTAAAGCATATTTAAAGCGATAATAATTTCTCGTGTCCTCGCCTATTGTCACTTGATTTCATTTTCTCTTTTAAATATTTTTGAGAAATCACTCTGAAAATGAAACTGAATTATCACCCATTGAGAGCTGAGAATTTGTTCTCTTTTTCAGTGCCTCTTGAATGGGTGTGATTTATATTCTTTTTTTTTTTCGTTTAAATTAATTGAAAAAGTTACATTTTTTATACACAATCTTGGCACAGCTCTTTCGAACTGAATTTTGGGAAAAACCTACAGATAATGATTTTGAGTTGAACCAAACAATATTCGAACATAATTAATCTGGCATATTGAAGCGCCCATTTTGATTTCCATTACATAAAACCATTGAAGTGTACACGCGAGCTACAAAGTTCCTACAAGGTTCCTAACACTCGGTTTCCACCTTATTCTCCTCTAATTCAAATGCTATTGCAATCAATGGAATAATTTTCCTAAATGATAACCTAGCAGAAGACACATAATTCATACAGGTCTACAAGTGTAAAAATTTCATTCTCGTCAGATATGCGTTGAAGATAACGGATTACCTCTATTGATATGACACGGGCTTTTGACACAATCAACCACAAACTGCTTCTTGATAAACTTTATAACCTTGTGGTTCGTGGTCCAAGTCTAAATTGGATTGAAACATATTTGACTGGAAGAACTCAATCTGTTAAGGTGAGACTTGAATCTGGAACTTATTTCTCTGAAACCCGTGACATTGTAACAGGGGTTCCGCAGGATAGTGTCCTCGGACCCTCTTTCTTTTATTTGTTGAAGATATTTCAAATGTGAATCTCCTAAATTGTACTGTAAGTTTGCTGATGGCACGCACGTCCTTCTTACTTAGCTGTGCTCAATGTGAAGGACTGGCTCAGCAGGCAAATGCTGCCGTAGTTAACATGCAACAATATTGCTCCAGAAATGGTCTGCTATTGAATAGTACCAAAACAAACACTATTACCTTTTCTCTCGGAAATATGGACTATAGCCTACTGGTTAAAGCAAATGGAAAAAACTATTGAACAGAAAAAATATCCTAAATTCTTAGGATTATACATTGACTCTCAACTAACTTGGTACGATCATATTGACAATATTTCAAATAAATTATCCAAGCACTGCTTTGTAATCTGGAATCTTCGGAATTATGTGCCATCAAATTCTAATGAGTTACCATTATGCGTATGTTCATTCCACTATCAATTATTTCTTAGTGTATTACGGTATCTCCAGTAGAATAAATGAATTATTACCATCTCAAAAAAGGATATTGGGAACCATGTTCTCCAAAAAATATAGTGATTCTTGTAGAGAGCTGTTTGCCAAATTAGAAATTTTAACTGTTGCATCTATGTATATTTTCAATTGCGTCACTTAATTAAAACGCACTGCGATAAGTTTCTGAACAGAATATTACTCGACTTGCCGCGGGCTACACCCTGAGACAAAACTATAATTATTTCGTTCCAAGTCATAAACTGGCAGCCGTATCTAACGGTATTCATATCATGTCGAAAAGATTATATAATAAGCTCCCAATATCCATAAAAAATTACCAGCTTGAGTCTTTTAAAATAAATGTAAAAAAAATGCTTCTCGAAACGACATTTTATTCTCTAGATGAATATTTTCAAGCGGAACTAGGAATATGATACTATGAATAGTTCAATATTTTGTTTATACCAACTCTACTGAATGTTTGTGATCTCTATATATTAGTTTGACTTTTTATAACTTCAATTTTAAGTGTACTGCATTTTTTATATCTCATAACTGACGATTTCCATGCTTGTAATAGTCTAAGGAAATAAAGTATTTGTATTGTATTGTATTGACTTGATGTAATTGAAATTTTAATTTTAGGTCTAAGCAATCTACAGGTTCCTTGCTATTCTATTGTTCAGAATAACAATAATTCAGACTATAAGGTGTCCATCCCTCTCTGGCAAAGAGTGAAAGTCCTCCTCTGTTCCGAAGCTATATTGTATTTATCTGTCTTTTGAAGAGCACTCACACTCGCCCAATAATTGAAAATAATCTTATTTCTTCCCTCATCTCGGACACCTGAATTTCGTCTCATCAGAGTTAGATGCATTTTTGAGGCTGCAGCGGTCGGTTAGGTCAATAAGTGGAAGTTTTTTGCGGCAGCTTCAGTATTTCTGTCATTCTCCTATTATCAAGCTCTAATATCATCTGCTTCACCTACCGGCAGTTATTTCTTCTCTCCAAAAAATTAAATCATTCAGTGCTGTCGGCACTCATTGTTCGTCCAGTGTAAGCTCCAGTCCATAGTAGGGCCATTTGACCCAGGACTCGCTTAACCGTATCTTTCTTTCTCCTTGTCAAGTCCTCAAAGGTATATGCACGCTCGTGATCTGATCTGGTCCTTGGGAAGTACAGAGCCATGAAGGCAGACACCCAGAAGAAACGTAGGCCTATCAGGTTTAATCCAGTGTGGGAACGTTCAGAATAGTTTATAGTTTATTTTATTTACCCAGGAAATGAATACATATAACATTTGTATAAAATATATACATAACATTTGTATAAAATATTAGGGTAAACATGGTCAGGGTTCAATTAAGTTGATCTTCCACCCTGCTTGAAAAACTGTGGCTGGAGATTCGCCTTTTCTCCAGTTTAGATCCACTAAAACAGATTAAACTTCCCGAAGGAATTCCTATCTAGGATTTTGAAGAAAATCCCTTTTTCTACTTAACTTCATCCACTGATGGTATTTGAAAGCGGAGAGTGCTATCCCGTACTCTTCCTTCCTTGCAATGCCGGTCCATCACATTAATTCATTAGTCGAACTGCCCTATTAGTTAATTTGCAGGCAGGCATAAGCAGATATTTATGTTAATTAGACCGGACTAAAAACACAATGTCGACTAAGTTCTAAGTACAGCGCGCGCACACACTATTGTTGTGTTTCGTTGCAAAACGTTTATGTTGAAGGCTGAGATCTTGCATGTCGTCGAAGTGGTCGAAGGTTGCGACTTCTACAAGAAGCATTCGGTGGACGTGGTCAGACGAGGATAGAATCCGAAACGAGACGGAGAAGGAATCTGTCTGGACGGATGAAATTCGAAATGTTTCCGTGCCCCTATGAATGCGGTACTTGTTTGTTTGGGTCGCGGGTTGCTGCGGTGGGTCCAATTGAGGATTTTTGTGAGGATTCCAGAGATATTTTGACTTTTTGTGATGGGCATGTGCCGTAAAGTAACCTAATATATTGCAACTCAATTCAGTTAAACGATTTACATTTAATTCCAAAATAATGCTGTGAAATGGAAAGGAAGCTGAGTTTATTCATATTATCTGCATCAATCATGTATTTGCACTACTGTTTCCTTATATTGAACAATTTTTCTTTATTTATAGTAACAAAATATGTGATATACGGTAATAATTTGAAACATGTCGCGGAAACGAATGACATGAAACGTAATATTCTGGAGCATATGTCTATTTTCTGTGAATTTTGTGAAAATGGGAGATTCAGAGTTATATTTTATATATTTATTTCATCTGGAAGTTTGAATATAAATATAGGAGTATTTATTCCTAGTCTACCAGACATTTTTTCCAAATTAGAAATATTGATTCATCATGCTCATGCGCTCCTCTACACCGAAAGTATAAATTGAACTGAAATATTCGCAAATTCCCATCTGATTTCAGATATATTTCTATATTACTAACCCGATGATTTGGACTATTGCTAAGGTAATCTTGCAATTCTGATGTTCTCAATGTCCCTCCAATGCAACTTATTCCGCAGAAACAAATTGTGTTATTTACAAATTTTTATTTTTATTGACGTTTTTCTGTTTTTCGTAAGGAAATCATTGCTGCCCCCGTTTCCAATCTGTTTGATCTTTTCTGAAAACCCAGAGACAAAGGGTGTTATTTGTGGATGTAAGAATAGTTAGGTTTATCGTGGATGTATCACCAATCCTTCCGACTTGGAGTTTTTCTTACAGTCGGTTAATACTTCCTTGCCTCCTATATCAATTTTTTTCTTCATTCCAATTGCAGTTTACGCTACGAATATAACTTCCAATCTATAGGATTGAATTCAATGGTTCCGCAACTAGAACAATGGATTTTTTAATTCAATATTTTCGTCCTTCGGACTGACAGTTTTACCATGCATTTTCAGCTCGTAATATTGCTGTGAGGGAATTTTATTAAAATCGACATTTTATCAATAAAATTATAGCGTTTAATGGTCTAACCCTCGATAATACAAGATTAAACTCATCCAGCTCTGCAGTAAAACTTTTCGTGAAGCCTTTATTAGCAATTCTTTTGATGTGTACAGTATTTAATCAATTTGCAGAATTATAATATTTAGATAGAAATAACAAAATGAATTTGACAATTTATTGAAAATACCGTTAAACGCAGAAATTCGATAGACTTCCAAATCGATTGTAGAAAGAGCGAGAATATACATTCAGAAGGTATACTTTGATGGAAGATAATTTATTTCATTCCTTAGGACTAAATTGGTTGATTTTTTGCATAGGCAGGCAGGCAGGGTGTTTTGCATTATTTTTAACCGACGAAACCAAAAAGGAGGAGGTTGTCTATTTGACCCGTATATTTTTTTTTCCATCATATTTCTTTATGTATGATCACGCATAACTTTTTACTGAGGCGTCCGATTCCGATAATTCTTTTTTCAGTGGATAGGGTGTACTTCGAATTTGGTCCCATTTGAATTTAAAAGATGAAATCCACCCCTAAGGGTAGCGAAATGAAGGATATTGATCACTCACCCTCTGATTCTGGTCCGTTAACCGATTCTATCAGGCATAACTTGGTACTGGGTTCTTCGATTTGCATGATTCTTTTCTTAATAGATAGGGTATACCTTATATTTGGATTTCGAGAGGAATTAGCCACCCTTACGGGTAGAAAAATAGGGGATAATTGATTTTTCACTAGTGAACATTGGCATACACATACGTAGTTGACAATGACAGATCGCTACTGACATTATTCTTATTTCACATCCGTCAAAATCAGTATATTTTATGAGAGGATGGAATGATATACAAAGTAATGAAATAAACTAACCAGAACAACGAAAATAATTTATATTACAACAAATAGTAAAAGTAGATAATCATATTATTTAACTGGTGATAGTTGAAGTAAGGTGGGTAAGTAAGTATTTTGGAAGTAATCAAAAAACAAGTAGGTAGTAATTGGTAGATTTTAGCCACAAAAAATTGAAAAATAAAAACTTTTTAACAAAAAATTTAATCGACGAAATACGGAACTGAAAAGTAAAAAATAAAAACTTTTTAACAAAAAATTAAACCGACGAAAAAATCAACTGAAAAGCAAAAAATAAAATAAACCTTTTTAGTCTAAATGATAATTGAGCTCCTAAACTAATGTAAGTAACTGATTTTGAGTCGGCGCCAAACAAACTAGCAATTGAATTAGGTGAAGCGTAAAATGATGGCAGCGAGATGCACGGCTGCGTTTTGATGACTTCTTTCATAGATAATGATCTTCGATAATTGTTTGTTTGGCGCCAACTCAAAATCAGTTACTTACATTAGTTTAGGAGCTCAATTATCATTTAGACTAAGAAGGTTTATTTTATTTTGCTTTTCTGTTGATTTTTCGTCGGTTTAATTTTTGTTAAAAGTTTTATCATTTACGCTCTCGTACTCACAAACCGTTTCCAATATTTATCTATTCAAATACCACTCGACGATATAGTAATGACTTCTAACAGCAATACTCAGGATAAATATCTCCAGCTCAATTAAACGCATTTTTTTCATTCAGTTTAAGCTCTTCTTGCTCACTTGCTCTGAGAATCAGCTGGACACACCGACTTCTTTGACGAAGTTCAGCAGCTTTCTCCTCAACATCCTCTGGCTTCAGAATTATGCTCCCAAGGTTGATCTCCCTCTGCTGCACCAAAGCGGGACACTCAGTGAGGATGTACGACGATGTCTCGTCATCTTCCAGGCACCATCTGTATCGTCTGTGATTCCGATGAGTTCCATGTGCCTGTTCATATCCCGTCTGTTGAGTGACAGGATCTATTTTGACATTTTCTTTGATGGCCCCTTTGTATGGAGCTTTGATTGCCTTATGCATGGCGCCTCATTCCATGTTTTGATGGACTACTTTTGTAGCAGTTCCTCCATTTTTGAGATGGCCATGCTGATGGGTAGATTCCGGTCCGACGGGGTCTTTCTCGATCCTATCTTGGCTAATATGTCTGCCTCTTCGATCCTGGAGACACCAAAGTATTCTGGGACCCATATGAGGCTAACTTTGCTTGTTTTAGATAAACTTCCTATGGCGTTTCTACACTCGGACACCAATTCAACCAAGCTCGTAATATTGATTAAGGAACGCTCTCATGAAATTTAAATTATATACCGAAAAAATGTCTACTGGCGTTGATGAATGTTTGTAGATTTCCGTATAATCAAAAAAAAATTCCCAGAACCGACTGCATATTGACTATCTTAACCCGCAAAATTCAATTATTTTTATTCTTTCCTCTAAACTATTTTTTTGTTTGTTGCAGTACTGATTCGTCTCCCGGAGCCATAAAACTTGGATACAAGAACGATTCGGACAAGAGCAGCTCATTAACAGCAGAAGAAAACCAAGCACTGATGAAAAGATATTTGCAGTGTCCAGGAATGTGTAGAGTTGAAGTGCTCAAAAAATTCGTGAGGAATAAATACAACGTCGATACCAGTCTTTTTCACGTAAGTTCGATTATCAGGTCGTTGGCCAATCTCAACTTGACAAATGACCACCGGCGACAAAGAAACATAATTCTAGGGTAGGTCTCTATTTCATATATGCACCAATGTGCAATGCCTTGTTTTCAATATTATTTTTACGGAAGTCAATGGGTCTGTTACACACGCAAAATCTGCCAGCCATATTGTGGGGTAGTGGCATAAAAAATATGTTTTAAGCGATTTGTTCGAAAAGTTTGTTTTGCCTACATGAATTATTTTTTGTTAATTTTGTAAACGCGATTCCAAAATTTCAAAAAAAATGTTTTATAATTTTGTAAACTCGATTCTAAAATAAAAAATAAAAAGTTTTGTTCTAATAATGGCTCAGAATACTTTTTTCTTTTCATTTCATTCCAAAGATGACAGCCACAATTATTCGTCCGGAGGCCAATAAAACGAGGGGTCCATGAAAAATCACCTATTGGTATTTTCCATCATTCGTATAGCTATAGAAACCCATTTTGGTCTAATTCTTGGATGGAGAATAGACAAACCAAATTTCAGAGGTCGGTCATTCAAAGTATTGTCACGAATCAGGAGTTCAAGGCTATTGAATGACAAACGTGGTGGCAATTCAAATCCACATCTGAAACAGTTTCCTCATGATTGATTATCGGTGCTATTATTCTTTGGTTCCAGTTCTTCTGGGTCTTACTTTATACTGTCGCTTTGTTTCTCTTCCCTTTCGGTCCTGAGGTGTTTAAGGTTCCACGGAATGAACTAAAGCTGCACTGCATTTCACGAAGTGTGTTAATCCCAGGATCATTTGTATTTCACCCTATTTCATTCCGTATAGAATATCTGCATCACCAACTATTCTTTGAAATCCTTCGGTGCCTCTAGGTAGGCAATCTGGATAGGTATATGCACGTCTGCTTTGAACTCCTGCAGACCTTCATCTGTTTCCTGCTCTCGTATTTTCATCTGTGCCCAATACAGCTATTTTCGATGTTGGTCGACAGAGCAGCGATCAGGTCTCCATACTTGCGATGCTGGTCTTCCGGGGTGGTCTGTAACATTGCTAAAGCTGGTCCTCTCTAGGACACTATAAGTGCCCTAGCCTTTTCTCCATCGTCCCATTCATTGGCCGTTGCAGTAGTTTCAAACTGTTTACAATGTAGACACCATGACGACAAACCTCTCACGGTAGACTTGAATTTCAGTAAACTGAACTTATAGTTCTTTCAGATGTTGCATTGTTTCATGAATCGCCCATACTTCTTTCTTTGCTTCTTGTATCACACCGACTGCTTTTTTCATCCCACTTCCGTCCGTTGTTTTCTTTATAGACTGTAAGTGCAGCTCCAATTTTATCAACATTTCCTTACGGGTTTGAAGTTATCCACAACCACAAAATACACTGAGAAAAATGTAACTCGGATCTGTTTCTCGTTAAAATGACAATATAAGGCTTATTTCAGTACACGATCAAATTCTGTAGGTTGATAAATGTACGAAATGATATTAAGAATGCGTTGTCCCCTGGGACAGGGGTGTAATCGGGGTGGAAATGTTGAAAAAATTAATATACATTCAAACGGCACTGTAGAGTTTTTTAGTTTGCAGAATCAAATTCAGGAGATTGAGATACATAGCACCTGATATATGAAATCATTTGTCGCCCAGTCGGAGGGTGAGTTTTGGGGGTGGAAATGTTGTAAAAAATCAAAATTCAAATTATATAGCAGTGTAGAGTTTTCTAGTATGCAGAATCAAATTCCGGAGGACAAAATACATAGCACCTGATACATGAAATCATTTGTCGCCCCGTCGGAGGGTGAGTTTTGGGGGTGGAAATGTTGTAAAAAATCAAAATTCAAATTAAACAGCAGTGTGGAGTTTTCTAGTATGCAGAATCAAATTGCGGAGGTCAAAATACATAACACCTGATATATGAAATCATTTGTCGCCCGTCGGAGGATGAGTTTTGGGGGTGAGAATATTGAAAAAAATCAATATTTAGTTTAAACGACGGTGTAGAGTTTTCTAGTATGCAGAATCGAATTCAGAAGGTCGAAATACATATCACCTGATAAATGAAATCATTTGTCGCACCGTCGGAGGGTGGTTTTGGGGGTGAGAATATTGAAAAAAATCAATTTAAACCCCGTCGGAGGGTGAGTTTTGGGGGTGGAAATGGGAAAAAATAACAATATTCAGTTTAAACGGCGGTGTTTCGATTGCAATCGTTTCCATACACTAGAAAAACATGCCAAATGTAATGTTAAATTACCGTATTGACATCTATTATCCAACAATAAATACCTACCTTGTTTCGTTAATTTACAGAGTGAACAAACAGAATATTACAAAATTCAGTAAAGTATCCATATAATTTTGGAATTTTGAAAAACCAAAAAAGTCTCTCTTGATATACTCTATGGAACTCTCAAAAACCATTGATTTAGACGTGATTATTCAGAACCTTTTTTAATTTGTTGTTTCACTTCACTCTATTAGTATTTTACGATTTTTTTCCTATCTAGAGTAATGGAAGGTTATATATCTAGAATGCGAGCATATTAACACATGATTTCCTCCCCGATAATACCTACCTAATTTGAGAATAAGATGCAGTGAATCTGAAATTTGAACCTTCGATTCACGTGTGTATACGACACAACAGCTGTTGCCAAATTGAATAGTTTACCTGAGAAAACCGCGGCTGCTTTCACACCCGTGGCTATTTTCACATCGGTGGCATTTTGCCATTTTCAACTATGTATGTATAATCAAACACAGCAGGTAAGTGTCTAATATAAAAGCTTTTATTCGTCAAAATTCGTGGCATTGATTTCGAATTCAGGTGGTTTGTATTTCGACCTCCTGAATTCGATTTTCCACACTAGAAAACTCTACACCGCCGATTAATTTGAATATTGATTTTTTCAACATTTCCAACCCCAAAACTTACCCTCCGACGGGGCGACAAATGATTTCATATATCAGGTGATATGTATTTCGACCTCCTGAATTCGATTTTGCACACTAGAAAACTCTACACCGCCGATTAAACTGAATATTGATTTTTTCAAATTTCCACCCCCAAAACTTACCCTCCGACGGGGCGACAAATGATTTCATATATCAGGTGTATGTATTTCGACCTCCTGAATTCGATTTTGCACACTAGAAAACTTTACAGTGCCGTTTGAATGTATATTTAATTTTTTCAACATTTCCACCCCGATTACACCCCCGTCCCCGGGGACAACGCATTCTAAATATCATTTCTTACATTTATCAACCTACAGAATTTGATGGTTTACTGAAATAAGCCCTCCATTGTCATTTTAACGAGAAACAGATCCGAGTTACATTTTTCTCAGTGTATTTTGTGGTTGTGGATAACTTCACACCCGTCATTTCCTTTGCTCTGCTTTAATGCTGCTTCTCAGTTTTCTGGAATAATGTTTTCTGTTGCTCACGTTCTTCCTCCTGTTGTTGTTTATCACATTCTCGTCCTTCCTTTTCCTTTGCCGACGTTCCTCCTGTTACTGTTTTTCTTTCTGTCGACGTTCGTTCTTCTATTCTTTCCCTGAGTCGACGTTCCTCTTCCTGTCGTCGATGATTCTTCTCTTGTTTTCCCCCCTGTCTTAATTCCTTTTCCCCTTGATTTTCTCACTGGCGTCGTTTTTTTGCTTTTATTTTTCTCACTGCAATCGTTTTTCCTCAATTCGTTTTCCTTCAAGAAGTCGTCTCTCTTGGTCGTCAAACTGCTACTTAATCATTTCCATTATGGCCTCCGTATCGTCGTAGGGTGTGTATTTCTCGTATTCTCTATAAATTTCTCTCAAATCAGTCATTAATATTCTCGCTTCTGACACCAACTGTTACGAAACTTGGGTTCGTGGCTATTAAAATACTGAACTGATTATTCTCCGTTTATTTACACAACACAAAACAATAATGAAATATGACAATTAAATAACTAAATACAAATTCACCTCTAAATATACCGCGCACTTCACTGCAATATTTCATATAACTAGTGTTTCTGAGAACTTTCCTTTAATTATTTTGAGATTAGCACCAATGAAATTCCTTATGGTCGCTTCTCCCGGTACATGTTTGAACCCCTTTTCATTATGCACCAATGATCGAAAAACAATTTCAATAATTCTCAAGTTCAGCAGTTGGCATAAAATTATCGATCATTCAAAAATTTCCTTGTTCCTCTGAATGGCTACAAAAGTCAGTCTCTATAAAACGTAGGAAAATATGCTATTGACTCACACTTGCAATGTTAATCAACAAAATTCTATTTTTGTGAAAATACAACGGAGATTTGTTGAAAAATTAGTGGTCTCTATCATATGTTGAGTGGAGTCCTGTTGAAAAATCGTTGAAGAATTCGAAAATAAAAAACGGAAACATTCTCAATTGAATATTGATAAAAAGATTTGTCTGTGAATTGAAAAATCCACGATTAAAATGAAGTTATTTTTTGTGAATGTCTAACAGTAAACAACTACTTCCCCGGCTGAAGCCACGCTGGACATTGAACTACATCTGATAGATATCTGATTTTATGAACATCCTGTTCATATTTTCAACAAATCAGTCGAAAATAAAGTCATTACTCTAGTTGATCTTTAATAAAAAATTATTGTGGTCTTGATGAAGTTTTTTTTTTTGCAGATCGACATCCTGTACAAGAGGGTTCCTTTGCCCGACCATTATACGCTGATCGATATCGGCTACATCTATTCTTGGAAAAGGGTAAGAATATATATTTCTTGATTCAAATATTAACATAATATTTGTAAGGGTTCATTAGTCTCAGTCAAATATGCAAATGTCAATGCTTCCTCTACTTTCGGACCTAATAAACAAAATATGAGTAATAAATACAGAAGATATAGAATATTTCCACATTTTGACTCCAAAGAAATTTTATACCTGGAACATTTTTTGTAGCAAAACGCAGGTTGACCATATGAAAACAAATACAGGGTGTTAGTGAATAAGTGCGACAAACTTCAGGGGGTGATTCTGCATGAAAAAATAATAACAGTTTGCTATATAACTTTTGTCCGCAAATGATTCGTTTTCCGAGATACGGGGTGTTAAAGTTTTTCTTAAAAACTGACTATTTATTTATTGCTCTGAAACTGGTCGAGATATGCAAATGAAATTTGGTGAGTTTTGAGAAGTACTTATAGCGCATTTTTTGACATGCGATTAAGATTTTTATGTTTATCATTGGCGCGCATACGGGTAATGATCGCAATTTTTTTAAAGAAAAAAATGGTACGCCACTGAGATATATTTCAAATTAAAAATCATTTTTGGATTCCTCGTTCAATTTGTGACAAAAAATATTTTTTCGTATGGGGCGCCGTTTTTATGCAAAAAAAATAAAACATCAACGCGTATTTGTCATTACTTTAATACATTTTCAAGTAGCGATGCTAATAGGCTACTGTCAACATTCTGTTGAATACGAATATTTCAACGAAATGTCAAATCAGCGTTTCTTAATTTTTAAGCTTTCAGTTTGGTATAACATTAATTCAGTTCTCGAGTTAATTGCGGAGTCACCTGAAACAAGTACTCCAAAAATTGCCAACATACTGAATGTAAGCAACTTCACTATATTCAAAATTCTTAAAGAAGCAATTGTATCCGTTTCATATTCAACGTGTGCAAGCTCTACTACCTAGTGACTTTCTTCCGCGCCTAGTTTTTTGCCATTGGATTCTTCATCAAATCGCTCAAATTCCTAATTTTTTAAATGACGTTTTGTTTACTGATGAGGTTAATTTTGGACGACAGTGTATACGAAATTTCCATAACAATCACCTCTGGGCTGAGGAAAATCCACATGGAATCTTTGAAGCTCATTTTCAGCATCAGTTTTCAGTAAATGTATTGCTTGGGGTACTTGATGATAATTTAATCGGTCCATATTTCCTTCCACAACAACTAACAGGCGACTCTTACCTTAATTTCCTACAGGAAGAGGTACCTGTTCTTCTTGAAGAAATTCCTGTACAGCTGAGACAACACTTCTGGTTCATGTATGATGGTGCACCAGTCCATTCCAGCATTATTGTACGTAATCACTTAGATACAGTATATCCAAATGTTGGATAGGTAGGGGAGGTACGGAGCATTGAACTGCTCGATCTCCGGATTTAAATCCTTCAGATTTTTACATTTGGGGTTTTCTTAAGTCATTAGTTTATTCCACTCCCGTCGAAAATGTTGAAGACCTGAGGAATCGAATTATAGCCGGCTGTGAGACATTAAGAAATACACCAGGAATATTTGCGCGAATACGACAATCAATGAGGCGAAGAGTTGAATCTTGTATCACGTCTGAGGGAGGTCATTTCGAACATTTGTTGTAGCTTCGCGCCTATTTTCTGTTATTATTCTGGTTTAACGTTATTGTATCAGATAGTTCGTGATAATGTATTGAAGAAATGAAAAATACGCGTCAAGATGTTTTATTTTTGTGCATAAAAACGGCGCCCCATACGAAAAAAAGGCAAGAGAGATTTTTTTTTCACAAATTGAAATATCTCAGTGGCGTACCATTTTTTTAGTTATAAACATTGGGATCATTTACCCGTATGCGAGCCAATGATGAACATAAAATTCTCAATTGCATGTCAAAAAATGCGCAATAACTACCTCTTAAAAATCACCAAATTTCATTTGCATATCTCTACCGGTTTCGGAGCAATAAATAAATAGTCAGTTTTTAAGAAAAACTTCAACACCCCGTATCTCGGAAAACGAAGCATTTAAAAGTTATACAGCAAACTGTTATTATTTTTCATGCAGAATCACCCCCTGAAGTTTGTCGCACTTATTCACTAACACTCTGTATGTCTCTCCAAATTCAAAACTATTTTTCCCGAAATGAGTTCGAAAAAAAATTCGTCGTGAAATTCAAAGCTCATAAAAAAATAAACTTCTGTGATAAACATTATTCTCTAGAATTATCTTTCTGAGGGCCGGTATTTTCACCTTCGGTTATACTAGGAATAAATTATCCAACGGTTAGAATATGCTTTTGTGTAGCATTTATCGATATTTCAGAAGCACATTCTAACCATTGGTTAATTTATTCCAAGTATAACCGGAGGTGAAAATACCGGGCCTTAGGAGTTTAAATAAATAAACTTACTATTCGAATTAAACAAAATCACCCCACACCTGATACCCAATGTACCAAGCGGTCTTTTTAATCAAGAAAACATTATTTATTGAGATTATCTTACGTTAGCCAACTGGTTTTGTTATTGTCAGCGTGAAACTGATGTTGGCCAAACGGATGCCAAATCGAATGCATCTCTAAAAATTCATAACTTTCGTGGGCTCAGAAATGCAGATAGAAGATTTCGCCGAAGAATCACAAAGATATTTTCACTTACCGGAGTTACTGACTTTGAAGTCTCCGGGCCATCACTAGTCTGGGAGAAATCTGGATCCTGGTAGCACTTCCACTGACTGTGGATTTTCTAATTTTCTGACAAACAAAGCTCTATTCAGAACTTTAACTTTTTTCTCAATAAGTTTAGATTTCCTTTTAGTGTTTTCTCTCATACATCAGAAATAAAACACAGATTTTGAGCTTTTCAACGAAAGATAATAAATTTTATTAAGCTATGTATCATCAGGGGTGTGGTATTTTGACACTTGTTAAGGTAGTACCGCCACGAGTCAGTTGAATTAGGAATTTATTAAAATTTGGCATACGTATTGTGAACAACACCTCTATAAAGTTTCAACAAGTTTCACCATCCCGAACCCGAGATATATTTAATTGAAGTTGACTCAATTAACACGTAACATATGGACCATGCATAGGCAAACATCACATTATTAATTCTACCGTTAGTACTAAAATTAAGAAGTTTATGAGAAACGAGGAGGAGCTAGAGTAGGATATCACAAATATTGTGAAAAAAAATCAAAGTGATTGACCATCTAGTTTGACAGATATAATCAAAACTACTCTCGTTATTCAAAATAGTCCACCGTAACGCGCACAGCCTAAAGGGGTCGTAGAGAAATGCGGATTGTGCCAGGGGACTTTTTAAAGAAGGACGGGGGACCATCTGAGGGTCTGAACGCGAAAAAAAACTCCTTCTCCGCGAAAAAAAAACTCCTCCTAATTGACCCCATCGATTTTAACGACATTTTTCTCTGCAAGTATTTTGAGGACAATTCACAAATTGATTTGCTATCGCGACAGTCGCTCTCGCTCGCTCTTATTCCAGAACATTCAACGGGTCTTCTCACACGAGAACCGAGAGATGGATGAAATGTGTCAGTATAAATATTACGATTAATAAATTTACCAAGTTATTATAATTCCAAACTCTAACTACCTGTTAGAGCACAAAGAGAGTAGCAAAATCTATGAATACCTGTTTTTTAGTAAATTCTATGCTAAGTTTATTCGAAATTGAATCACAGCAGAAAAAATTCACGCCGAGTCAAAACAACATTAAACGGGTGCCTCACTAGCACTGTGAACTCAAATTCGTATTAAATTAAAAATGGGGAATATGCACAAAAATGAAAATAAAATTCTACGGGCACCAGAT
The DNA here is from genome assembly GCA_018342105.1 of Gonioctena quinquepunctata. Lineage (NCBI taxonomy): Eukaryota > Metazoa > Arthropoda > Insecta > Coleoptera > Chrysomelidae > Gonioctena > Gonioctena quinquepunctata. The sequence continues at coordinate 155,826 of JAFIRS010000310.1, forward strand.
AATCAAGATCATATCAAACTCACGGCTACTGGAACCACTTTTTCATAATAGATAAATAATTTTCACTTTATAATGATAATAATGACTAACACGGCTCACAGAACAAATACGAGTTTTTGCTCTGGGACTAGTGATTCCTAATAATAATATTTAACTTTACGGAAATATTACAGGAGCAAGCTCCACGGAAACAAAACAGGAACCAACTGGCACAAAGCCAGAATAAGACCCGATTTTTATTCAATTTCGAGTTATACAAAAACTCTGATAAGAACCTTGACAAGAAAGTTGTTCTTTTTGTCCGATTGCCATAAGAACTGGACAAAAAGCCTGCTCTACTTCTGGTCTCCCGGTTAAAAAGAATACTACATTTTTACTATCGAGATTTTAACTTCTTTCCTGCCAATAAAAACAGTACAAAGAGTCTAGCATCCTTTTTTTAATGCGCAAAAAGGAATCAACCCTTTCTTTTGCTTGGTTTTATGATCTTTCCAGTAGCGGTGGGTATTTACAACTATTTTCTAAATTAGGAATTTAATTTATTTAGCCAGACCGTGATTAAAATTAAACCCAAATAGTCAGGAGCGTACCAAAGTTATTTTGATGACTACTACTACAACTATTTTTTTCTTTAGCGGTTTTGGAGCTCTAAAAAAATGCTTCGTGACACTAAGGCATAGAATATCTTCATTGGTCGAGAAATACAGTATTTCAATGATTACGAGTTGAGAGAAAAAAAAACGAAACACAGTTTTATCCAATTTTCCTAGTCATAACAAAATGTTTCTGTTATGTACCTAAAGCTATTCTCTCAGGAAGATCTTCTGTTACCCTTAATATGAGTACCTTGTATAGCATATCTCACACAAAAAATCACTTATTCATCCATATCTACCGGTGATCCCAATTAACTCCTCGTGAATTGTTTTACCCTGTTTTACTGGACCAAACCATTGGCCACATATTTTGGATGCGATAACTCAAGCACTTGCCACTACAAAGAACTTCATTATGAAACAAACATATTTTGGAAAGGTCGTCCATTTGAGACCATTTGAAAATAAATAAATATATTTTCATGTGAACTGTGAGTTGTTGGCTACTTTGAAGATGAATATCGGTCAACATGCGTTTTGCTACACTTTTCCGGACAGAGAAACATGTATATTGATAAGTTGAGTTATTGGAAAACCAAATTTCAAAACTTGAAAGTATTACCCAACTTCAACTTACTTCTCTACTTCTTCCTTTTTATTCTTCTCTACTTCTTCCTTTTTATTCTTCTCTCCTTCCTTTTCATTCTTCTCTCCTTCATAAATGATATCACCAAGCTTTTTCATTTGACTAGTTTTTTTGTGAATTGTCATTGTATCATGTAAAATTATCATAATGTGTATTTATTCCTTTAATTTTTCCTGTAATCACAATATCATGCTGGAATCAATTATTTTCTTATTTTTCCAGAACGAACCGATGAAATTCTACTTCAGAATCACCGACATCAACAAAGTATCAGAAAGATTCGACTACTTCAACTCGCAGAATCCTGTAGACTTCGTCATCAGAACACCAATAAGAACACCAAGAAATGGGGATAGAACCGGATCTACAAAGAAGAAAGAAAATCAACAGAAGAAGAACTCCAGGACGAGCAAACAATCTAGTCACACAAATGATGTATGCGGTGAGAATAAGAGTAATCTCAGGGAGTCCACTGATACAACCCGTGTTACCGTTGAAAAAAGTGATTGTGATAATAACGGTTACAAAAGTTGTGAGAATAAAGACAGTAACATCGAAAACAAAGTAACTGCTAATACAGATGGTACTGATATCGAGTGCGGTAGTGGTGGTGCAAACGCACCTGAGAAGACGGGCCCAACAACAGACAGTACAGAAACCGACAATATTAAGAACACCCTGGGGAAGGACAATGTGCCAAAACTTGACTCTATCAAAACCGAATCAAAGCCTTGCATCGAAACAACGACTTGGGAGGTAGAAAAGGAAGTAGTTAAACTGAACAACGAAGTTCCGTTACAAGCAGAAATACCCGAACCTCTGAAGAAAAATGCAGTATATACTAATATAACGCTAAACCGAACTAATAATGTTGAGATAATTACAAAAATTCAAAAAGTGTCGAACAAAGATGGACGAGCCATTGGTCTGAACATAATAAAACAGACTGTGAAAAGTAATACCCCTATCATAAAACCGACAAAAAAGGTACCGAGTAACAAAAAAACGCCACAAACAAAACCCAATCCCAATAAAGGTGTGGGTAAAAATTGTGTCGCTAAAAAAATTGAAATCTCGTCGAAACGCTCGACCAACGAAAACAACAACGAAAACATCCTTACAGTTACAGCGAATAATGTTTCAACAAACAAGATCTGCAATATTAATTCGAACGATGACGATACGAAACAAAAAACCACCAATAGATCCAATGCCCAGAATTCGATGAACAGTTCTGAAGATGCAGAGAAACGGAGATTCCTGGAGTCCATAGAACTGACCGCTAGACCTGTTCAAAGCCCAACTAAACAAAGAACTGATCCCGTTCAAACTCTGAATGGTCAAAAAAGAAAGTTGTCCAGCCCCGTGAAGAATGAGACTAATAAAAAACTCAAATTGGACAAAAAACCGACGACGAGAATAATACTCCAGTCCAAACCGAAACCAAATACTCTTACGACACCCAGTGCACTATCGAATAGTACTTTGCAGAGTAAAGGATTGAAATCTCTCATCGAAAGTTGTAAAATACCTTCGTCCCTGTCCATAACAATAAAAGACGGAACGGAGAATAACCGATTACCTAGTTTGATCCCACCTGTCAAGAATTACATCGAGATTCTCAAACTGCCCGATGAAAGTGGACAGAACGCTGAAAAAACCGGGCGAGAATGTACTAGCACGAAACTAGATTTCAGTTTGAAAATGTGTGATAACGATAGCGAACAAAAAGTCGACGAAGACTTGTCGCAAATAGCGAAAAGTTTGACCGAACGAATTCCTATGTCGACGACCATTTCTGAAATCGTCGGCCCGAAACCTCAGTTCACCATTCCTGTGACTAACGTACCTTTGAAATTCATCCAGCCCTCTCCAGTACCTGAACTATCGAACAAAGTTTTGAGTGTCCCGAAAGAAAACTCCAAACTCAATCCTAGATCACCTCAGACTTTTCAGAAAATTTTCGAAGAGTCTATAAAGAAACCGGAGGACGAGGTCGGCTCTTCGGATAAAGAAGGACAGAAATGTGCCTTGGATTTGAGTAATGATGCCAACGGTACACCAAGTAACGGCAAAAGGAATATATCGGAGATAGCTACACAACTTTTCAAAAAGACCAAGATGGAACTAGAGAAAAATCCTTTTGATATCAAAAATGATAATTCTTCAGTTTCCAAGCCTGTTCCGAAGGTTCCGATACCGAGATTACCGAATCAAAGGAACCTCAAACCACCACAGAAGAATTCGAAGTTCGAACTAGCTGACTCGAATAAATATCAGCAAACTCTAACGAATCTGCATTCTAACGCTTTGGGGCTGAATTATACCATTTCCGTTGGTCCTAATATTCCTGTGAAAGTTAACGGAATTGTTCCGACCGTTAAGCAAGATTCAGATACGAAAGCTTGTATCCCTGTTACCTCATCAGGAAACTTGAGTTCGTTCGCGAATATAGCAGCTTCATCACCAAGACCCAGTCCTATTCCTCGAAATCTATCACCGGGCTTGGGTTATAATTCACCTAGGAATTCGCCAAAACATTCGCCCAAATCATCTCCTTTGATAAAACACATGTATGCCCCCATGCCCAATCTGATGATGGACCAATTGAGAGTGAATACCTTCAGTCAGAGAGTATCCTCCCCCAAAATCAATAATTTCGCCAGATCGTCGCCGAAATCGTCTCCCCAACTGCCAAGTTCGTCAGCGAACCTCCCTAGCCCCAGTAAGCACCCTTGTGTATCACCCAAACCACCTGCTTCTTCGCCAAAATCACTTGCCTCATCGCCAAAACCCCTTTCTTCTTCGCCGAAACCACCGGTCTCTTCGACGAAACCCGCAGCTTCTTCGCCAAAACTACCTGCCTCATCGCCCAAACTGATACCCGTCTCTTCGCCAAAACTCCCTGCCTCATCGCCAAAACTCCCTGCCTCATCGCCAAAACTCCCTGCATCATCTCCAAAACCATCAGCCTCTTCACCTAAAATGTCTCCGAAGTTTATGAGCAATGCGTCGAACGCTCAGGCATCAACTTCAGGCCTTTCGGTGAGCACTTCTCAGGGTGTAGTGTCTTCTAAGGGTAGCCCTAAATCGAGTCCTAGCAGTAACCAAGCTTCTCCGCTGAGTCCCAATCAGATATTGGAGAAGTATAATATCCAGAATTTGGCTCAGTTGACGGCGAGTTTGAATTTCAACGCGACGAACTTCGGTATGAATCCGAGCAATCAACTCGCCGCCCTTCAACACGCCATGCTGTTGAAGCATATCGAGATGCAAAACCGACAAAATTGGCTGAACATGAATCAGGGTCCTTTGTTGCAATACGAGAAGTATTTACAGAGTTTGAAAAATAATCATTTGTTGAGCAACATCAAGGAAAACTGACTAGTGCCCCTATGTGATGTTCCTTAGTTCTTAATATTTTTGTACATTTTCCAGACCGTTCGTTATTATTTTGAATAATTCATATCCGAAGCGAAAAAGTTGAAAGGAATCAATAATGTAGTTTTTTGTATAGTTGCAAATGGAACAAAAATAACGTTTGTTTCAAGGTTGTATACGATGTGGTAACTTCATTACTGTCGTTTCGAACGTCCATCGTCTTAAGGTTTCGAAAGTTTTTCATGACGTTTCGATTGCTTGTATCTATCATCATCGTCAGGTGAATACTGACAAGCTTAGGTGCTACTTATTATTTTATATGTCTGTCGGTGCACTGGTGCGTGTGATTTCGGCTTTTCATATGTTCCTGATCTCAACGCTTGGCTGACTAAAGGCGTCATTGGCTTCGATGTTGGTGGCGTCCTGGAACTTCCGTTTGAAGCGATGCTCCCCTCTATGTAGATCACTTGCATTGTCCCATAGAATTCAAAGGTGTTCAGTCCAGGTGTGGTCAGCATTTCCCGATTTTGACGTATCCCCGCGTTCAGTCCCTTTCTTGTGTTCATCCAATCTTACGGATAACAGCCTCTTTGTCTCTCCGATGTAGTAATCTAATAATATATAATATTTATTTACCAAAAGTACATAATAGTATTTTCACACGCACAAAGTACATAATAGTATTTTACACAATCAACTGCCAGATTGGCAAATAAATAATAGAACTCCACAAGAGTGTTATTTATATAGGTAACTTTAGATACTGTTCTTTGAAGTGAGTTTAAAAAAAAATAAAAAATTGTGTACTGTTTGGCTATGATACAACTAATGGTACGGATATATAAATAAGGTAGGTGCGGTGAATGTGCCCATGTTGAGCGAAATCCTTGATACAAATTAAAAATGCAAAATATTCAATTCGGTTTTTTATAGAAAGCGTACCTTCAAAACCAAAGAAGTGATGTTTGGACAGTAATGGATGATTTGATCCTTGATATTTTTTTTATACCATTTAAAAAAAAATTAGTCTTACTGGCCATATTACCAACCCTGTCGTTAATATGCCCATGGCATGTTCCTAATGTGCCCAATGATTAATTTTATCAAGAGCAAAACAACATATTTATATGGCAATTATATTTATTTGGAAAAACAAATTGAATGATGACAACAAACTGAACAAACCCAAAATTCTAATTTAACTGAAAAATTAAATTCGAAACTTTACACTGGTAGGTAGACATCACTTAGTACTGGGAGCAAAAAAAGTAATTATCAAAGTAATAACAAAGCCTATTTTAAAAATATATAAATTATTCTTAAACTATGGAAACTCTTTAAAAAACAAAACAAAAAACCCTAATATCTCTGCCATAGGGCATATTAACTCCCCTTAACGATGGGCGTATTAGCGACAGAAACAGAAAATGCATCTTAAAAGTTGTTAACGGTAATTCATAAAAAAAATTATTAAAGGTAGTATACTAAAACAATGGTAAAAAGGCGTATTTTAAAATGCTGTACTTACAGTTGTTGTAAACAAACATACACAATATTTACACTCTATTAAAGCAAGTTTTATTTTTATAATTGATAGCGCCGAAAACGTATGTCTTCCCTTCAACCTCTCTGGAGAGATTAACAAACACAGATTTGGCTCGTAGTGCTGTAAGTACGAAATATTGAAGTGTTGACCGCCCTCTATTAGCAAATAAGCTAAACTTTTTAAAATTACACCGGGTGAGCATATTACCAGCATGGGCATATTCACCGCATCTACCTTATATACATTCGTTCAAACATATATCTAATACAATTCACATGGGACTTCATAAGCGCAGTTATTGCTAATTTCGTTTCTGTTGTCGAGTTTGGTCTTGGTGAAGAGACTCCGTAAAGTACTGATGGATTGGAAGCAGCTCTTGATGTACTTGTTTCCGAACCTTCTGATCTTCTCATCTTTGATGTACGGAAGATCACTGTGCCCTGTTGTTGCTCTTTGGATGTCTTCGTTCTCTCGAGTTGTTTCAATACTTCTCCCGGGAGTTTCTCAGGTTATCCATTTTGGTGCAGGTCCTTTCTGATGTGGTTTATTCGGGCATCTAGTGACTCCTTGTTGTTGATCGCTTTTTCCACCATTGTTTGAGAAATAAACCACATCAGAGAGGACCCACACCAAAATTGATACTCCGAGAAACTCCTGGGAGGAGTATCGAAATAACTTGAGAGAACGAAGATATTCGAAGAGCAACAACAAAGCAAAATGATCTACCCTCCGTACATCAGAAAATCTTAAGAATCGGAAACAAGTACAACATCGAGAGCTGCTTCCAATCCGGCAGTACTTTACGGTGTTTCCTCGCCAAGACCAAATTTGACAACAGAACAGCTGCATTTATGAACTCCGTCCCATGCGAATGCGAGAATTCCTACTTCGGAGAGGCCGTTATCCGTAAAATTGGCTGAACACAAGAAATAGAACGCGGAGAGACGTCAAAATCTGGAAGCACCATCGAATTCTACATCGGAGCCAGTGACGCCTCAAGTCAGCCAAGTGTTGAGATCAGGAGCATATGGAAATTGCTCATTGCTCTTTCTGGTGTACTTCATAGGCGCGAAATGTCACGCACCACCACAACCCCCGAAATCCCTCGCATCACGACACATGCCGAAATTACACGCACCAGTGCACCGACAGACATATAAAATAGTAAGTAGTACCTAAGCTTGTTAGTATTCTCCTGAAAACGATTGCAGATACAAGCAATCAAAACGTCGGCGTCGTTAAACAATTTCCAATCCATCAAGACGATGGACGTCCGAAACGAGAGTAATAAAAAAATTCATTGTTTTATATGTATTATATAAACTTCGAGAGTTTGGAAGATTCCTAAATTGGCAATTAATGAAGGTTGTATATTTGTGAGTGAATGTGGATTTAATCAAACACGAGAAGGAATCCGACAATAAGCGGAAAAATCAACATTCGGGAAAAACACCCTCTCCTATGATCAGAATTGAAAAGTTACAGAAAACTTGGCATTTCAATTAATCACAATGATATAGTTTGTACCGATTTTTTTAGATCCATGCATTTATTGGAGGGAAGATGCAGAAATACATAAATTTGGTGATAGATATTTCGATCATTGCTAGCATTGATCAGCGTCAGATGAAATTAAAGATTTCATTCACTATACATGGAATTTCCGGCATTCAAAGACAATTTATTTTCACTGCATTTAGATTCGCCATTTAATTCATTTAATCTTTCCTTCTTCTTTATGTGCCTATCAGAATTGTCCGATGTTGCTCCACAGTCTTTGGCAACATGGAAAAGTTGCCCTGCGTTTCGTATTCAAGTCGATCCTCGAATGTTCTTCAGGCAAGACATTCGCTTTCTTCCTACACCTCTTTCACCTTCTATCTTGCCCTTGAGAATCAGTTGTAGTAATCGATATCAATTTCCTCTCAATACATGACCCAAACAAGACATCTTCCGATATTTGATAGTTTTCAGCAGTTCTCCACCCCTGTTGACTCTCCTAGTACTTCTTCGGTGGTCTTGTGTGCCGTTCACGGTATCTTTAACATCCTTCTATGTATCCACATTTCCAATGCCTCAATTCGTTCCATTGTTGATATCTTCAGAGTCCACGCTTCCACTACATACAGCACCACATACCAAACATAGCATTTAGCCATTCTTTGTCTTAGTTCTGAAATGAGATGGCTGTTGCAAAGAAACGATCTCATTTAATTGAAGCCTTGCATCTGGATGTGGGCTACGGCTGCAGACAAAAAAATTTGTTTTATTTACGTTTTGAATCATACCAATGGTTCCTAAATGAGGGCCAGTTTGAGGCCCCTTCTAGCAACTGCGGATATGTGGATAACCCTCATCCCACCCATTTTTCTTTTGTTATTTGTTCAGTACACTGTTCGGAACCTGTATTAGGTGCCCTCTCCGGTGCCCTGAAAGAAACATAAACCGAGAAGGTAATTTGGCTCGTTGGTCCCGTTTGCTCCCACTAAGGCTGATTACGCCCTGCTTCTCGGAGGCTCCGTTGGGGCACCGTTCCTTTTAGAACCCTGGTACCATATATTATTCTCCACGGCGCTCACAGCATGGAATTAGGTCTGTTTGCCAGTAGTGGCCCGTTCACCCCAAATCACGTTAATGTGAGGTTGGGCTTCAAGGGGCCAGGCCAATGGTGGTTAATATCAAATCCTAATGTTCCTGATAACCACAAATTTATATATGTCTGCACGTTCACCAACCAATTAAATTTATATCAAAATCAGTGTTCGAAGATTTTTAAATACCTGATTCGCTTATCATTTTCAATAAAGTTTTTGAAAGATCTTGGTAAAAATTACCTTTATTTTTCTACATGTTGATTCAATTCCACGTTTGCTACACTGTGATGTATGAAAAATACAATATTCGTTAATATTGAACAGAAGTTCGCCAATTTGGATTAAATGTACAGTTTCAATTTCCCCTACTCTTCTTCCAACATACAGTGATGAAATAATATACTACCAGGCAAAGTTGAAAATTATCATGCATGAATAATTGATCGTTTCTCACCTTATAGATTTTCAGTCCTTTAAATTTGTATTTTTATTTTTCAATTTCCGATAGTTCATTTTGCATTTCTGGTTATTATTAGTTTCACGCACTTGAAGAGTTTTCAATTTTCAGTCATTCGTTGATTATTTATTTGTTTTATATTTGGGAATTTTTGTTGATGTTTCTGTATTAAATTATTGTTATTTTTAAGTTTCTTAAAATAAGAAAGTGTATTATACTGATGTAATTAGTTAGTTTAAGGAAAATGTAAAATATTATTTTGCAATTTTCATTAAAAAATTTAAACTAACGTACTTCTTTGATTTGTTTGTATCCTGTATCCTATCCATTATACGAGGGTTACCTATTCATTATATGGGGGTTTATATAGAGAACAAAAACAAAAATTAATCTTCATATATTGCTTTATTGTTTTTCAAAATAGTCTCTATGAAGATCAATACACCTTTGTGTAACACCCTCTATGGTGTTGAAATTGGGTGTTGCTAGTGAATCTTATACGAAAATAATATAAAAATAGCGAATTACTGGAGAACGGTAAAATGTAGCCGGTTATGCAAGAAAAATTGTTGCCGACTTGGTGATTTGCGACGCTTCTAGTAATTCACAAAATAACCATAGTGCAAAGCTTTTTTTATTATAATAGGAGGGTAGACGAATGTCATGATACAAAATGGTGACTTAGCGGTAAATTACTTTTGCACAGCGGAGTATATTGTCTCTTTTATTAAAGCAGTTTTGGCTTTTATTACTGTTTTGAGGTGGTTGACATATATTTTTGAATTAATATCAGTGTTAAAGTTACTTTTCGTGTCACATTGAAGGGGATGGTAAAAGAAAATATCCGGAGAAGCATAAGGTCTAATTCAATTTGAAAGAAACAATCTGAAAGATGCTAGTTATGGGTAATAATTTCGGAAACAAAGTCTAGTTCATTTGTTGACGAGACCTTATTTGATTTTCAAGGAGACAGAAGTAGTATTGGAAGAAACATTTTTGAGAAATGTCATTCAAAAAGACTGCTTATTTGTGAATCCGCGGCCGGGCCTCGTTCTAGAGGACAATTGCTGACTAAAATAAATAACAGTGCTGTCGTGGCTGGTTTTGGGTTTCAATAAATACCCCACTTCTGACCGACCAAATGTCGTGGCTGGTCGTATACAGGGTGTTATTTATTAACACATCACACCTGCAACCAAATGTCGTGACAGCTGGGACGTTGGGGATCAGTAAAAACCCTTCAACTGATCAGCCAGTAAGATTGTACTGAAGAGTTGATCTTAGTTATACAGAGTGTTGTAATCGAAATATGATTAACGTAGGAGATATTACTTTTTACCTCTCGAATTCAGATGAAATAATGCAGTGGAAGGTGTTATGATGAAGAATTATAATTAAACGAATTTCTAAATACAGACATGATTATACAAACAAATGTCAATCAAAATAAAATAAAAAGAAAAAAATATTATAGGGGAAGTTAGCCTAGTAAATTTCTGACTTCGAATCTTCAATCATTAACCTTATTCTTACTCTATATACTCAGCATTTATACTATCAACGAAGGTATATTGCATACCCCTGTATAACTTAATGATTAAACTAGAAATTTTTAATGAAATACGGACTAGGAGTGTCAACCTTCCAAACATAAAACTATACAATGTGCTTACTCATAAATTCAAAGAACCACTTGCACACCTTTTATGAATTATTCGCGTAGACATTTTCATTTAGCTCTCGGTTTTCAAAAAGATGTTTTATCCCGTTTAGAATATTTACTTTCGCACTTTGAATCTCTCTAGTTTCTTTGCTCCGGAATTTAAATAGATTTTATGAATTTTACGTAGTGACTATACTTGATTTATTAACGTTGCACTGATAGTTAAAAAACTTTAATCCCCAAATTTGTATAAATGACTTGATATAATTGATTACTGCAAGAAAATTTGGATTATTTCGCCCTGAGAATGAGCTTGATGAGGCATCAGCTTTGACTACATTATTTACAAACTTGAGTTACTTGTATATTTTTCTTCACTCAGTTCGACATTGAATAAATATATAGATGAGAGTTCTTTCTGAATTATAAACTCAGTCGCTCGAGGAACTTTTTTTGGAGAATTAATCTTTTTCATCATGTTCAACTTTCTTTATATATCGTCTACTCCCTTCTCTCCTTTAATTTGAAAAAGCCGCCACACTGTTAAAGTACTAGGCTATTAATTTTATTCTTGATTTTACGTAACCCCATTTCTTCCGCTATCATCACGCTTATTGAGGTGTTAGAAAAACCGCCGGTGACATAGGACTGGCCACGTGTCAATAGCTGCTCACAATTTCATATTCTTCCGATTTATTACTTTCTTTGAGATTGTCGGCAAACAGTACGATCTAATTTAATGTGAAGGGGGGAATTTCTTATGCGTGAAGTCGCCGCTTAAGGTGATTCATCCGTTGAGACATATTATAAAATCAGTTAGAAATGTCTGAGAATGTAATTATGGATTCTTTTGGGTGTGCCGTTGCAAGTGATAGAGGCTCAATCATTTTTATTTCTTTCTATGAAATATTGTATTAGGGCTGATCATGACAGTGCCTTATATTTTTCTATTATAGAGACCCTCTATAATTGTGTTACGTGTCGGAATGGTCTTTTGGTATTACACCGGTGACAAAAGCCCTAATGATATATGAATACTATATGTAATATTCATTCATATTATTGAAAAATAAAAACAGTTTATCGACAAACTGTTACAATGGTGACAGCGCGGTGGAATAGTTACAAAGAAAATTCATTTTGTAATGTAAACCATTTGGAAATTGACCTTTTTACGGTTACATTTCCATGCGCTTGAACCAATTTTCGAAGCACTTTTTCCACTCCAATCGAGGTACCTCCAAAACATGCACTATGAACGCATTAACCGCTCCTTCAGGAGTCAAAAAACGTTGACCTCGTAATTTATTTTTGATGCGCGAGAATCTCAAGAAGCAAATGTACAGCAAATGACCCATCAAATCGATTTTTTCAATAAATTCTCTTATTTGAGCTTGCATTGTCCTGGCGGAGAGTGATCCGTCTTCGGCGAATGGTTTTTCTTATTTTTCCGAAGACTTCTGCATACAAATGGTTGTCTACCATTCAGAATTGACTGTCCGACAATGCGACATGTCCGGTTTTTTTGAAGAATCAGGCGGCTATTTGCTTTGCGAAAAACTTGTTGGATATGGCTCATCTTGAAAGACCCATACAGTCGACTGCTGTTTACTTTCGGGCTCATACGCATAGATCCATGATTCGTTAATTCCATAGACGAGTTTAGAGGTACCGCGATCAATCGACATGAGCCTTTTTTGAGCAATTGTCAATTATGTGGGATCCAACGCGAACATTTTTTTTCGCTCAAATGTTCATGCAATATTGAATGTGCCTGGTCCCACTAATGCCCAAGGATGCCTCAATCTCACGATGAGTCAAATGACGATCTTGCAATTATGGTTCACGCACAGCATTCATGCTTTCTGGAACAACAACCTATTTTGGACGACCTTCACCGATACGCTCCTTACGCCGGTTACACTCTTGGGGGTTTTCGCCGTCGCGGCAAATTTGCCGTCGCCGCTCAAGAATCAATCACATTTTCACACTAAGCGGTTAAATGACCGCCGATCTTCAGCGACGAAATTACCACACTTCAGTTTGCCTTTTTGCTGGCATTGCACACAATTACAATTATAAAGTGGACCGGATTCAACTGAAGATATTAGGATTTCATTATCGATCAAGTCACTAATTTTGCTCATTATCAAGTTAATTGAGGATTTTGAAGCAACTTCAAACCACACTGTGGTCACCACTGCTCGAAGCAGACTGAAAACGGAAAAAAACCGCCGAGTGTGTAAGCATGCATTTAGTCACGTACGCCACTACATGGACGGCGACGGTAACATTGCCGTCGGAGTAGTGGCAGTGGGCGGCTGCACAACGACCGCCAACGGTAAAACTGCCGCGCGTCATTAATGCCGCCAAGTGTGAAAGCTTTTATTTTATTCTTTACACCATTGTCAGAACGACGGCGACGGCAAATCTGCTGCGACGACGAAAACTGCCAAGTATATAACCGGCGACATATAGAGGTTTTTGATGGTGCTTCATCAGTTCATCGATGCACTTTTGTTGAGATAATCCACGCCGAAAGTTGTAAAAAATAATACCACGGAAATGTTCGCGAATTCCATTTGAACAACACAAATAGAGCCTGTACGTCAAAACGCCCTGAGTACGTATGGCGATAAATAGGTCAAACTTTACGATGGAAACGTTAGTTGTCAGATGGCAGCATCAGGATCGTCCATCCCCAAAATAGTAAAAGCAACCCTCGTAGAAGCACTAGATGTTAAAACACGAACTCCTATTCCGTGCAGAGGTACGAAGTCCACCTGCTGACGTCAGAACATTAGTAACACTTCGTGTTATTTACACTGTTTATAGGCTCGCGCCAATTTCCCGCTGGCTCCCGGCAATGCAAATACAATAGTCGATCATTTATGTGTGGAGTGTTTGGTTTGGTATTTTCCCAGTTCAAGCATTTAATAAACAATGAACGTGATCGTTACTCATGAGTATAGTGAGTGCAAGCGGACATATAAGCGTTTTTACGACTTAAGAAGGCATGTAAAAAAAGATCATGAAGAGAAAATTAATGCAATTGCACCTTCAAAGAAAAAAACTGATAGATAATTTGTTAATGTTAAAAAAGTGCACACTGCTGCGGAACAATCGGGGAAGCATTGCAATGAATTTATTACATTAAGAAAAGTTATACCACAATTACGGAAATAAACATAATTTTTTTTCTTGCATGGTTTCATTGTTAATGCTGTTCATCAATAGCACCATAAACATTTCATGAATATTTTATTATTCATTCATTCATTATATATCATTTTTAAAACTAAACAATTTCATTGATCGGGTAAATTAAATGAGATATGCTAAAAATAGAATGTTTATCTTAATACAATTATCAAATATATTGTACCTTATTTGATTAGCATCGTTTCCCAGAATTTTCCAATGCAATCTTGTCTACTTTCATTAGTTTCCGTAAATTTGCCGGTTTATAGAAATACACAAATATCGACGTGCACTCAAGTTTGCATTGCAGATTGCAGGTGCTTATAAATCGCAGTCTAAGTAAGGTCCTCGCTCACAGTCTAAGTACTTCTGCACGGAATAGGTGTTCCGGTTTTGAAGTCTAGTCGAGAAGCCAATAAAGGTTCATTTCAGTTGTGTCGGACGGAGATATATAAATGGTTTGAGTCCCCACTCAATAAGGTAAGGACCATGTTCGAGTGTTGGTGTATACTGAGATGTTGCATTTTCAATGCTGAATATTCTTCAAATTATGATGAGACTATTGCAAAAAAATATGCATATTCTATTTTATTTCTCAAACATATACAATTTTTCAATTTCAATGGAATAGATTCTAAAATACTCGCCTAATATTTTGACCTCTATATGCACTCAATACAAACTATTTAGATAATAGTAATTTACGTAACAAGTCCGGAAAATAGGGTTTTTTTGGACGAATAGACAAAATTCTAGGACGAGCCGTAGGCGAGTGAGTCCAAAAAAACTATTTTCGGGCGTGTTGCGTACAATATTTTTTCGGCAACAGTGTAGAATAACAAATCAATGAGACGACATATTTCTTTATTTCTTTATTATACATTTTAATTCTTATTTGAATTAAATAGAACAGAACAGAAAATACTACATATTAACAGAAACATTCTAATTCTTATTTATGTTTATCGTATCATTGAAGATTAAGACATTTTTATATGAAATCTTTATTAATAATTATTATAGCTATTAATATAACGAGATTATTATGCGATTTATAATAATCGAGGACATTGCTAGGTGACGAGGCGACAGCCGAGTCACCCGCTATGTCCGAGACGGTGTTAAATCGCTAATAATCGAGTTATATTCAAAGCTTTATCGTATCATTGACAACGGCGATGCGAAAATAAAAGCAACGAAGTTTTATGTCATTTCATTTTGGCATTTCAAAAAGTCATCATTAAAATCATGCAAGATTTTGACATTGACATCAAATTTGAAAACTATCAAAATATTGTTTTACATGTTCATGAAAACTGGTTCTAATATTATTTGGTATCTAACGTATTATGCTTTCGTAACTAACGTATTATATTATGGTAACTAATGTATTATGAGTAACTAAGGTTTTATGTAGGTTTTGGTACGTTTATGATGTTAATAATTATTAATAAAGATTTCATATAAAACTGTCTTAATCTTCAATGATACGATAATAGCTATTAATATAACGAGATTATTATGCGATTTATAATAGTCGAGGACATTGCTAGGTGACGAGGCGACAGCCGAGTCACCCGCAATGTCCGAGACGGTGTTAAATCGCTAATAATCGAGTTACATTCAAACTTTATCGTATCATTGACATAGCGATGCGAAATAAAGCAACAAGGTTTTATGTCATTTTATTTTGGCATTTCCAAAAGTCATCATTAAAATCATGCAAGATTTTGATATTCCTGACCATATATTAGCTGCAGCCAACACTATAAGGTTGAACTTGCTTCCGGACAAATCTAAAATCCATTATAAAAAAGAATATCGGCAGTTTTCTATCTCTCTGATGATCGTGGACGCTAAAGGTAAAGGTGTATCCATCAAATTTGAAAACTGTCAAAATATTGTTTTACATGTTCATGAAAACTAGTTCTAATATTATTTGGTATCTAACGTATTATGCTTTCGTAACTAACGTATTAAATTATGGTAACTAATGTATTATGGGTAACTAAGGTTTTATGTAGGTTTTGGTACGTTTATGATGTTAATAATTATTAATAAAGATTTCATATAAAAATGTCTTAATCTTCAATGATACGATAAACATCATAAACGTACCAAAACCTAATAAACTAGTTACTCATAATATTACCATAATTTAACGTTAGTTAGATACATATACTTAACTACCAAATAATATTAGAACTGATTTTCATGAACATGTAAAACAATATTTGACAGTTTTCAAATTTGATGGATACACCTTCGAAAGTAACAAAACTGCCGATATTCTTTCATGGTGATTTTAGATTTATCGGAAGCAAGTTCAACCTATAGTGGCTGCAGCTATATCGTCAGAATATAAAATCTTGCATGATTTAATGATGACTTAAATGCCAAAATGAAATGACATAAAATTTTCTTTATTCGCATTGTCGTTCTCAATGATACGATAAAGCTTTGAATGTAACTCGATTATTAGCGATTCAACACCGTCTCGGACATTGCGGGTGACTCGGCTGTCGCCTCGTCACCTAGCAATGTCCTCGACTATTATGAATCGCATAATAATCTCGTTATATTAATAGCTATAAAATTCGAGCAATTGCTAATATTGAAGGGATTCAATTTGTTTGATGGAATTTTCCCAAGGCACATTTTCAAAGTCACTATCGCTGCTGCTTTCCATATTTTATTGCGATTTGCGATAAAAAAACATGCAAACTTTTGACAACTAATTTCATATGAACTGTCAGCCGTTATTTCGTTGCTATGGTAATGATCAACTGCATTTATCAAAACCATACCTACCAAGATTTTCATATTTACAATGACAACAACGACGTGATTCTTCCCGGCCTAGTCCGGGAAGTACGTACTTCCCGGACTAGGCCGGAAAATGCTACTTTCTCAAAGAAAAAGCGTCCGGGAAGTGGGTACATCCCGGACGGTTGCCGAAAAAAATAATTTCGGCAGAGGAGACATTTTCTCACAATATTGAGTAAACAAAAAAGTGTTTGAATTTTTTTTCTATGGATGAAAGTAGCTGAGTTATTATTAGTTGAAGTATGGCTTCTGATGTGGAGTTTTTGTCACGGAGCTGCACGCATGGACGGACTTGTGACGTCATCCCGGAAAGCTTCAATCTTTGGCGTTTGTTCATGTTTATCGTAACAATACATTTCATGGTGGTGATACAAGATGCTGGAGGCCCAAATATAGTTAAATATGGTCTGATTCCACGATAAATTTCAGATTTCGAGATGGCGATGCCAATATACCCGACGAATTAAACTCGTTTGTGAGATAACTCAATAAAATATATTTACGGCCGTTTACGTCTCTAGCGGTAGATAGTTATCAACTCCCATAAGTGACTGTCTGCTTCATTATCTATTATATCTATTAAAGTTTTATGGATCGGCGTCCTTTTGAAAAGGTGGTAATTGGGGAAATTCATGAATATGTTTAGTTTCCATATAATAACCTTGAAAATATCTCAAAGCTGATTGGTTGCTCGTATTTTAAGTAGTCCAGATCATATCTATAATGCGCCAGGTGATTCTTTTAATCCCCAAGCATCTTACTATTTTTGTCTTGCTACTTTGGTTACAAAACCACATCTAATAATTGAAAGCATATTCCAATTTTTTTTCTATATTCTTAGAAACAGATCGTGAAGATGAGTTATTTCTAACAGTTACAAATATTTTCACAATACTTTGGTAAAAATAATTCCATATGAAGGTGCGAGGACAGGTATGACATGATACAAAATGGCGATTTGACTGATACTCGATATTAACTAAATGAATTCAAAAATGAATCGAATCTAGTCATTTTTGGAAATTCGAAAACATTTGGAAGACTTCAGACTCAAATATTTATTTATTTATTTATTGATACACTGTTCTACAGGTTACACCCAACTACAGAACAGGAATATAATGTTATGAGCACTCCTTATCAAGTATTTTAAATATAGCCATATGTAAACTGAAACTGAAGAATGCCAATATAATAAATCAATTTTCGTTCGATTTCAAAGGCGGTCGCATTAATAGTAAAATTAATATGACAACTCATAAAGTCGATACTTCCCCTATCATTTGTGTCGGCACCTCAAACGAATTCCCAACCATATTTTCAGACATTCCTAACTAATAGTGCGTCGCGACCGATTAATGACCCGCGGTCTTTTGGAAGCGATAATAGGCGTGGTGATATCGGGAAGGATCTAAGGGGTTACGTAAACTATAAAAAGTAATGACCTATTAATGTAATATATCATGGCGGTGTGTCTATTCAGGGCAACTCGCCGACTCATAAGTAATATTTTATTGTTTTGGGCGGTATCGTTTGAATACCGAACGCTATATATATAAGATTCTCCATACTAGAACACTCTCTTCATTCAGAATCCAGTTATCGAACGAGTCAGTAGTACAGAGCAAATTCTGCTTCATTATGAAGCGAATGAAAGTGAAGTTTAATTTCAATTAGAGAAGATGAAGTCTCATCTTCCTACGAGTAGTAAGCGTAGACTCCGTACAGTTTATTTGAAGTAGCAAATTAATCAACCATATGCAGAATCATAGTGATAGAGTAACTCATCAGAAATCATCTCAGTAATAACTAAATGAATGGAATTAATATTTATCAAGAAGCTAAATAATCATATTGCAACAAGTGAACGCGTAATATTATTCGGAAATAAAACGGAATAATTAAGTCTTAATTAAACTATTGTGTATTACTTCAGTGGACGGTAAGCAATGAAACTGTTTATTTGGCAAGGTATATATGTATAGTGTAATAAGAAAATATTTCATTATTGATTTCATAGTAGAAGAAATTATTGATTCAACAAAAGTAAAATTATCATTAATTTTTAAAATAACTGAAGAACAGTTATTTTAATTGTCAGCACATATTGTTGCTCATTTTAAATTATTGTTTATTCAATCTCATTTTGACTTTCTATACATTTTCTCAGTAAATTATACCAGGTGTATCAATAGTTGTTTTTATAGTTAAGAAAATACATATATATATATATTATTACAAGTCCTAATTGTATTATTATTTCGAAACGATTTGAGATTGGTCTTTGTACTGTCAAATTAAGTCCCCCCGCTTCATTACATACTGGGAGAAACAAGATCTCAAGCCGCTCTGGGAAATTGTTCCGTTATTGGTCAATAGACTGATAACACTCAGTATGGTTAAGGCATAGCTATGTTAACAAAAACTAACGAGCAGCTATGATAATAAGTTACAAATACAGTACAATACAAAATAACAAATTAACGAAGTAATAATACATATCGAGATTAACTAAAGTAATAGGATTTAATCGCAGAGATTGAACAGTCAAAAATATCAATCTGACAACTTGCAGAATTACAATTGACACACATGTTTTGCAGCGGTGAGTATTTCAAGACATCTGTTCGTGGTGTTGGTAAATAAAACGTGTTGTCTACTCTAGACGATGGTCTAGGTACACTGAAATTGAGTTTTTGCAGAATATGTGGGTCAATAATTAGGTTGTTGATAAGTTTGAACAGGAAGATTGTGGAGTGACAATCACGACGGCAGCTTAGGCTGTTCATAGCGTGTCTAGCCAACAATGCATCATGGGGGAAGCAAATTGGTGGATATATGTTGTCCGTTTTATAGGAGAGAAGTTTAAGGAAGCGACGCTGAACCGATTCAACCTTCTCTATATATAAGTGATGATGTGGGTTCCAGATTATAGATGCGTATTCTAATTTTGATCTGACGAAGGCATAGTATAAGGTTTTCGATGTAGATGGGTCGGAGAAATCTTTAGAGATACGCGCAATGAATCCATACATTCTGTTTGCAGCAGACAGAGTGGCTTCAATATGAGGGGCAAAAGATAATTTCGAGTCGAAAATAACACCAAGATCGGTGTATGCGATAGGCCGTTGGAGGGGAATGTCGTTGATTGAATATTGATATAAAAGTGGCTGATTTCTCAAAGTGAATGTCATTACATTACATTTACTTGCATTAAGAGGAAGCTTATTACGGAAGCACCACTGCTCAATGCGTTTCAGGTTAAGGGACAATTGAAGACAGTCTTCTATCCCATTAATCTCAGAAAATAATTTTAGGTCATCCGCGTATATTAAGCAGTTGAGGTCAATGACCTCAACTATGTCATTTATGAAAGCGTTGAAGAGGAGTGGACCAAGATTGCTTCCTTGAGGTACACCTGAGGTAGATGCATATTCAATAGATTTGAAGCCATTGAATATGACATACTGTCGCCTGTCGGTGAGGTATGACACGAAAAGTTCGATGAGGGTCTGAGAAAAGCCATACCTGTACAGTTTTGATAGTAGTATTCCATGATCAAGTTTGTCGAACGCTTTCGAGAAGTCCGTATAAATGACATCGGTTTGGGATCTCCTATCAGTAGTCTCTGCAATGTATTGAGTGATGTTGAGAAGGTTGGTGGTTGTCGAGCGACCTTTCATGAAACCATGTTGAAGTGATGAGATTTGATTGCTCAGATGAGGATATAACCTGCCGTACAGGAGGATTTCAAACACTTTAGCGAAATTACATATTATTGATATGGCTCTGAAATTTTCAACATCAGACTTATTCCCTTTTTTATAAATTGGGCGAACTTTAGACAATTTCCATAGGTCTGGGATGGTATTAGTTTTGACGCAGATATTTATCAGGCTTGTTAGTGGATTAGCCAGGGCATAAGCGCAATCTTTGACCATTAGTGCAGGGATGCTGTCGGGACCCGTAGTCATTTTTGGTTTCAGCTGTTTCAAAGCTGCCAACACTTCATTTTCTTCGAAATAGGGAATGTTCAGGACTTGTGAATGCGGATCACTATCACTAAATTCGGTTTGAGAACTAATAATGTATGATTTGGAGAATGTTTCCCTTCTCAACATGAATATCCCACAAGAGGTTATCTTGACGATGGAAGATAGTGACTAAAGTTTATCTTTCAGTCGCAGATGATTCCACATCTGATTTTATGAACATCCTGTTTATATTTTCAACAAATCAGTCCTGAGGAGTTTCAAAAGATTGTCCTTCGTAGGTCATTCTGTCAGATATGCCAGTTGATCCTTTTTTGTTGATTATAAATGCCCAAAATTTATTTGGGTTGCCTTTTATGTCATTTTCAGCAGATTTCACATATTTTTTGTACGAATTGTCAACGTCAGCCTTGATCTTTGCCCTCAAGCGAGTGAATTCATCCGGGCAGCAATGTCCCCGCTGTTTTTGAATGAACGCCTTGAGGCGTATTAGACAAATAATTTCCCTGTCGAACCACGGCGGATATTTACGCTTGACGTTACCAGTTCGTAGGGGTACACATTGATCCAATGCATTATACATTTTTCCGAAAAAGTAAGAGCAAACATCATTTGATCTATCGAAAGCTTCAAGAAAGGTCCAGTCAATATTAGCTATAAGATCATACAACCGGGCAAAATCTGCTCTCCTGAAGTTGTACTCATTATTGTGAGAGGAGGCGAAGTTTCTTTTCAGATTGAGAGCCATATTCGATTTACAATGAACATTCAAGGCGGGGTGATGTTTGTCTTCGGGTACTAAGGGATCAGATGATCTCTCGACACTGCACTCAGCATTACTACCGTATAGTACAAAGTCGAGTATTCTCCCATGATCATTATGGATGCGGTTATACTGTGACAGATTACTGATTTCCAGAAAGTTCTTTAAGATATTGTTTGTTGTATTTAGTTGGTCACCCTGTATGAACGAGACATATGAAGGTATATTGAAGTCACCTATGACGAGAATAATACCGCTATAGGCAACTTGGATGTTGGTGAGTGTTTCGAACAGGATAAAGAATTTCTCGTTTGACATATTGATGACATATATAAAGTTACAGCCATATAAACTATATGAATATTTTCCTATGATTTAACGAATATTCAGTTAAGAATTGTTTAAGATAATTGAACGTATATTGGCGACATTCAGCCCGGTGCTGGATTATTCATGAGGCGCCCGAGACGCGTGCCTCAGGGTCGGAGGCTGCAACCCTGTATTTAAGGTGATCCATCGAGACAATGGCGGCCTAAAAAATTGAAATTGAGGGAACGAGAGTGTCAGAAACTCGATCTACTTCGACTTGATATTGAAAATTTTTGTGGTCAAAGATACGATAATGCTTCAAATAGGAAAGTACATTGGTCATCAGGCAAGCCTGCGAACTGCTGTTTATACAGGGTGATTCAAAAGTACTTTGACTAACTTCAGGAGGTGATTCTCCACAATATTCTTATATGAATTGTCCTAATGAATATATGTCCGGAAACGCTTCGTTTCCATGATACAGGGTGTTCAAGTTTTATTTTCGTTTTTTTTAATAACTTTCGAAATACAGACCTTAATTAAACGAAAATTGGTATTGAGAGGTTTTTTGAGGTGCCGAATTCGAACCTGATGTTATTATTGCTCTTACTCGTAGGGGACGCCACCTACACATCTTTTTCTTTTTTGAAGATTCATAACTTTTTTGAGCGTACTTCTAGCACATTTTTCAGTAAAAAAAATCAATTCCTCTATCATATCTACGTAAAAAAGCTACCCTCGATACAAGTCGCTATAAGCAACCGTTTTCTAGATATTTGGACTTGAAAATTCCAAGTCGATTATTTGATAAGCGATGCGTGTTGAAGTTATAACCATTTTTTCGCATTTTTCACAAGAATGCTTAGGAAATGAATTTGACGTTTAAGTAAGTAGTTTTGATAATTACATGTTATGTGATAGTTAAACATTTTTTTGTTTTGTTGAAGTTTCTGTAAGTTTTAAAACACTAATTTTGAAAAAATGGATTATTTAAACAATAATGCTCATTTAGCCGATATGCATTTCGTTTATGGCATTGCGCATGGCAATGCGCGCGAAGCTAGACGTATTTACCAGGAGCGATTTCCTAATCGAGTACTGCCATCAGCTCCAACATTCACCAGTCTCCACCGTCGTTTGGCAGAAACAGGTAGCTTTAAGAGGGCAGCTGATATTATTGGAAGACCACGAGCAGTCCGAACCCCAGAATTGGAAGAAGCTGTTTTGAACGCTCTCGAGCAGAATCCAGAAACAAGTACAAGAATAATTGCTAAAGCTCTTAATTCTACTCAGTCCACAGTTTGGAGAATTATCCACGAGACTTTTCTTTTGCCACGAGACTTTCCCCAACGCATTACTATGTGTCAGTGGTTTTTGAGAAAATTGGCTGGAAATCCTCATTTTTCAAGATATGTACTCTTCACGGACGAGGCAAACTTCTCCCGAAATGCTATCACAAACTCTCATAACAACCATGTTTGGGCTCTGGAAAATCCGCACGCAGTTAGTGAAAGACATTATCAGTATCAATTTTCTGTAAATGTATGGACGGCAATAATTGACAATTACTTGATAGGTCCTTTCTTTCTTCCGTTCCGACTGAATGGCGCAACTTACAGAGACTTTTTAGGAAATGAATTGCCGGGACTATTTCAGAATGTACCATTGGAAATTCGTATCCGCGTGTGGTTTATGCATGATGGGGCTTCGGCCCATTTTAGCGTTGTAGCCAGGGAATTCCTTAACACTGTCTATCCAAATCGATGGATCGGTAGGGGTGAAGAAGAACCTAACCAGGCGTGGGCACCAAGGTCCCCAGATCTAAACCCGCTAGATTTTTTATTTTTGGGGAGTCACTAGTTTACAAAACTAGTTTGCAACATCTGCGGACTCAACAAGAACATCAATGACGTCCACCATCACCTACAGACGAAAAAACCGGATATTCTGGCTCTAACAGAAACACAAGTAAACTCGTCCACCAACAAGGTCCATATGCTTTGTCCTGGTTACGAACTCCATTCTCGATTCAGGTTCAAAGGTGGAGTCTGCCTTTACGCTAAGGCTAACCTTTCATGCCAGCGTGAAGAGAGTTTGGAACCGAAAGACTTTGATGTGATGTGGTTCAAGCTATCTGATACCAAACTGACTAAGTTCCTCTGCTGCCTTTACCTATCACCTAATGAACCTTCATAGAACGACCTCTTTGAGTTTTTATCACTCAAACTGGACTACATTCAGGAGAACCATCCAACAGCTGAAACCATAATCATGGGAGACTTTAATGTACATAACGCTGCCTGGCTCAAATTCTCTAACAAAACAGATGATGCGGGTCGTCAAGCCGAGGCCTTCGCCATCACTCATGGTCTAGAACAACTGGTCGAGCTACCAACCCGCATCCCTGATGTCAACAACCAGTCTGCCAATACACTAGATCTTTTCCTCACCACCAATCCTGACCCGTATAGAATAGAAGTTTGTGCCCCACTTGGAAACTCTGATCACACCCTCATCTCCACAACATGCTCTTTCCATTTACCATCGAGCTGCACAATACCACCCCGTCTCATGTGGCATTACAATTCGGCCGACTGGGAAGGTCTTCGTATGTTTTTCTCAGCGTTTCCATGGAAGAGAGTTTGTTTCTCTTCAGTAGATCCAACACGATGTGCTGAGACAATTTCTGAAATCATCATGTTGGGGATGCAAACTTACATACCGAATACCGAAAGAAGAACATCATCCGATAAGACCTGGTTTAACAGAAACTGCTCTAGAGCTGTGGCTTCCAAACAGGCAGCATACCATCGATGGCTAAAAATCCGGGCCCTGAGACCAGAGCAGCATATGTCGAGGCTAGAGGCATATGCAAAGAGACAATAGAATGCTCAAAAGATGCCCACAATGCCAAAATAAGATCAAAACTTGCTGAATGTCCTAACGGATCCCGTTCATTTTGGTCTTTCGCTGAAGCTGTGGGAAGAAACTTCACTTCCAGCTCATTTCCTCCTCTAACCAAAGAAGATGGAACACTAGCAACGACTGCCCAGGAAAAAGCCAATATCTTTGCGCACCTATTTGCTGGAAATTCCACTCTGGATTCATCGGGAAAACAACCCCCGAACATTACACCTATTGACAGTCACATGCCCGAGATCACCTTTCGCCAACGTACTATCAGAAAGATTTTGCTGGGTCTCAACACCAACAAAGCCTGTGGATCTGACGGAATCCCGCAGATTGTTCTCAAGAAATGTGCCCCCGAACAAACACCTGTTCTTTGCAAGTTGTTCAACCACTCTTACAATTTGGGGGTATTTCCGTCCAATTGGAAAATTGCAAGAGTACAGCCAGTCCCTAAAAAAGGCAAAAAGGCCCTACCTAGCAACTACAGGTCTATCGCACTGCTATCTATTATTTCAAAGGTCATGAAAAAAGCCATCAACATCGAGCTCATGAAATATCTGGAAGACTCAGGAATTGTCAACGATAGGCAATATGGCTTCCGCCATCAGAGATCAACTGGTGACCTGCTCGCTTACGTCTCACATATATGGCAGCTATCTATTGAAAAGTATGGAGAAACTTTAGCTGTGGCATTAGATATCTCCAAGGCGTTCGATCGAGTTTGGCACCAGGGACTCCTCGCCAAGCTTCCGTCTTAAGGCTTGCCCCCTCAGCTGTGTTCTCTGCTTGCTAGTTTTCTCTCAAACAGGTCTCTCCATGTAGTGGTCGATGGAGTTTCATCTGACACTCTACTCATAAATGCTGGTGTTCCGCAAGGATCTATTCTCGCACCAACACTATTTCTACTTCACATCAACGACCTGTTGAAAGCAACTTCATGTCCAGTACACAGCTTTGCCGATGATAGTACCCTCCATACCGCTTTCTCTTCCAGGGCCCCTATATCAGCCCGTGAAACCAGAAATGAACGAGGAAGAAATGTTAATAATATAAATATGGACTTAGCAACAATTCTCGAGTGGGGATCTAATAACTTGGTAGAATTCAATGCAAACAAAACACAAGCATGTCTTTTCTCTAGAAAAGCCGATCTCACTGTGCCTAACATAACTTTGTCAGGAGTAACCATACCACTGAAGTCATCCATATCGAGGCTTGGTATTACTATCAGCAATAACCTTTCCTGGGAAAATCACGTGAGGTCCATTGCCAAAAGTGCATCCCAAAAACTCGGTTTTTCGTTTCGTGCCAAGAGCTATTTCACCCCCACTCAGCTGCTTATGATCTATAAGGCACAGATCCGACCTGTCCTGGAATACTGTTCCCTTATTTGGAGCGCGGCACCTAAACATATCCTGAGGCTATTGGATTCTGTCCAAAAAAGGGCAATTCGTCTCGTCGGTGATGCCTCGCTTACAAACTCGCTCACTTGTCTGGAACACCGTAGAAAAGTTGGCGATTTGTCTCTATTTTATAGATATTTTCATGGGCGATGCTCTTCTGAAATATCAACAATCGTTCCTGCTTTGGCAGTCTCTTCGAGACTAACCCGTCAAGTTCAGTCATCACACCCCTTCGTGGTCACTTTGGAGACCTGCAGAACATCACTTCCCAAAGACTCGTTCATCCAACGAACAGCGAGGCTTTGGAACTCATTGCCTAGGGAGGTGTTCCCCGAGGCATACAACCTCCAGAAATTTAAGAAGAACACCAACTCCTACCTTCTTTCCCTTGGTTCCCACGATGTTCTCTGAACATTACAGGATATCCCTTTTCGTGGGAACCAGAACATAAAAAAAAAAGCGAACGAGGAAGATCTAAGAAACCGAATAGTAGACGCCTGTGAAACAATAAGAAACACACCAATAATTTTCGAGCGGGTACGAGATTCAATGACCAGAAGACTGAATGTCTGTATTTTTGCTGAAGGTGGACACTTTGAACAATTTATTTGAATACAATTTAGTTTCCTTTATTTTGTTTTATTCTACATATTCAAAATTTCTTGAAATAAAAGGTTGATATTTCTTGCAAATTTTATTAAAATTAATACAGATTTTGCACCCTTGATACAAAACTAACTATTTCAAACGAGTAAAAAATAAATAGAATAGGTGGCGCCCCATACAAAAAACCAAAACTACTTACTCAAATGTCAAATTCATTTCCTAAGTATTCTTGTGAAAAATGCAGAATAATGGTAATAACTTCAACACGCATCGATTATCAAGTAATCGACTTGAAATTTTCAAGTCCAAATATCTAGAAAACGGTTGCTTAGCGCGACTTGTAGCAAGGGTAGCTCTTTTTCGTAGATATGATAGAGGAATTGATTTGCTTACTGAAAAATGTGCTAGAACTACCCCCAAAAAAGTTATGGATCTTCAAAAAAGAAAAAGACGTGTAGGTGGCGCCCCCTACGAGTAAGAGAAATAATAACCTCAGGTTCGAATTCGACACCTCAAAAACCTCTCAATACCAATTTTCTTTTAATCAAGGTCAGTATTCCGAAAGTTATTTAAAAAAAAAGAAAATAAAACTTTAACACCCTGTATCTTGGAAACGAAGCGTTTTCGAACATATATTTATTCGGGCAATTCATATTAGAATATTGTGAGGAATCACCTCCTGAAGTTTGTCAAAGTTCTTTTGAATCACCCTGTATACCTTGAACTAATCTTTCCTTCACTACGATTCTGAAGTCTGCCTGTGAGAATTGTCCCCAAGCCGTTGAATATAACAATTGAATTTAAAGTATTTATACAGTTTTGTATCGAAAAAAATAAAATAGAATTGTAATCCGTTCCAAAAAAATTCAGCGATACGAGAGGGACTGCTCGACATAATACCATGCTTTGAGAAAACAATATTTATCCAACCAAAATGCTCAGGATGAAGATGAAAAAGCTAAAATTAGAGTCTAATAAGTTGACTACTATTTTAACCATCATATAGTCCAAATTATAGAGAATAAATGCAACCAGTAAATCACTCGAAAGTTAACACTCATCCTTATCTCTGGGGTTCAACTTTTGGAATCGCTGGTTCCTTTTGTTGATGAACATGCAAATCATTTGATGAAATTAATTTCTAGATCTGCAAATGACGTACAATATAAATATAAAAGAAAAAGGAAATTGTTCGCAGACGAAACGTGATAAAACAAAATTGAGTCCATTCACAGTTTGAGGGGAATGTTTTAAAAAAAAATTGTGATGGATTAGTACAGGATTTGAGGAGAAGAATTCAACGTCAACATTTTTCAATAATAATAATTTTGTATCTGATGCCAAAGGTCTATATCCTATCAGACAGCCAAGCAGCACTAAAAGCTCTAAACTCACACACTTGTGAGTCTAGACTGACTTGGGACTGCAAAATCTCCCTAAGATAACTGGCTACGTACAATCAGGTTACTCTGATGTGGGTGCCAGGTTACTTCTTCTTCTTCTATGGACATGGTGGGCTGGTTCCGGAGAACCCTGTGCACGTAGACCTCTCTACTTGGGCCCGTTGTGTGCCCACGTTCAGAATTATGCTCCCCAGATTGATCTCCCTCTGGTGCACCAGAGCGGGGCACTCAGTAAGTAAATGCGACGATATCTCGTCATTTTCCAGGCACAAGGGAATCGAAGGCAATGAAGAAGCGGTCAGCTTTTCCAAGGAATGCGCAAAGACTAAATTTTTTGGCCAGAACCCTTCTGCGATCTTTCTAAAGCCCTCATCACAGGAGAGTTTCGGTGCTTGGAAGCTGACCAAATTAAAACTGGGATAAGGTTCCAGGGCAAAGACAAGCAAAAAGGCTTCCGAGCCCATTGCCGAAGAAAGCTGAACAGTACAGTACAGTACAACTGGTAACAGTACAACAGTACAGTACAACTGGTACAACAGTACAGTACAACTGGTACAACAGTACAGTACAACTGGTACAACAGTACAGTACAACTGGTACAACAGTACAGTACAACTGGTAACGGGGACATTGTTCTCTGAGGTATCACCTCAAATAAATGGATAGATCAGTCAGTGAACTGTACCGTTACTGCGAGAACTTTGCTGAAACTGCAGAACACCTGCTTTGCCAAGCGCTGTAAAAAGGCTCGAGTTCCACAAAGGGTTGTCAAAAACGCCCTCAGACATCAGGAACTTAGCTCCAAGGAAATTGATACGCTTCGCAAGGAGTCTCGGAATCCCGGGTCTTGAATAGATGAAGGGTAATGTACAAAAGACCTTATAGGTCGAGGTACGGAGAGGCTGAAGAGCCATATTGACCCCTCTACAATCTGATGCCAGTGCATAGAGATTGTTTTCCACACTGAAACATATAAAAAAGTTAAAGTACGAACGACATTGATTGTGATCATGAAAATCTTTGGTTTGAAGAAAGCAAACCTTTTTTTTCATGGATTTGGTATATGTAGAACTTCAGTTTTGTTGCTCTTATATTTTTATTTTCTTTTATATTCGTTTTGTAAATTATTTTAAAATTATTTGGTTCGCGGTTCCCAAAACTTGAACGAATTTGGCAAAAAAATTAGTATTTTTAATTTTTTCCAAATTTTTGTTCGGATTTTCAACCACTAATTTGTTATAAAATGACATTATACAATCGTCATTCACGGATGTGCAAGAGATTAGATTACACATATTGACCGTCAATATTAATATTTCAAAAAAAATATGTTGCCTTTGGTACATTAGACATCAATAATTTAATGGAATATCATGAATGTTAATCCGCCCAATAGTATAAGACTATTGGCAAGTGATCAAAATGTCAATGCAGCAGATATTTTCTTTGTGTATACTTGTTTTAAATAATACTGAGAGTAAAAATCCACCAGCCGCAACCGGTCAAGCTTTTGCTTAAACGAAAGCGAAAAATCAATATTTCTGTTTGTATCGATTTTTTTCGTACTCTGCAAAATATACAAAACTTTTCATGATAAAATCAATATTTTCAGATATATATAATTTTCTATTTTAAGTAAATTCTGGTTACCATGAAATGTTAAAAAATGTCACCAACGATAAATAAAAATTCATATAATAATTACTAAGCGAATTTTTTATATCATAATGAAATATTCGTGGCTTCTTCTATTTAATGGAAATTTATAAATATTATTGTCTATTTCACAATTGGAAATTCGACGACGTTTTCACAAAAATATCAGTTCATGAAATTCTTGCTCAACAAATTAAATACTACAGAATTTGCAAAAAACTAATGAATCACTAAAAAGAGAAAAGAAGCCTTATGAAGTCCCTGGTGAAATTCTGATAGTACAGGATACCGATAAGAGTGGGCAAAAAACTATTGAAAATCTTATAAAAATTAATAAACAGGAAATACGTGCACATGCATGTTTTGTGTGGGGGTGGGGGGGGCATTAGGTCACTATTTGCCACAGTCGATTAATATGCGTACTTGCGTACGACTTTGTTAGTGTTTCTCAGTATATCATTGATGTTGGTCACAGTAATCGGTGGGAGAACATTGAGCTCAAGCGGTGATGCATATAATTTTGTTTAATTTATTATTAATTGTTTAAAATATATGAAAAAAAAACATCACTGTATAAAGTTTATAGTGACAACTCAAAATTGTCACTCAATCACTCAAAACATAAAAAAACTCATGAAAATAGTAATTTTATCTCTAAATGTTATTGATTTTACAAACAATAAAAAAAACAGGCAGAAATATAAATTTGTTGCTTTTGTTGAATACTTTATGTTTAAATAATATCTTGACAGGTTATGGCTAGGCACGCTGGACTTTTATATAATCAGTACTATGTGATATTCAAGAAACATCTGCCGTACAAACATTTTGCTCGCACGGCAATATAGGCACTACGAGAAAATGAACTCACATATAGAGTAATAAGCCTTAAGAATCTGCCATTTACAGAATAACCTAGGTCAAACAATTAAAGAAATTATTTTTTCCTTTTTGGAGCATTTGTATAAAAGCTTGTCATATTTTTTATATCATTTTTATATATTTTTTCTTTTGTTATACATGAAATTTGTCATATTATTGAATTCTGACGAAAATTTATAATCTCCGACCCTCCAAAACCCCACATAACAATTTTGAATGGAATTCGGCCATAATAACAAAACACGTAGCCATCTTGAAGCCGCCATCTTGGAGCCGCCATCTTAAATTTATGAATTTTGACAAAAACATCATGATCTACGACCCCAAAAACCCCCGCATACCAATTTTTATTGGAATCAAATCATAATCAGAAAACTCGTTCGCCATATTAGAGCAGCCATTTTGTTTTTTCTCTAGCAAAAATTCCATAATGCATTGTCACCGAGATTATGAACACCTGCCAAATTTCACGTTAACCGGGCAACTAGAAGTGGGTCTAAATAAAAGCTTGTAAGGACGAATTGTGAAAATAAAGTCATGTGTGAAAAGTTGTGAGTGAGCAAAAATTCCATTCTATACACACCGCAATGTGTAAATCTCTTGAAATGTAAAAACTTAATTGAAGTCCATGTATACTCGGTCTGAGTAGATGTGATGTGCAAATAGAATGTGTACCTGAATTGTATCTAACACATAAATTAGCTTCTCCTGTAAAATACAGAATGGAGAAAACGTTTTTTTAGCACAGCTGAAAACAACACAAAAACATCCCTCAGTTACATCCAAGTTAATAAATGTTCTCCAATTCCCGAAGAAAA
Source organism: Gonioctena quinquepunctata (assembly GCA_018342105.1). Classification (NCBI taxonomy): domain Eukaryota; kingdom Metazoa; phylum Arthropoda; class Insecta; order Coleoptera; family Chrysomelidae; genus Gonioctena; species Gonioctena quinquepunctata. The sequence continues at coordinate 187,478 of JAFIRS010000310.1, forward strand.
TGCATTTGAATGAATCAATTATTCTTTCCATTTAGTTCAACAAGTACCATCTATTACGTTTTTCAATTAAATATTTACCTCGGTTTCTCGGAAGGAACAAGATACGGGATTAGGACCAATATTTCAAGCCAGTTTATATCTCTGTCTGCTCCTCGTGTTGTCATCGTACAAAAAGAGAAAGAATACGTGGCGGTTCTTGGGCCAGATCTGAATAGTAGGAGTATTGCTGGCACTGAACAGTGGCCAACAAAATGTTTTGAGATGATATACAGATCTACGCATATAACAACCTTTCTTCAAATGTTTCTGGATAAAAACCGTTTCAGTGTATTTGTCACTCCAGAGGGACAGTGTCTTAAGTTACCCTGAAGTATACAACTATTATTTTTTATTTTATTTTTTGCTTTTCAGTTGATTTTTGCGTCAGTTTAATTTTTTGTAAAGAAAAGTATAAAATAAGTTTAAGTCATCGCTGACAATGATTAAATTATTTTTTGTTGAATTATTTGGTTTTGAAAAGCTTGTCGCGCGAAGTGGTCATAAAATTAATTTGATTGGCAGTGATTGGTTGGTAAGTAAGAACTTAAAGTATTTAATTTTTACAAAGTATTCATAAAAGTAGGTACCACCAATTAATTTCATTGGTCAATGATTGGTTGGTAAGAAACAACTTCTCGAAGTATTAATTTTATTACAATTCGCGCGACAAGCTTTTTGAAACCAAATAATTCCAAAAAAAATAATTAAATCATTGTCAGCGATGACTTGAACTTATTCTATACGTTTTAGTACACGGCTTACATAAAAGCTTGTCTTTAAAAAGGTTTTTTATTAGTTAGTTTTAAGGTTATCAAAACCGTTATGACATAATATTGCATAAGTTGAAGTTTTAAATAAAATTGTTTCATTGTGGTCATTGTGGTAATTTTCTGTGGAGAGTACCTTTCCCTTTTCAGGCATATAAACTATAGAAACAGAACAGTGTTTCAGTTGGGATAAAGACAGGTCTGTCTGTCTGTTAAAACAAAAGCAACTGGTGTCCAGTCCCAAGAGATGTAATTAGAGCCTACAGACCTTTGGAGATTTCAATTAAGTCAAAAAATCAAACCTCTGGACAACCGTATGTCCATCTGTTGCTAACCCTGGTAAGTAGAGTAAACTGCACTATAAAATCTGGCGCCCCAGGGTAGAAGTTGAGTTTTAAAAATAGTTTGAATAAGTGTCTTGGCGTCATAAATAATGTAACGATTCTAAGCATAATAGTTATTATTTCCGACCCTAGAAAAAGCTTTAAAAAACCATATATTTTGAAAAATGACTGTAATATATCATCAAATATCAACATGCATACAGAGTCAAGCAATGAACTCGAGGTAGTTTTGGTAATTACATATTATGTGACAGTTAAACGTTTTGTTGAAGTTTCTGTGAGTTTTAAAACACTAATTTTGTAAAAATGGATTGTTTAAACAATAATGCTCATTTAGCCGATATGCATTTCGTTTATGGCCTTGCGGATGGCAATGCGCATGAACAAGACGTATTTACCAGGAGCGATTTGCTAAACGAGTACTGCCTTCACCTCCAACATTTACCAGTCTCCACCGTCGTTTGACAGAAACAGGTAGCTTTAAGAGGGCAGCTGATATTATTGAAAGACCACGAGCAGTCCGAACCCTAGAATTGGAAGAAGTTGTTTTGAACGCTCTCGAGGAGAATCCAGAAACAAGTACAAGAATAATTGCTGAAGCTCTCAATTCTACCCAGCCCACAGTTTGGAGAATTATCCACGATCAACAATTTCATCCATACCATATTCAAAGGGTACAAGCTCTTCTGCCACGAGACTTTCCCCAACGCATTACTATGTCTCAGTGGTTTTTGAGAAAATTGGCTGGAAATCCTCAATTTTTAAGATATGTACTCTTCACGGACGAGGCAAACTTCTCCCGAAATGCTATCACAAACTTTCATAACAACCATGTTTGGGCTCTGGAAAATCCGCACGCAGTTAGTGAAAGACATTATCAGTATCAATTTTCTGTAAATGTATGGGCGGCAATAATTGATAATTACTTGATAGATCCTTCCCCTCTTCCGCTCCGACTGAATGGCGTAAATTTACAGAGACTTTTTAGAAAATAAATTGCCGGGATTACTTCAGAATATACCATTAGAAATTCGTATCCGCATGTGGTTTATGCATGATGGGGATCCGGCCAATTTTAGCGTTGTAGCCAGGGAATTCCTCAACACTGTCTATCCAAATCGATGGATCGGTAGGGGTGTAGAAGAAACTAACCAGGCGTGGGCACCAAGATCCCCAGATCTTAAACGGCTAGATTTTCATTTTTAGGGACATTTGAAGTCGCTAGTTTATAAAACTCCAGTAGCGAACGAGGAAGGTCTAAGAAACCGAATAGTAGACGCCTGTGAAACAATAAGAAACACATCAATAATTTTTGAGCGGGTACGAGATTCGATGACTAGAAGACTGAATGCCTGTATCTTCGCTGAAGGTGGACACTTTGAACAATGTATTTGAATACAATTTATTTTCTTTTATTTTATTTTATTCTGTATATTAAAAATATCTTGAAATAAAGTGATGATATTTCTTGCAAATTTTTTCAAAACAAATACAGATTTTGCACCCATGATACAAAAATAGCTATTTCAAACGATTAAAAATAAATAGAACAGGTGGCGCCCCCTACAAAAAACAAAATTACTTACTTAAACGTTAAATTCATTTCCTAAGCATTCTTGTGGAAAATGCAAAATAATGGTAATAACTTCAACACGCATCGATTATCAATTAATTTCATTGGACAATGATTGGTTGTTAAGTAACAACTTGTCGAAGTATTAATTTTATTACAATTCGCGCGACAAGCTTTTTGAAACCAAATAATTCAACAAAAAATAATTAAATCATTGTCAGCGATGACTTAAACTTATTTTATACGTTTTAGTACACGGCTTACATAAAAGCTTGTCTTCAAAAAGGTTTTTTATTAGTTATTTTGTAGGTTATCAAAACCGTTATGACATAAAATTGCATAAGTTGAAGTTTTGAATAAAATTGTTTCATTGTGGTTACACTTGTAATTTTCTGTGGAGAGTACCTTTCCCTTTTCAGGCATATAAACTATAGAATCAGAACAGTGTTTCAGTTGGGATAAAGACAGGTCTGTCTGTCTGTTAAAACAAAAGCAACTGGTGTCCAGTCCCAAGAGATGTAATTAGAACCTACAGACCTTTGGAGATTTTAATTAAGTAAAAAAAATAAACCCCTGGACAACCGTATGTCCATGTGTTGCTACCCCTGGTAAGTAGAGTAAACTACACTATAAAATCTGGCGCCCGAGGGTAAAAGTTTAGTTTTGAAAATAGTTTGAATAAGTGTCTTGGCGTCATAAATAACGTAACGATTCTAAGCATAATAGTTATTATTTCCGACCCTAGAAAAAAGCGTTGAAAAAGCATATATTTTGAAAAATAGACTGTAATATATCATCCAATATCAACATGCATACAGAGTCGAGCAATGAATTCGAGGTGAACCCTACATCACTTTTTATTAAGGTATGAACACTATCAGATATAGTAATATAATAAGAATACTTCGAAAACTTATTCTTTGTTTGACAACCACTGATCTCTACAATGAAATCATCCCCCAGAAGTAGGTAGAGCGGCTTTCGCTCACTCCGATCCGAAATCCAACTCGTCTGACTTATCGAAACTTCTTAAAGTAGGTATTTAGTTATTGAAGGGAATAAAGAAACTTATAATTTGCATTTTAATAAAACGATAAATAATTTTTAAAAGGCCGGTTATTAGAAAAGTTTAGGAGCCTCCGGTTGTGGAAGTCTGCGCGATCTATAGTCCCGAAAACCACGCTCGCTTTTGAATCAACTTTCCGGGTTCTAATACTGCCTGGGATGGAGATAGAAGCAAGGGGAGTTTCTGAATGGAACTTGGAGAATTATATTTTGAGAGACTCGAATTAAACAGCTTTTCCATTTTTATGGAATTCACTTCTTTGTTTCTAATTATGGAAGACGAAGAGATATTCAAGATAGATGTGGGTCACCCAGGAAATTGTGAACCCACGGAACAGAGAAACATTATTCAAATTTAAAAGTGATATACAGAGACATTCCATTCAAATAAACATTGTTGGTTGTATGTTTACTTTACGTCATTCACGAAAAATTGCCATATAACTAAAATGCCCCTTTCCAAAATTACCGCGTTTTTATTTGAGTTTCCAATGAAAACATATAGGGGAGACTGGTGCTGGTTGTGATTTTTTTTTTTGAAGTGTCACAATTTTTTGTTTGTTTGATTGTTTTACCTGAATATACGTTTGTTTGATTGAGTAACTATTCAGGACTTAAATTTAAAAATCATTTTAGGAACCAGACTATTAGAAATGACATAAACGGATGAATTCTGGGAAAAGAGGCATGTAACTTTTAATCCCGCGCCAGGGGCTGGTGGTTACACCACAAGGGGCAAAATGTTATAACAAAAAAAAACAAACGTAATCTAAAACTTCTCATTAGGAACAATCATAGTTTCCTTTCTTAATTTAAATAAAATTAAAATATTATGTCTACAATTATTACAAAGCAGTCTCTTGCCTCATCAAGAAATTATTAAATGAAATTAAAGAAAATAAGGATACAAAGATTAAAGTTCTTCCACAAAAACATGGTAATTTGTAACTTTAAAAAAATTATAATATTATTTTTGAGCCAAAACCCAGGAATACAATTTTTTTGATCTTCCTCACAAAAACAAAATATAGGTATAGTTTAACCATTTTCAATTGCAGAAGCTGTTTCTATAAAGAGCAAATCAAAAACTCATTTCCCTAACACGAGCGTATATGCGAAGTAACGGATCGAAAAATAATGTGTTATACTCGTAAACATTCTCCGTCGGCGGAAGGAAGGTCAAAAGACCCGATAGCCAACGTGGGTTTGAGTGACAGCTGTCTTTTCTGCAGCAGGTTCGTCTGGGCCAATCAAGTCTGAACGCAAGCCAATGATAATGCTTGTAGGTGTGTCCATACGTTGAGAGGTCATAAATCACGAGTTATATTTGTGTTTCAACAGCTCTGAACTCTGAAAGATTGAAATCCAGTAGCGTCTGGGTCTAGATGTGTGCCGATCGAAATAGGTTATAAGATATAGTTCTGTTGTTTCGTTGGAGAATATGGCTTTTTTTCGACCATGGGAAAATGAAATTGCACAAAGTAGTAATGAAATTGCACAGGTGAGTGAGAATAATACTCAGCAATCTGATAACGCAATCATAATAAGAATATAAATGAATTTTCCATTTATCGAGTAAAAACGAAAGGAGTTGTTGTGGATCATACTAAAAATAGATAATAGCGAATAGATTTGTCTTAAAACTGAAGAAAACTTCACGGGTACTCGTAGGGCTACTCACATTTAATTACTACGAGCTTCACGGAGATAAACTGCACCACTTCAATATCTCGCACCCCCCTTTGTCGAAGCCCAAACTACGGTGTTCTCACACCCCTAGCTAAGCACCAACTTAGCAGGAAGCAGTTAGAAATATATAGTTAGGCTTCTGCGTACGAGACATCAACGTGTAATACTTATTACAATCACAATCGCTTCAACTTAAAAAATTCAAGTATTTTATAAAACCACCTTCATGAACTGTACTCTGAATCAAAAGCTTCAATATCAGTATATTAGGCTCATTGTCTCTTTAAGATGAAAACTTTACTCTGCAAGTATCTTGAGGAAAACAAAAAAGGTAACGTGTGATCTAACTTTTTAGCGCCAACTGCTCTCGTTCGGACATGCTTCATAACTTGAGCAGCTAGAACAACTGACAGCACCCCAGAACGTAACGTGGGGTGCTGTAGGATTAAATGGTTCATCCATATCATTCAATTGGGAATTCAAAATTAGATGCCAGCGCTAGAGTGGCGAAAATGCAAACCAGACATAAGTACATTGTTTGTCTGTTTTCTTGAAAGTTATACACTTGTTTTGAGTTTTTCTGAAAATATTTCCATTTCGTATTTCCAGTTTTTTTTTGTAGTGTTATTCATCTCAATTCTGTAGTGAAGTGGTGTATTCAAATCTTAAAACAAAATCATTTGCAAAAATAATACATTTATTAGCAAACACTATTTACTGATGCATAGATGAAGGTGAACCAGTAATTGGTATATTTCTTGACTTGGCAAAGGCTTTCGACACCATCCACTATTCCATTCTACTAGAAACCTTAGTGGACGGGAATAAGAGGTCCAGCGCATAGTTTTTTTGAAAGTTATTTGAGAAACCGAAAACAACAGGTCAAAATAAATGATAAAATTAGCAAAACGAAGGAAATACCATGTGGTGTGCCTCAAGGGACGGTGTTGGGTCCTTTGTTATTCACTATTTATATTAATAACATATTTTTCTTGGAGAAAGAGGGTCAAATCATCAGCTTCGCCGATGATACTGTGGTTATCTATAAGGACACAAACCGGTACAATTTGAAAATTAAAATTGAAAGGGATTCTGCCCAAATTAAAACCTGGATGGACTACAGATTATTATCGGTGAATTTCATAAAAACGGTTTTCTTAACTTTTGGTAGCCTTGAGACAGCTCTTCCAAACTATGATATAACCATACAAAATTATTTCACAATAAGACCAGCAAATATTTGGGAATAATGTTGGATCGTTCTTCCAGATGGAAATGTCATGTGGACTACCTATCAAAAAAAGTAAGGTGTATTTTATATAGATATAAAAAAATTGTTGAATTCTTGAATAAAAAAGAAAGAATAATAGTTTATCAGAGTTTGGTGGAATCACATTTGAGTTATGGAATCATAGGTTGGGGAGGTGTTTCAAGAGCACACTATAATGCAATACAGGTTTCTCAAAATAAATTTTTTAAATTACGTTTGAACAAACACCATAGTTATCCTACTGATCAACTTTTTGCCGAAGCAAAAGTATGAGATATCCGACAGATATATTATTTGCACGTCAATATGAGACAATACTTAAACAGGTGCATTACACAGACGTACACATGTCTATGGAACCAGAAATAAACAAAAGTATGTTACACCCATTTTGAACAAATACCTCGGACAGAGAAGTTATTTGTACTTAGGGGCTAAATTATACAACACCTTGCCAGATAATACCAAAAAGGAAGATACAATCAAAAGATTTAAGACTGAAGTAAAAAGTTATATAATGAGTAGGCCAAGAAGAGAGGTACCTACATGAATTAGTTGACAATCCTTGATTACAAATTAACTAATTACGTGTTTTGATTGTGATGCCATAGTTGTGCAATGATGATTTTTATGATGATATGTGAAATCACTTTTTTCTTTTTTGTTACATGTTGAATCATTATATCATATACTGAATTTTTTCGATGGATATTCGTTAGATAAGTTTAGGTTTAAATACTAAATTCCTTTTATATATTTTAATTATTTATTTCTAATTACCTCACCACGTACAAACTGTCGCCCAGATAGTTTTTGTGGTTTATATGTGTTTATTGAAATGTTTTGAATTTTAATTTGTAACTATACCATATTATGTCAATAAACATACATACTGTAACGTAAATAAACTTAACTTGGTTTTACTAATTTATTTCACACTTAATCTACAACTTAATTTATATTACTACGCCACTGTATAGCTCGATCGTATGGGCTCGTTCAGACCGTCCGACTCCACTTGAGGGTTGCCTATTTATTTCCGATACAGCATTCTCGATGTTTCGAATTCTGGCAGTTGGCGACCGGCATGTTCCAATTGTTTCCAATATTGACCGTTGTTTTCCGCGGCAGAGTGACTGGATGGTTCTCGAATATCTCCGGGGATGATCTCATCGTTGTCGATGGCAACGCGTGAGGCGACAGGTCCGGCCTAGGTTCGTTACAATACATACATGCTCATCACCTAGATATACATATATAGTCACTCTTTTTCCATACTGTATGAATAATCTTCGGTATGTTGAATAATATCTCTATTTTCTCTTCCAAACTGTTTTTTCTTCTCAACTCTCTTTAAAGGTTCTTTTTTCACTTTTTTGTTGGCTACAGACGATACAGGAATATTTTGGGTAGGGACTGTATTTTTCTTCAAGATCCCAAGAGCCCGCCGTCCATCTACAGATTCACTCAATCCTAGATTAGTCTAAACCAGACCGTTAAGTTTATTTCTCACGAAAAATGATGAAAACTTATTCCAGTACAACGGGATCGTTTTGCCCAAGAGTTACATTCGGATTGAATAATGATTTGAACTTGAATCACTTATTTTTTTCACACGGGGACGTACAATAGTCAGCAGAACATTCACCAGGTAAACCAGAATTTCATTAAATGTCAACAATCACAAGAGCTTCGACAAGTATTAAGTAAACAACGGCTAGAATCATATAAACATCAATGTTTCAAAAAGTATACAATGTGCTAATGTATAGTTTCAAAATTCGACACCAGAGGGAGTATCCGTTATTTCGAATTCCCATTAGGATATTAAGACACAACAGCAGAGAAATAGGTGCAAAATGTCAGGTTCAATATTTCGTTCAATCAATTACTATGACGCTATGAATTCTATTGTACTCTAAATACCGGTCAGAGTCAAAAATGAAACAAAAGCCGGTGGCAATTCTCCCGAGTACGGCAGGATTGTCAATTAACATGAAATAATTGAATTCACGACGGTCAATCGGGGAAAGAGCCTGCTATCGTAGTGATATTATTAATATTTATTCCTTGCTAAAAAAATACCCCACGATATAAATCAATCCAAAATTACAACCAATACATATACTTGATTCATCGTGAAAGTCACGGTACTAGAATATTTCACAACTGTGCTGTTAAATTACTCCCAAAGCTGACTCGTATGAAATATTTACAATGAACGAAATAAAATGGATCAGGTGCTTCGCTAACCTGATAAACTCAAACGGCTATCAAACACATTGGGGAAAAATCTGGTTATAAAAATGTCTTAATGGCACAAGAAAATCAAACGGTTATCAAATGTTTATACAGAAACTGTCACTTCCGCACTACTTGGACAAACATTCTGAATATTTGCTTACGGTTTGCAGAAAATTACTTTGTCGACGGTCACGGCCTGGAGAACAATCTCGAACACATGTTCTCGGACTGGAAGAAAAGAGATCGATCCTAATAAATCTCTGCAAGAACAAGAACTAGGTATTGGACAAAAACCGTATCAAGAAATACGCTCTTTTTGTCTGATTGACATAAGAACTGAACCAAAAAGCAGCTTACATTGTTGTCCCCTTATAAAAAGCATACTACGTTTCTACTAATACGAATTTACCTTTTTCTACCGGGCATCATTTTGTTGCCAGACCATAATTAATATTAAACCCCAAATAGGCAGGGATGTAACAAAGTTACTTCAAACTTTTGGTTATCCGTTCTTAGTAACGGAGCTTAGAAAAATTGATTCGTAACACTATGACAACAGGTTTGTTTATTAGGGTCTGTGAGTTGCGAGTTCAGATTGGACTCATAAGACACTATTTGTAGGTATTTTATTGACCTCATGAGACGTTTGTAAACAGAAACGTTATGACGCTGTTATATACTAGCTGTGGATACACACATTTATCAAACCGGAGAGCACTAGCGAACGTAAATATTGCAGACCAGGCTCGAGAAGTCAATTTCGTCATTCGTCTCTATCATATAATTCACACCTCACATAACATTACTCTCCTCATGAGTGATCTAAAAGCTCTCTCACCTCTCACGTAATCCAAACATCTCGTCAATCTTTTATCTAATTCCATATTCAACATAAATATTAAACAGTTAAAAGGAGTCACATGCCAGCCGTCGGAAACTGATAAACGGTACAGCGTTCAAAAGCGTTAAGCGCTCCATCTCTGTTATGCTTCGACGCTCATGAGTTGAAAAGAGACAAACAGAATAACATTTCCACTATGCTTTATCAAGCCCGAAGCTTGTCTATGATTCAAAAGTAATTATATGAACTACACGAGCTTTCGCGAGCGAACACGATCCGGAGCGAAACCGTGCTGGAGTATAAACATACAGCATTGCCAAATCGACGAGCGTTATTTATCTCTTTTCATCTCGGAGGTGTGGCCGACGTGTTTTCCTTGTCCCACTTCTGGAGACCCATAAAAGCTGTAATATAAATTGTATTACCAAGTTCTCTGTTCTCTTTCCTAACTCAAGATAGGTATATTGGCACGTTGTATTGTGTCGCTTTAGATGTTGTCAGTGGCGTGCAGTTTGAAGGATTTTTTGATTGGTGATTGGTGTGGAAGATCGGAATGAATAATAGTAGACGATTAATGATGGTATTGAAGATCAAGTTAGCCTTCTGTATACGAGATCGAAACAAATGCGACTTCAATAGGAAACACGCTTGTGTTCCTTTTCTAAAATATGTTGATTTGCACATGAAGATTACCACCTAGAAAGTTCAGCAACAATCTAAGAAATTAAAAAAGAATTTCAATGTTTTTCATAATCCGGAATTTTTTCATCACATTCAAAAACGTACTCCTAGCGCCTCTGATTGACGTATGCATCGTTACTTCACACAGTTCAAATTTCTACGGTAATTGCTTCGCACTGTCAACTATCATTTCATCTGTCTTCGTTTATAAGTTGTACTAATATTTTTATCATCATTTCAATTATTACTGAAACATTACATTGAAAGGGAGGTTGAATTTATGTTTGGGTTGTGAGAAATATTATTGTTTATTTCCTGAAACAACCACGATTGGCGCTAGTGTTCGGGGAAAGTTATTCAAGTAATAATAATAATAATAATAAATTTATTATCCACATATTATACAATAATGTTACAGAGTTATTACAATCTTTGACAAATGGTTGAATGGCTACAACTGGTTCAGTTGTGGACGCATCCACCCCTGTTCTTCCACCAGTGCCAGTGAACAAATTGAGTAACTAAATTTGAGAAGCAAATGATATTTGAAAAAGAGAGAACTAGAGAGAGAGAAAAAGAGAGAACTAGAGAGGGAAAAACTAGAGAGTGAGAGAAAATAGGCGAGGAGCGGTGGAAGAAAGAAACGTGTATACATTTGTAAGATTATTTTTGTGATGATAAAAGATATTTTCTGTATTTAACTTTGAATGATTTTGTAGAGGATGATAATAAAGAAGGATCTAATCTATGCAAATTGTTGACGCAGACCGTGACGCCATAGGAGAACGATCTCTTGAAAATCAATTTCTCATGCCTCGGCACACGAAGAAGGTTTTTTTTTCGGATATTCAAATTATGAACATCTGTTCTATAAGTAAGTTTGTTATAGAAAAAATCGAATTAAACGGTTTTCTTCACATAAAGGATTCAATATAAAATTGAACCAGAAAATGGTAGATCTCAGGTGAAAAACAACTACTTTCCTGGCAAATACCACGCAGAACATTGAATGATATTCACCTGAAAATCCATGCATACTTCCATAAAATATCAATGGACATTGAATGCAAATGTTTCTTTCTGATAAGCTCGATTATGTTTAATTTATGTCGTGTTCACCTAACAATCCGCATACCGGTTTCAGGCTTCTTGGCCCTCATCAGTACGGAGTAGTCAACCAGCCAAAGGTGCAAAGAACTCTGGCTGAAGTGAGACACAACGTAAACAAACCATCATCGATCTTGTAACACCTATAGGTACGCCGGAAAAGATAAACTTTAACTGGCGGTACCTAGTGACAGAAAGAAACACTCCGAAAATCTCCCACCTTGATAGGTTTCTAAATAAAAGATTCCTTCTCAGTAGGAGTGGCAAGCCCGTCTAGCATATAGTGAAAGAAAAGTGCCATGTGAAGTGGAATGAATAGAAAATCGAATTAAACGGTTTTCTTCACATAAAGGATTCAATATAAAATTGAACCAGAAAATGGTAGATCTCAGGTGAAAAACAACTACTTTCCTGGCAAATACCACGCAGAACATTGAATGATATTCACCTGAAAATCCATGCATACTTCCATAAAATATCAATGGACATTGAATGCAAATGTTTCTTTCTGATAAGCTCGATTATGTTTAATTTATGTCGTGTTCACCTAACAATCCGCATACCGGTTTCGGCTTTGGCCCTCATCAGTACGGAGTAGTCAACCAGCCAAAGGTGCAAAGAACTCTTAGTGAGCAGACCGTACAAAACCATCATCGATCTTGAAATCCCATAGGTACGCGGAAAAGATAAACCTTCGGCGTACTTACAGAAAGAAATGAAGTTCATTTGGTTTTAACAAGATCTTCAGAAGAACACGTTCTATAAGAAAATCTTGGTGATGATAGAAAAATCGAATTAAACGGTTTTCTTCACATAAAGGATTCAATATAAAATTGAACCAGAAAATGGTAGATCTCAGGTGAAAAACAACTACTTTCCTGGCAAATACCACGCAGAACATTGAATGATATTCACCTGAAAATCCATGCATACTTCCATAAAATATCAATGGACATTGAATGCAAATGTTTCTTTCTGATAAGCTCGATTATGTTTAATTTATGTCGTGTTCACCTAACAATCCGCATACCGGTTTCAGGCTTCTTGGCCCTCATCAGTACGGAGTAGTCAACCAGCCAAAGGTGCAAAGAACTCTGGCTGAAGTGAGACACAACGTAAACAAACCATCATCGATCTTGTAACACCTATAGGTACGCCGGAAAAGATAAACTTTAACTGGCGGTACCTAGTGACAGAAAGAAACACTCCGAAATCTCCCACCTTGATAGGTTTCTAAATAAAAGATTCCTTCTCAGTAGGAGTGGCAAGCCCGTCTAGCATATAGTGAAAGAAAAGTGCCATGTGAAGTGGAATGAATAGAAAAATCGAATTAAACGGTTTTCTTCACATAAAGGATTCAATATAAAATTAACCAAAAAGGAAAAAACAACTACTTTCCTGGCAAATACCACGCAGAACATTGAATGATATTCACCTGAAAATCCATGCATACTTCCATAAAATATCAATGGACATTGAATGCAAATGTTTCTTTCTGATAAGCTCGATTATGTTTAATTTATGTCGTGTTCACCTAACAATCCGCATACCGGTTTCAGGCTTCTTGGCCCTCATCAGTACGGAGTAGTCAACCAGCCAAAGGTGCAAAGAACTCTGGCTGAAGTGAGACACAACGTAAACAAACCATCATCGATCTTGTAACACCTATAGGTACGCCGGAAAAGATAAACTTTAACTGGCGGTACCTAGTGACAGAAAGAAACACTCCGAAAATCTCCCACCTTGATAGGTTTCTAAATAAAAGATTCCTTCTCAGTAGGAGTGGCAAGCCCGTCTAGCATATAGTGAAAGAAAAGTGCCATGTGAAGTGGAATGAATAGAAAAATCGAATTAAACGGTTTTCTTCACATAAAGGATTCAATATAAAATTGAACCAGAAAATGGTAGATCTCAGGTGAAAACAACTACTTTCCTGGCAAATACCACGCAGAACATTGAATGATATTCACCTGAAAATCCATGCATACTTCCATAAAATATCAATGGACATTGAATGCAAATGTTTCTTTCTGATAAGCTCGATTATGTTTAATTTATGTCGTGTTCACCTAACAATCCGCATACCGGTTTCAGGCTTTTTGGCCCTCATCAGTACGGAGTAGTCAACCAGCCAAAGGTGCAAAGAACTCTGGCTGAAGTGAGACACAACGTAAACAAACCATCATCGATCTTGTAACACCTATAGGTACGCCGGAAAAGATAAACTTTAACTGGCGGTACCTAGTGACAGAAAGAAACACTCGAAAATCTCCCACCTTGATAGGTTTCTAAATAAAAGATTCCTTCTCAGTAGGAGTGGCAAGCCCGTCTAGCATATAGTGAAAGAAAAGTGCCATGTGAAGTGGAATGAATAGAAAAATCGAATTAAACGGTTTCTTCATAAAAGGATTCAATATAAAATTGAACCAGAAAATGGTAGATCTCAGGTGAAAACAACTACTTTCCTGGCAAATACCACGCAGAACATTGAATGATATTCACCTGAAAATCCATGCATACTTCCATAAAATATCAATGGACATTGAATGCAAATGTTTCTTTCTGATAAGCTCGATTATGTTTAATTTATGTCGTGTTCACCTAACAATCCGCATACCGGTTTCAGGCTTCTTGGCCCTCATCAGTACGGAGTAGTCAACCAGCCAAAGGTGCAAAGAACTCTGGCTGAAGTGAGACACAACGTAAACAAACCATCATCGATCTTGTAACACCTATAGGTACGCCGGAAAAGATAAACTTTAACTGGCGGTACCTAGTGACAGAAAGAAACACTCCGAAAATCTCCCACCTTGATAGGTTTCTAAATAAAGATTCCTTCTCAGTAGAATGGCAAGCCCGTCTAGCATATAGTGAAAGAAAAGTGCCATGTGAAGTGGAATGAATAGAAAAATCGAATTAAACGGTTTTCTTCACATAAAGGATTCAATATAAAATTGAACCAGAAAATGGTAGATCTCAGGTGAAAAACAACTACTTTCCTGGCAAATACCACGCAGAACATTGAATGATATTCACCTGAAAATCCATGCATACTTCCATAAAATATCAATGGACATTGAATGCAAATGTTTCTTTCGATAAGCTCGATTATGTTTAATTTATGTCGTGTTCACCTAACAATCGCATACCGGTTTCAGGCTTCTTGGCCCTCATCAGTACGGAGTAGTCAACCAGCCAAACCATCATCGATCTTGTAACACCTATAGGTACGCCGGAAACCCGGAACCAGCCAAAGGTGCAAAGAACTCTGGCTGAAGTGAGACACAACGTAAACAAACCATCATCGATCTTGTAACACCTATAGGTACGCCGGAAAAGATAAACTTTAACTGGCGGTACCTAGTGACAGAAAGAAACACTCCGAAATTCTCCCACCTTGATAGGTTTCTAAATAAAAGATTCCTTCTCAGTAGGAGTGGCAAGCCCGTCTAGCATATAGTGTGTACTGATGAGGGCCAAGAAGCCTGAAACCGGTATGCGGATTGTTAGGTGAACACGACATAAATTAAACATAATCGAGCTTATCAGAAAGAAACATTTGCATTCAATGTCCATTGATATTTTATGGAAGTATGCATGGATTTTCAGGTGAATATCATTCAATGTTCTGCGTGGTATTTGCCAGGAAAGTAGTTGTTTTTCACCTGAGATCTACCATTTTCTGGTTCAATTTTATATTGAATCCTTTATGTGAAGAAAACCGTTTAATTCGATTTTTCTATTCATTCCACTTCACATGGCACTTTTCTTCACTATATGCTAGACGGGCTTGCCACTCCTACTGAGAAGGAATCTTTATTTAGAAACCTATCAAGGTGGAGATTTTCGAGTGTTCTTTCTGTCACTAGGTACCGCCAGTTAAAGTTTATCTTTTCCGGCGTACCTATAGGTGTTACAAGATCGATGATGGTTTGTTTACGTTGTGTCTCACTTCAGCCAGAGTTCTTTGCACCTTTGGCTGGTTGACTACTCCGTACTGATGAGGGCCAAGAAGCCTGAAACCGGTATGCGGATTGTTAGGTGAACACGACATAAATTAAACATAATCGAGCTTATCAGAAAGAAACATAATCGAGCTTATCAGAAAGAAACATTTGCATTCAATGTCCATTGATATTTTATGGAAGTATGCATGGATTTTCAGGTGAATATCATTCAATGTTCTGCGTGGTATTTGCCAGGAAAGTAGTTGTTTTTCACCTGAGATCTACCATTTTCTGGTTCAATTTTATACTGAATCCTTTATGTGAAGAAAACCGTTTAATTCGATTTTTCTATTCATTCCACTTCACATGGCACTTTTCTTTCACTAAGTTTGTTATGTTAGTAGGGGGGTGTTTTTGTCATATAGATTTTATGGGCTAAACATGCAAAATGTAAAGTTCGACGGTTATACATATTCAACCATTTCATTTCCCTAAACTTCCCGGAGATGTGGTGATATTTTCTTATTCCATGAACCAGTCGGACATAAGAATTTTGAAGTTTCTGAATTCGTCTAGATTCATCACTGTCTAAGCAGGGGCCATAAACTACATCGCAGTGAATGAAGTGTGATAATATAAGTGAATCACATAACATTTTTTTCAGTTCACACGAGAGAAATTGTCGTTTCAGTGTGGCATATGCAATTCTGAGTTTAGAAGATATATGTTCTTTGAATCTTAATTTAGTGTCAAGGATTAGACCTAAATTTTTCCAATGTGTTTCGATTGGAATTGAGGTACCTGCAATTTCAAGTAAGACTCTATCCTTAATAAGTGCTAAAGTGTTGTCATTACAAAATAAAAGAGCTGTTGACTTTTTTGGGTTTATTTTCAGACAGTGATGTCTCGAAGTATCTGATAATTCCGGTCACTGTTAATGCTCTGAATTGCTTCGGATACATCAGGATACTGAAAAGAAAAGTATAGCTGCGTGTCATCCGCATAAAGGTGATAGTTACAAAACTTAAGCGAATCAGGGAGGAGTGATGTATACAGAGTAAAGAATAATGGTCCAAGAATACTACCCCAAGGCACTCCACTTGTAATTTTCTGGGAAGTAGATTTTTGAGTACCGATTTGTACAATTTGTTTACGGCCATTCAGATAAGATGAGAGGAGAGAACATACTGTTTCACTGAAATGGAAGTATTTAAACAATGCTGCTATAATATCATGATTCAACATGTCGAAGGCTTTCGAAAAGTCCAACAATATCAGCACCGATATTTTGCCTTCATCAATAAATCGTCAACGACATCCGCAAGTGCCGTGGCACAGCTATAGTCCTTTCTGAAACCAGATTGCTTGATAGGTAAAATATTATAATTACTAACGAAGTCTCTAATCTGAGATTCGATTGCCCGCTCAAAAACTTTAGAGAGAACAGGTAAGATACTAATCTGCCTCAGATCACTATACTCTTTAGGTGAACTAATTTTAGGCAGTGGAATTACTTTAGCAAATTTCCAGTCTGTTGGAAAATATCCCTTCAACAAACACTCATTCATAATGTGGACAATGATGGGAACGATTAGGGGACAGCATAACCGAATAATGATAATATTGAGTCCATCATTTCCAAATGCTTTACTACCAGTATCATTAATGATATCAATTATAGTTTCTTCATTTACTAGCTGAAATCTGAATTCGTCGCTAATATCATTCATTCTATTGTTTTTATAAAAATTAAGTAGGTTATTGTCGACTGGTAGGTCCGTTGTAACGTTTGTAAAAAAGTTATTTAGCTCCTCGACGGAATTTAGATGTGCAGGAATTTCGACATGTTTTTTTATGGATATGTTAAGTTTTTTTAGTTCTAACCATTTATCTCTCGAGCTGCAATTTTGCAATTTAAGTTTGAATTGAGGAGCACCTTTAAATTTAAAAATTTCAACAAAATGTTGAAATTTGAGAAATTATAATCACAAAATGTAATTTTTGGGGACCTAACTGATGCAAAGAAAAAATAAAATGAAATCATGCGTCTTTCCTATTGGAGGAGTTCTGAGACAACGTCTAGTCACAGTGTAGAAACACACAGAGGAGAAGGCCCTACAAGAACTGTCAGAATAAGAGTACTTTCAGATTGATTTGTTTAATAATATGAACGGAATTTTCATAAAATCAGATGTGGAATCATCTGCGACTGAAAGATAAACTTTCTTCCATCGTTCAAGGTAACCTCGTGGGAGGTAGGTGAAAAGGGAAACAAATTAAATGTTGAATAGAAATATTTTTACGAAAAATGAAAATTCTACGACAATAATGAAGCTATTTTCAATCGGTTTTAGTTAGCTTGCCTGGTTTGTGTATTGTGTGGGTCAAATCTAGTGATTGAAATTTTACCCCCTTACTGTTGACCGATTGATCTGGAATTTGGTACACTCCTTCAGTTCTGATGACAATACAATTATGTGTCTTCAGTATCATTGTAAATTCAAGATGGCCGTCGCCACAAAATCGCGGATTACATATTTTTCTACAACACCCTCAACATGGATATGAAATGAAAGAGCTTGTCTTGTAGAATACAGTACACCATGGAAAAATTCCAAATCCAAGATGGCGTCCGAAACAAAATGGCGGATCATAGAGTTTAGACAGTCAATACAACCCCCTCAATATGGATATCAAATGAAAGGGCTTGACTAGTAGAATACAGTCACCATAAAAAATCCAAATCCAAGATGGCGTCCGAAACAAAATGGCGGATCATAAAGTTTAGATAGTCCATAATATCCCCTCAATATGGAAATGTGGTACTAGTAGAAAACAGTATACTATGAAAGAATTCCAAATCCAAGATGGCGTCCGAAACAAAATGGCAGATCGTAGAGTTCAGACAGTCAATTCATTAAAACTAAAATCTAGGATGGCTAAAAATGATATGTCGTTAGCGGTACACCACCGTAAGGACTTTGGAAGGAATATGTATTGAGTTAGATTGCAACAAACTGACAGGATAGAAACCTTGTAATAATGAGGCACTAAATGAACTAAATAGAATGAGGAATATTGAGTAAATAAATGAAAAACTGAAAACATAAAAATAAAATGAGTAAAAAATGTTTTTATGGTTTTATGGTTTTATGGTAAAGAAACATAATGATGTCAGGACATTGATCAGACTAAAATAAAATCGTGGAGCGCGTCGAATTTCTATTATCTACAGTCAACCGCTCAGATCCAGTGCCGGTTTTAGCACTATCAGCGCCCTGGGCGGGATTTCAAAGGCGCCCCCTAACTTTCTACTGCGCCCCCTAACTTTCTACTGCGCCCCCTAACTGCAATTCAAACCAATACGAAAAAACGCAAAGGATATAATGAAATAATCATTTATTAAGAGAAATAACCATATATTAAAAAAAAAATACTTTTCTAGCCTTTCTATCGGCGAACTCTTTTATTGGGTTATCAAAGTCGATGTTTTGAACAATTTCATTTTCGATTGACAAAGTTGCCGAGTTTGTCAATCTAGATTGAGATATTGACGATCAGATCAGCTTAAGCTTAGAAATACTCCTCTACCCACTAGCAACCGTTACGGGGTATAGTCAATAATTTTCGCAATGCTATCCATACATTTGAATATAGTTGCGATCTTTGATGAGATTTAAAACAAAAACAGGAGTTTTGATTTTGATCAGGCAGAAAGGATTTCAGACTTACGAGTTCATCACTCAGCATACAACCATCTACATCTGATTTAGAGTTTAGAGAATGTTGACACCCTGTATCTTGAAAACGAAGCATTACCGGACCTATGTTTATATGAACTTTTCGTCTTGGAATTACTCGAAGAATCACCCCTTCAAGTTTGGCCACGTACTTACATAACACCCTGTATAAAGATGCGCTTGCGGCGCCCCTTCATATCCGGCGCCCTGGGCGGTCGCCCAACCGCGCCCTACCCTAACGCCGCTACTGCTCAGATCATTATATGCTTTGGATGCATCTTCTCAATAGACAACTTATCTGCCCTGCTTAGCCAAAAAGCCGTATCTGTTTATCTGGAGAAACTATCTTTATACACCATTCTGTTCAAAATATGAATAACTAACTTCTGTGCTCAATAAAAATTATTTTAGTCAAACCAAACCCCATACAAAACATCACATTTCATGACGTATCTACAAAAATTGATGGAAAGCAAAATGTGTGTAAAAGTAAATCCGTCACATCATCGTGCTACATCACAGAACGATCATTTACATATTTACTCAGATTACGCTACGCCCCACGATTTTATTTTAGTCTGATCAATGCCCCATATTGATTGAGTGGTGTGATGACTGGTACCTACCTAACTATTTTTTAGCTTTTAGTACATTATCTGCATCATTATTATGTTTCTTTGCAGTAAAACCGTTCAACTTGAAAAAAAAATTGTACTTATTTTTTTGTTATATCTAACAGGAAAGTAGTTGTTAACTGTTAGATAATAAATGAAAAAGCTTCATCGTTGTCGTAGATTTTTCAATTTTCAGAAAAATATTTCTATTTATTATTCAATTTCCCTTTTCTCTAGCGAGATAGTATTCTTTTATTCAGCAGTTTTATATTTCAGCCACATCGAATCACCAAAATTCAATATGACTGATTATACTGAAATCAGTTCATTACTGTGATTGGAAACAAAATATGATTGCACTACTTTTGGAAGGGAATGGTTTAATGTCGCAAGTAGCATTTTTAGAGGACGGAATGTAGCGGCCACGATTCTGGAAAACTTTGAGGTGTAATAAGTATACACGTTCTATCACGCGGCGGCTACCAAATGAGGAACACTTTTTTGGTCGCCGCTACGTTCCGATCTACGTTCCTGGATCTCAGATAGTCACATTCCAACCAAATTGTGGTCACCTGGCAAACACGTGGATATGTAGTGGCCGACACTAGACACGTTAAACAAGTGACTTGTGTAATGGATATGTAGTTCGATCTCTGTCCTGCAACATATTTTTATAATAAATGTCCCTCATTATTCTATTTTGACTGATTCATTTCTAACACTCGATCGACTATAAGTATAAGAATATATAACATACAGACACGTTAGTATATTGAATTTGGACTTCTGATCTGGATAAAATTAAAATGATTGAAAGTTTACTGTGAAATATGAGTGTTGTAGCTTGATTGTGAGCACGCGCCATCTGTATAGGTACTCTTTATTTAAGGAAAATACAATCAGAGAGGCACTCTACATTATTTTTCATTATAGTAGTAGGTAATGAGAAATATGATCATCATCATCACCATAATCATCATCGGAATCAAAATTTATTGTAATGATAAAAAATTGCACAAGTATCTCCTTCATCACACTTACTCACTTTACACCTATGCGCATTGCGGTAACTAAGTTATCATCAATTGGTAAACTAACTATCAGTGTTGTTTACCTACTGATGATGATAACTCAGTTATCGAAACGTGCATATTCGACATTTTTTGCATTGGAATCTTGCCAGGATCGCTCAATGGTACGATCATTGAATACCCAAGTTTCATCCAAGGATACGAACTGACGTAAACCCTCCTACTTAAGTTTCATGTAATCATGTAAAAAGTGTTTACCTACGTTAACTTGCAATACCTACTGCGCAGCTCCATCAAAGTACGACGTGGATCATCTTTTCTGTATGTAAAACCAATTTTCTTCAGAATTTTCCATAAAGATGTCTTACAACATGTGTTCATCTTTAAAATTTTCAAATTGATATGTTTTCCTGAAACATACTGGAATAGGTCAAGAATATGAGTATCTTTACGAAATTTTCACAGGTGCTTCAAAACATGCTGAAAACAGTATAGCAATCGAATATTTTGCGAGGAAAAGATAATATTAGGAGATACGCGCCCCTGAAGATCCATAAAGAGAGGTTATGGGATATCACTTTTGGAAATTGTAAACTGATATAAACAATTTTTTTTAAACTAAAATAGTAACTGCACACTCATTCAACGTTTTAGTAATATTAAACTCACTTAATTTTCGATAAAATAATGAAAAAACTCCGATTACTTTTCATATAATTTGACAAAAGAAATGTCAAAAAGCAAACGTAGGTGATTGTGTTATGTTTATCCAAATCTCGTGGATCTGGAAGTTTATTGATAGGCGACGTTCCCTATGTCTCCAAGGGGAAAAGAAAGTATTGAAATTCAATGCGACATACATATTTGAGCATATAAATTATAACTATTACAGCATGAAAAGACGATCTGATAGTTCTGATATGTATCAATAGAAGTTTAAAATGCAAATAATATATCACCACGCTTCTTGGGAGTATCTTATAGCTTTTGAAAATCAAGCATGAAGTTGATGTGCCGCATTTAGAAAGCTACCAAACATATTAAAATAATGTAACTTCAGATTATTTTGTTTCAAGTAATTGTAAACCGGACTGAGAAACGCATTCGGCTTGGATGTTTTCTTGTATGCCAGGCATAAGAGAAAACATCCAATCAATTTCTTACGTAAAAAGAAGGAACACAACCTAAATTAACTTAGCTAATCTTGATACCCAAGTTGAATGCAAGCTAATCAAACTTACAAGGCGACGCTTCGCTCCGCTCGCAAACATTTCAATCCAACCAATTTCTTACGTAAAAAGAAGGAACACAATCTAACCTAACTTGGCTAACCTCAATATCCAAGTTGAATGCAAGCTAATCAACCTTATGAAGCGAGGCTTCGCTCCGCTCGCGAACATTTCTATCCAACCAATTTCATACGTAAAAAGAAGGAACACAACCCAACCTAACTTGACTAACTTTGTTATCCAATTTGAAAGCATGCTAATCAACCTCACAAAGCGACGCCTCGTTCCAACCAATTAGTTACTTAAAGAGAAGGAACACAACCTAACCTAACTTGGCTAACATTGCTATCCAAGTTGAACGCGAGCCAATTAACCTTACGAAGCGACGCTTCGCTGCGCTCGTAATCATGTCGTTGGCAGTATGAATTCTTCAGAAAAATATTGGTGGCCCTGAAAAGGGCCTTTTTTAAGTAAAGTGATTCAATAATTTTCTTCCAATTCACTCTAGGTATTCATCTTCATTTGCCATATGGATAAAATCGTTGGCCTGTTTTCGGGGATCGCAAAACCTCCCAGCTAATTTCAAAAACTCCTCAGTTATGAAAAAATGTAATGTACAGTTGTGTGCATAAAAAAGTCGTACAGCAGTTATAGGCTATTGTGAGTCAGGCTTGTCAATCTTAATTAAACTTCTTATCGACTTTGACAAGTCTTTGACAAGTAGTGTCAAAATTGAAACTATTTTTGTCAAATGTGTACGTGTACTACTTTTTATGAAATCTGGAACATCATAGGCAGGTTTACACCATACAAACTTTGTACGACTTTTTTTATGCACACAACTGTACATTTTATTGTCTACATTATGAATGTTTTGCGAAAAAAAATTAATGGGCGAACGAATAAGTACGCAAATATGTTGTTAACGAACAGAAGGACAAGTTGGAACCCATCTACATTCTAATATTGAAGAAGCGAAACGACACTTTTCTTAACTTTAAAAGGCCATGATTTCAAAATTATATTTTTCGCGCTTAAATTTTGATTCCTCAAGAGTTTTTATCGAGTTTTGAAGCACCTGTGATAATTTTGTGATTATTTCGTGAAAATTTCGTGAAAATTTTGCGAAAATCCGGATTGGCCCAATTTACTTGAATAGTTGGCAACGTGGCATGTCCATAAAACGACAAGATCAAAGCACAATGCAACCACCAATATTTGATTTTTGTGAAAAATTAAATGAAATGTAATCGGAGTTTTTTCACGACTTTATCGAACAATAAGTGATTTTTATATTACTTAAACGTTAAATGATTCTACAGTTAATATTTTAGTGTAAAAAGCTATTCTTCAAATCAGTTTGCAGTTTCCAAAAGTGATATTCCATAACCTCTCCCTATGGACCTTTGGGGGCCCATATCTCCAAAAATTATTTTTTCCGCGCTAAATTTTCGATTGCTTTAGGTACTGTTTTTATCGCCTTCTGAAGCGCCTGTGAAAATTTCGGGAAGATACTGGGTGTTCTCATTTGCATGACCTTTACCCAACCTACTTTCTGTTTTCTTACTTATCATAGATTACATTTTGAATTGCAGCTTGATCGAAACCATCAATATCTACCACTGGTTTCATCCGTTTTCGCTGTTTCGATGGACTGCTGAATACTACACCTGTATTGAACTTAGTTGCAATACGGTTTACTGAAGAAATACTCAAATACAAGGCATCTGCAACCCTCTGAAATATAAAATCGACAAATATTTAACCTAATAACATTTATATATATTCACTAAACCTATAATTTTACTTTAGTTCTTATAGATATATGTTATTAGGTACGTAGGTACCTACAATAAACTTACATCTCTTACAGCAGTTATTGAAAGTAAAAGTCCTCCATTTTCACGTTCTCTTTCTCTTACTTGTTGAGACTGTTTTGATATTGATATTGAGTCCTCCTATTATCGAAAGAATGAATTAGTTTCTAAAAATTACTCTTTTTATTGTAAAACAGGATACACTGAAGATTCAAACGGAATAATTCACAAATTGAACCATAAAAGTCACAGCTGCAGACGAATGACACGAATGTTTTCTTGAGCGTTCCGTTCTAAAATTTTACTAACAGGTTGGCAACTTTTAAAATTAAATTCTACTAGTTTCATCGATATTTGACTCATTTCATTGGAAATTTCAACGTTGTAATGTTGGATAAACAAAATTAGCGAAAATGACGTCATTCTCTTCTTAAAGAAGAAGAGTCTACCTACTTATAGACATAAATGAAATATTCTCGTAAAAATTGGGGCGTTCTATCAGACAAAGACCTCAATTCGCACTACGTAAAAAAACAGGAAAAATACTTTCAGCATTTACTTATTTCTTATATTTCCATCACCCCTAACATCTGAGAACAAAGAACTTTTATTTTAACGCCAATTACTCCTCAACAAATGGAGTTACAGACACGATTCCTTCAATATTATATCGTCCTTTTTATACTCCTTCAGAATCTACTATTAAATTTCTCTAAAAGCCCCCGCCTCTCATAAAAAATTAATATCACAATTTGCTAAAGAATTCAAATAACCTTACAATTTCCAGCAAGCGAGAAGACAAGCCACCCGCATGTGTGAGAGTGAGACAGCTCGAGGAGGTGGAACAAGAGGCGGAGCTCAGTTCTGCTATTGGAGATTATTATGCCCAATGCGCGCGTACTTGGTTGGCCTTGACTGCCTTTCAAGAGCTAAGTTATAAATAGGAACATCTGGCATGATTTTTACGGCTGTTCATGGGGGTCATTAAAATGGGGTATGGTGCGATGGGTGATGGTCGTCATTAATATATGGTGGCATGGAAGGGGGAGCTAATATGGTAACGGAATGGATATAGTTGCGAAGGGGTGTACAGAAGTGGGATAATGGGATTTCAATTGAACATATGATCCTGAGGATTGGTGATTTATAAGAAAGTTATCAAACTCCTGGAATCTGAGTAAAAACAAAACCAACAAAAATTCTATAGCTGTAAAAACACAAAGGAAAAAAAATTACGATGAAATCTTGAAAATAGGAACGAGATAAAAAAATTCATCAAAGCAAGTTATAGGTACTCGATTTTTACTAAAATTCGGGAAAGTTAAGAATACAGTAACTGAGTTAGGAAAGGAAAACACAAAACTGAAAGAAGTTGAGTACCGAAAAGAGGTCAGAACAAAAACGCCTTCTAGCCTTGAAGAAATAATAAAAATAACATAATTAAAAAAATTACACAATAAAACAGTTATTGTTGATGTATAAATACAGAGACACTACGATACATAAATATATGGTGATAAGATAGGTAGGGGAGCGAGGGGCTTGTTGTAACAGGGGTAAGTAGTAATAGGCTCTTTTCACTAGGATCTTAAACTTTATTAGCGTATTTCTTTGACTCGATTTGACCTATAAACCGCGCCGCATCATGTTGCCATAGCCTGAATACCCAGTGTCCCGCCGCACAGTGGTCCCAAATCCCAAATCGCTGGCCAAAAATCGAAAAATAAAGTTTATATTTAAGGAATTCTAACTGTTGGGCTAGGTAGATGGGTATTTCCCACGTTCCTTCCAGGGTCAGGAAGTGGCAGATGTTATATATGGCCGTTGGGATACCATTCTGGCCGGAACGTTGGAGCAGGTAGCATCAGTCGTGCAGTACAGTCTAAAAATCACGTTGTGTTTGGAGTGAAATAACTTGTAGTAGAATTGAGCAATTTGAATTTTTCAAAATGGAATCTCTTCCTGGGAGTAAATACATTTATCATTTCTCCATATAAACCACACACCGAGCAACAAAAAATGTAAACATCTACTATTATAAATTCTCGTGCCGCGGCGAAAAAAAGTTATGTTTACATTGAGTAAAAGTTAATAATTCTACATAATTCAGCGACCAATCAAGTGTCACGTTATTTTTTATACTCTTGAGTTATACACCACCAAAAATCAGCTGCTCCATTTGCCCCTTTGGTTACGGTGAATTTTTTTTCTTCGAGAAATCACATTTAATTCCGGATATATGCATGCTCTAACTTTCGCAAATTACGATATATCGAGCTCATTTTTTTCATACAACTAGGCTAGGGGATAAGGACGGTTGGTATTGAATTTGAAAAGAATCGCTTGAAGGGTTTGAATTTTTCAAATTTTTTTAATTATAAAAAATCGTTGGTGGTCTGCCATTTTTAGGCTGCCATCTTGTTTTTGGAAAACTTGACTTCACATTCGTGTTCATCGATCTCAAAAATCTCCGAGAACTGAATTTCGTAGCGATTGATTCCAATTTGAAAGAAATGGTCCGCCATTTTTAGGCCACCATCTTGTTTTTGAAAAATTTTACTTCAGATTCGAGTTGACCGGCTCCAAAAACTCTCGAGTACCAAATTACGTGACGAATGATTCAAATTTGGAGGAAGTGGTCCGCCATTTTTGGGCCACCATCTTGTTTTTGTGAAACTTGACTACAGATTCGTGTTCACCAGTCTCAAAAATTTTCAAGTACTGAATTTCGTAGCGATTGATTTTCAAAAATCTCCGAGTACCAAACCTTTTGGCCTTTCGTAGCGATTCAACAGTACCTTCTATATTTGGCCAGCCATTTGGGGTTTGGAACCACTGTGCGCCGGCCGGCGCAGTGAGCGGAAGTGTGCACGAGCTTCATTTTTGCCAGGTAATATAAAATTGTACTGTCGTAAAATTTTGGTTTGCGTTATTATTATCGACTAATTTCAAACTTTCTATATCTTATTTACATTCAAATTTATCTATCTCTGATAATGTGTAACAGTTTTTAAGATTGCTAAATTGTTTAAATAATTATCTTGATAAATGTTAAAAATCATACCATAGGGTTAGTTCAAAATCCCGGGGCTTGTTGTATCGTGTTACAACATGTTCAGAATGTTCATGTTATCTGCTATGCAGATGACACGGATATTTTGGTTGTTGACAAGGATCTCAATAAGCTGAAAACTACTGCTGAAGCGGTATGTGCCAATATTGTAAAATGGTCCAACAATAATAACCTACCACTGAATCATCGTAAAACAATAACTGTTCTTTTTGGTAATGGCAGGACTGATGAAATCAAACTTTTTGAAGGTTCCAATGATGAAATAGTAAGTAGTGAATCAGTGAAACTATTGGGGGTTACCTATGATAGGCAACTTCACTGGAATTGTCATATTGATTGTTTGTGTAAAAAATTACAGAGAAGCTGTTATAGTCTGAAATTTATGAAGAACCACTGTAGTGAGTACACACTACTGTCATTGTACTATGCAAATTTTCATTCCCATATAAAGTATGGAGTTTTGATTTGGGGAAATTGTGCACATGTGAATAGAGTATTGGTACTTCAGAAATATGTGATTAGAATTCTTCCTAGTATCGATACTAGAACGAGCTGCAGAGATTATTTAAAAAAATTCAAAATCCTAACTGTTGTAAGCTTATATATACTGGAAGTTTGTACATACGTCTATAAAAATAAAAACAAGTTTTTGAATACTGCTGAGAAGCATGACCATAATACACGTTTCAAAGGCCAACTACAACCTGAGAATCACCGGACTACGCTGTACCAAAAAAGTTTTTTTTTACTGGCTGTAAATTATACAACTCTCTTGATGAGCATATTAAAAGCTCCCTCAATTTAAATATTTTCAAAACAAGACTGAAACAGCAGCTAGTTCAGAAGGCCTGCTACACTATAGATGAGTACTTAGTATAATTTGTGTTATGTTCGCGATATATGCAATTGATTTGATTTGTATTCAATATAGCATACTTATATATACGATTGTCTCTCTTGTTGTCTCTTGTGCTTTCACGTCTTCTACCTTTTCATGATATATTGTCCGAAAAGTATGTTCCTGCAAAGATGAATTTCTCAATTTTTATCATATATTTTAATCTAATGGTATGTATTTTATTTTATTTTGTTTTGATGTTTAATTTATTTTGTTTTGATGTTTATTTGTGACTTGTCATAAACATGCATCTGTCTTTGGTCCTTGTGATTGAATTTATATGTATATTTTATGATGAATAAATTGATTGATTGATTGATTGTTCAAAAACCTAAGAAAATAGTAGCTGCTCGTGGCCAAAAGCAAATTGGAGCTATCACATCGGCTGAGAGGGGAACTCTTGTAACACTTGCTTGTGCCTCTAACGCTGCGGGTAATTTTATTCCACCTATGTTCGTTTTTCCCAGGCTCAAATATTCTGACATGTTTATTCGTGGTGGACCTCCGGATTGCATTGGAGCTGGTAATTCCTCTGGATGGATGACCGAAAAATAATTTTTAATTTTTATGGATCATTTCATCAAACACGCAAAACCCACCAAGGAAGAGCCAGTTCTGTTGCTACTTGATAACCATAGCTCACACGTGAATATTGAATTTGTTGAAAAAGCCAAAGAAAATAATGTCATCATGTTATCGTTTCCCCCGCACTGCTCCCACAATTTGCAACCTTTAGACGTAGGACTGTACGGCCCTTTTAAAAATTACATAAATAGGGCACAGACAGCGTGGATGCACAACAATCCGGGGAAAACGATGACAATATATGACATCCCAGGTATTGTGAAAGAGTCGTTACCGCTTGCCTTAAACCCTGCTAATATTATGAGTGGATTTAAGCTTCTGGTGTATGGCCTTTGAATGCTGATGTTTTCCAAGACTCCGACTTTGCGCCATCTTATGTTACTGATCGTCCAGATCCTACACAAGAGCCAGATGTCGTAAATGTCACAGAAAATTTATCATTGAATCTTGAAAATCCAGAACTATTACATTCTGCCCCTGAATTAGATATCGGCACCACGGAAATTATAAGCCAAATCGAAACTGCGAACGAACCAACTCCGAGTTGCTCCAGTCTACAAAAAACTTTTTCGCCATCGAAGATTAGACCTCTACCAAAGGCGCCACCAAGAAAAACTAATACAAATAGCAGACGCAGAAGAAAATCTACAATATTGACGGACACTCCTGAAAAAGAAGCTTTACAAAAGGAATATGAGGAAAAAATGAAGAGAAAACAGAAAAAATATGACAAAATTAAAGGAAAAGGAAAGGGGAAAGGCAAAGGTAAATCAACAAAAAATAAAACCGGAGTGGACAGAGCTAAAAAAAAGATTTTATGTTCAGATTCAGAATCTGAATCAGAAGAGTGGTATTGTCTGGTATGTGGTGAAGCTTACACAGATTCAAATAAAGAAGATTGGATCGAGTGTATCATTTGTAAGATGTGGGCACATGTAGGATGTATTACAGGAGACACTATATCTTTTATTTGTATTAATTGTTGCTCAGATGACGACTGAATTTAATTATAATGAAACCCACCAAATGTTGATTCTTATATAAGTGCAATACTTTGTTAGATAGATATTAAAAAGAGATAATTACGAAGTAGTACACATTACTTTTCGTTTCGTTTCTTCGCATATACGCTCGTGTTAGCGAAGTGAGTTTTTGATTTGCTCCCCATAGAAACAGATTCTGCAATTGAAAATGGATAAACTATACGACACTTTTATTTGTTTGATTCAAATAGATGTTTTTCAACAATTTGTTGTTTTCTGTGCAACTATTTTAATAGGATTATTTGTAAGGAAATCCACTCTTTCGAGGCTCTACGGAATGGGTACTGTCAATAGTTAGAAGCTAAATAATAATTATGTCATTTGTTTTATCAATTTGAACATTTAAGTTTGTACTCCCATACTCTTAATTTTATCAATCAAACTTACCTGAATTATTAAATATATATGTGTGTATATTTGTGTATAGGCATACGTGTGTAGAGATATGGGTTTGTTGTTACCAAATATTCTAGATTATACTTTATTCCTTATTTTATATTTAAAACCACATGTACACGAAATGACATGAAATCACGTACAAGCGATAGCTTCTTCGGAGCTTCTGTGATATCATCTGTTTATTCACTTCCTCAGTACTGTTACTACTATTACTATTGCTAAAACTAATTCTATTGTATGTAAAAAAATTAATTCTTGTAATAATTTATATTGTGCTCACTATTTGAGGAATAAACATTTTTATTTTATTTATTAAGTTAATAGTATGTGAATGTCCAAAAAAAGTTTTTGAAATTCGCTTTTTTTAAAATTGAACTTATTCTGAGAGGGGTTATGATTATAAAAAAATATTAGTAGAATTCAATATGTAGGTACCTATACCTTGAGAAAACAGAGAGAAATAGCAAATCTTGCTTTTCCACACAAATCAATAAACAACGGTTTTGACTCTCCGAATCTCCTTCTGTCTCTTATTTCAATGTACAATGAGTAAATAATACGTTTTTTCTGTATCTATCAGAATCCAGGTCACCGCTATTACGGCCCTCTTTGCAATCTGCCAATGTTGATATTTTTCATGGCAATGCAAGCATTCAACAATAGTATATTATGCAACGATCATGTAATAATAATAACGTTTATTCAAGGAAAATTTTGATAACAATATTAAATTACATACACCTGTTCACGTTGAACAAACAATAGGAGGACTCTTCAACCTACTACCATCTGAGTCCAGGAATATCACAAATATTAACAAATACAAAATAGCCATAAAATCATTTGTAAGACACAATCAACCTACATTTGAAAATTTATATTGAACATACACTTTTCAAACCTCCATTCTCCAGAATCACCAAATAGACGCTATTTGACATAGAAAAAAAATCTCCTTCTAAATATGGGATACCTGACACAACACAAGCACGCATGTGCTTAGGTGAATGGTTTCCAGTATATGGAGTTAGATGGCTCTGTTCTATATTTAAATTGTAATAACTAAATTGAAATTGTAATTAACACCTGGAAATAATATTATGAATTGTGAAATTGTCATGTTACTTACTTTCGAATTGAATTGAATAAAACTTGAAACTTGATTTAAGACCCTAGAGTGTTGCGCATGGGCAAATGAGTGAGTTTAGATATAAATATATAACATGTAGAATAGTCAAGGTTATATGGGGTATATACCCTAAATGAACTCATTTGTAGTAGAACATATATATATATATATATATATATATATATATATATATATATATGCTTCGCTTTCCAAGATACGGGGTGTTACAATTTTTCTTAAAAACTGACTAATTATTTGTTGCTGTGAAACCGGTCGAGATATGCAAATATAATTTGGTGAGTTCTAAGAAGTAGTTATTGCGCATTTTTTGACATGCAATGAAGAATTTTATGTTCATTATTGGCGTGCATACGGGTAGTGATCTCAATTTTTTTAAAGACAAAAATGGTACGCCGCAGTGATATTTCAAATAAAATATTATTTTTGAATTCCTCGTTCAATATTTGACAAAAAATCTCTCCTGCCTTTTTTCCGTAAGGGGCGCCGTTTTTATGCAAAAAAATAAAACATCTTAACGCGTAATTTTAATTTCTTTAATACATTATCAAGAACTATCTAATACAATAACGTCAAACCAGAACAACAACAGAAAACAACACTAATAAATAAATAGGCGCAAAGCTACAACAAATGTTCAAAATGACCTCCCTCAGACGTGATACAAGATTCAACTCTTCGCCTCATTGATTGTCGTATTCGCGCAAATATTCCTGGTGTATTTCTTATTGTCTCACAGCCGGCTATGATTCGATTCCTGAGGTCTTCAACATTTTCGACGGGAGTGGAATAAACTAATGACTTGAGAAAACCCCAAATGCAAAAATAGAGGATTTAAATCCAGAGATTGAGCAGGCCAATGATCCGACTGTACCTAAGTGATCATGTACAATAATGCTGAAATGTACTGGTGCACCATCATGCATGAACCAGAAGTGTTGTCTCAGCTATAGATGAATTTCTTCAAGAAGAACAGGTTACTCTTCCTGTAGGAAATTAAGGTGAGAGTCGCCTGTTAGTCGTTGTGGGAGGAAATATGGACCGATTAAATGATCATCAAGTACCCCAAGCCATACATTTACTGAAAACTGATGCTGAAAATGAGCTTCAAAGATACCATGTGGATTTTCCTTTTTATGGAAATTTCGTATACACTGTCGGCCAAAATTAACCACGCCAGTAAATAAAACGCCATTTAAAAAATTAGGAATTTGAGCGATTTGACGAAGAATCCAATAGCAAAAAACTAGGCGCGGAAGAAAGTCTCTTGGTAGTAGAGTTCGCACACGTTGAATATGAAACGGATACAATTGCTGTTCTTTGAGAATTTTAAATACAGTGAAGTTGCTTACATTCAGTATGTTGGCACTTTTTCGAGTACTCCGCAATTAACTCGAGAACTGCTTCTTCTAGTTGCACAGTTCGTACTTCTCGAGGGCGCCCGCAGTCAGCTGTTTGTTTCCTAAATGTACCATTTTCACGCAAACGTTGGTGAAGACGAACAAATATTGTGTGATGGGGTACCCTACGTTTTGGATGCAACTCAGCATACAATCGTCGAGCTTGCCGACCATTGACAGTCCTCCCCAGAACTACATGGCGTTTCTGTTTATTTACTTGGTTTTTATACATATTTTCTCCTGGAAACTTTTTTGTTCGTTACCTAGTAAATAAACATATTATATTATTACCATTACTTCGACCATAGACAAAATGCATGTCTGACAATTCCGCATTTGTATAATTTTCCATTCTTTTCGATAAAAGAAAATGAATTACTTATTATCATTAATGTTATACCAAACTAAAAGCTTAAAAATTAAGAAACGCTAATTTGACATTTTGTTGAAATATTCGTATTCAACAGAATGTTGATAGTATAGCCTACTAGCATCGCTACTAGATAATGTATTAAAGTAATGACAAATACGCGTTAAGATGTTTTATTTTTTTTGCATAAAAACGGCGCCCCATACAAAAAAAAGGCAAGTGAGATTTTCGGTCACAAATTGAACGAGGAATTCAAAAATGATTTTTCAATTGGAATATTTCAATGGCGTACCATTTTTTTCTTTAAAAAAATTGAGATCAATACCCGTATGCGCGCCAATGATGAACATAAAGATCTTAATTGCTTGTCAAAAAATGCGCAATAACTACGTTACCTCCTGAAACTCACCAAATTTAATTCGCATATCTCGACCGGTTTCAGAGCAATACATAGATAGTCAGTTTTTAAGAAAAACTTTAACACCCCGTTTCTCGGAAAACGAAGCATTTGCGGACGAAAGTTATATAGCAAACTGTCATTATTATTTCATGCAGAATCACCCCCTGAAGTTTGTCGCACTTATTCACTAACACCCTGTATATAA
This sequence comes from Gonioctena quinquepunctata, assembly GCA_018342105.1. NCBI lineage: Eukaryota > Metazoa > Arthropoda > Insecta > Coleoptera > Chrysomelidae > Gonioctena > Gonioctena quinquepunctata. The sequence continues at coordinate 220,996 of JAFIRS010000310.1, forward strand.
GATTAAAATAATTATAACAATGGTAATAACAATATATAATAAAGATAACAAACTTTGATGGTTATTAGGATAAATGACAATTTGTAGCTCAATATGTAAGTGAATCTCAGTTTTTTTTTTGTACATAACATTTTTATCAATCAATTAGGTTATGAATATCTTGTCTTGAAGTGTACTTTAGATATTTTTTAATATGCTTCTTAATGTGTGGCAGTGAATGTAAGGTTTTGTATATATCAGGTAGTGCATTTATATACCGTGTGTAACAGGATCATAGTACACCCCCCGTATCTCCTTTTGTTTTGAAGGTAATCGATTAAAATTTGGGATATCCCATATACATAATAAGCGGCACTTTTTGACCTACAAATTATTTGTTTTTCACTTCCGGTTTTGCCGGAAGTGATACCAACTTTAGATTTTCAAATAAAACAGCCTGTATATTATTACATTTTTGAAATTTGCATAATTTTCTGAATCCAATGATTCACATAAGAGACATTTCATACGTCAATATTTTTCATAATTCAATTTTTAGTTTTCCATTTAAGTGTGCCATGATTGTTCCGATTTATTCCAATTCACCCGCCTAATGCAAGAAAAATGGAAATCCCGTCAAAAACACCAAATTGTGTTTTTTATGAGCAAATAAAGTTCATCGTACTTGATTTAAGGATAAAACTAAATTATTTCAAATGGAACCATAGTGGTACCGTGGTACCATTTATTAGTACTATTAATAAGGAATTTATTCATGCCTGCTAATAAAATGTGCGATAAATACAATCAAAATTACAGCTAAAAGAAAATAAGATAATACAATTACTTTGTTCTAATTTGATGCTAAGAAGTTACTAAGGTGGCTTTGAAATACAAAAAATGAACACAAAACCAACAATTGTTCGAAATGCTGTTTATTAACGTCAATGCACTTCTGAACTCGCATAGCTGTTTCTTGAAGAACGTTCGCTAATTGCTGGGCCGTTATACTATTAATTGCGCGTCTTACTCGCAACTCCAGGTCTTCGCGGGTTGTAACGGAAGTTGCATAGACAATATTTTTCAAATGGCCCCGAACAAATAAATCAAGAGGTGTCAAATCAGGTGACCATGGAGGCCATCGCACAGGACCATTTGTCGAAATTACGTTTTCTTGGAATGCCTGTTGAAGGTAATCAGTTACTATTCTTGAATTATGGGGAGGAGCTCCATCTTGTTGGAAATACATTCCCTGTCGTAGATGACAGGTAATTCAGTTAACCAGTTCTCAATTTCATTTTGCAGAAATCCTTAGTATCTATCTCCAGTCAAGCGTCCTTCAAACATTATTGGACCAATGATTCTACGACCGAGTATTCCAAGCCAAAAATTGAAACCGAACCGCACTTGAAAGTTACCCTCCCTCAATAAATTTTGATTTTCTTGTGACCAATACCTTGAATTTTGTCGGTTGAATAATCCCATATTTGTAAACCTAAGTACTCGTCCAAAAATAAAATCCTTCCCAAAAAAGCATTGTTTGGCTGCACATTATTCTGCAAGATCCAATTGCAATATTCCATCCTACGTTCATAAACATTTTCGTACAGGTGCTGGTGCAATTGATATTTGAAAGATTTATAATTATGTTTGTGCAAGATTCGGCTTACCGTTTGGTGACTAATTTCCAATTCAAACTCAATTTGCCTTAAAGAAACAGTCTTATCAACTTCTATTCGAGCTAAAACATTAATTTCCGTTCCTTCGTCAATGATAACATTTTCTTCGGGATCATGGTTAGGCTCTCTTCGGAATTGATTTTCAAGACGATTAAAATAATTTCTTGCTGGACATTGTCTATCAGGGTATCGGTTGACATAAAGGTTTCCAGCCGCAACGGCATTTTTTCTACATTCCCCATAAATAATTAACATGTCCACTTTTTCATCCCTTGTATAAATGTGGGGCATTTAGAATAAGAATAACAACAAATGTAAAGACTTTTCCAATACACAATAAAAACACCGATAAAACAATACCTATTTATTTGACAATCTGAATGAATAATTTCATTGTTTTCAAAGCCTCCTTAGTGACTGATTACCTTCAACAGGCATTCATTTTTTGTATTTCAAAGCCACCTCAGTAACTTCTTAGCATTAAATCAGAACAAAGTAATTGTATTATCTTATTTTCTTTTAGCTGTAATTTTGATTGTATTTATCGGACATTTTATTAGCAGGTATGAATAAATTCCTTATCAATAGTACTAATAAATGGTACCACGGTACCAATATGGTTCCATTTGAAAAAATTGAGTTTTACCCCAAAATCGATTACGATGAACTTCATTTACTCATAAAAAACGCAATTTAGTATTTTTGACAGGATTTCCATTTTTCTAGCATTAGACTGGTGAATTGGAATAAATCGGAACCATCATGGCACACTTAAATGGAAAACTAAAATTTGAATTATCAAAAATATTGACGTTTGAAATGTCACTTTTGTGGTATCATTGGATTCAGAAAATTATGCAGATTTCAGAAATGTAATAATATACAGGGTGTTTCATTTGAAAATCGAAAGTTGGTATCACTTCCGGCAAAACCGGAAGTGAAAAAAAAATCATTTGGAGGTCAAAAAGTGCCGCTTATTATGTTCATGATATATCACAAATTTCAATCAATTACCTCTGAAACTAAAAGAGATACAGGGGGTGTACCATGATCCTGTTACACACGGTATAGATAAGTGAATATACGTTGGCCAATGGATTTTTGGGTGAGCGGAATTTTTGCTGTTTGATGTTGTTTACTGCGAGAATCATATATGTGGTCCACCTTTTTCAGGAGAGTTTGTCAGTTTTCGAATGTAAAAATAAGAAGATTATGAACATAAATCTGTCCAATATCAAGGATTGTGGTGATAAAGTATATCGGTAGAGTACCTACCTAATTTTCTTCTTATAAATTATCTTAATAATTCTTTTTTGTATCACATCCAGTTTTCTTAGATGATTTTTGGTTGTTCCACCCCATGCCAATATACCATGTTGGAGACGGCTCTCCTCTAGGCGAAGTGAAGAATTCTTAGATAAGTTACGTTTGAAATATTTTGTAAGTACTTGAATTTATACATTGCAGGTCTTAGTGTTTTTATAGTATTGTTTATGTGAGCGACCCAATGTAACTGAGAGTCCATCGTGAGTCCTCAGTATTTACAATTGCTTTTTACTCTAATTTCACATTCGTCATCTCCACTGGTTATTTTTGTAAAGGGGAAAAAATGTTTTATTATAATTAATAGTTGATTGCTTATGTAAGAACCATTCAATAATTTTTTTAGGTCTTTTTCCGCTTTGTGTTTTAGAGCTATTCAAGTACTGTCGGAATAGATTATGACTGTGTCATCAGCGAAACTAATAATTCCGCCTATGGTGTGCAATGAGAAGGTTATCAACATACAAGTAAAACAGAAGTGGCCCTAAGACTGTCCCCTGAGGAACACCTAAGCTATCTATGTTTTGTATTCTCACCGCTTGAGTTCTAGTTGTCAGGTAACTCTCAAGTAATTTTAGAGGCGTTCCGCGTATTCCAGCATCCTCCAAGGCTTCCAACAACTGCGTATGGGATACAGTGTCGAATGCCTTGGAAGGGTCCAGGAAAACACAAAAACAGGGTGTTGTTTTATCAATTTCTTTATATACCAGACTCGTCGAAGCGGCGATTGCGTCAGTAGTTGATACTCCCTCCTTGAATCAATACTGGCTAGTTCTTATAATATTGTAGATACTTGGAAGTGGAGTAATTTGGATTTTTAGTTACTTTTCAAATATTTTTGTGAAAGTGCTATGTAATGAAATAGGTCTATAATTATTAAGTTTTTTTTTTTCCATTTTTGTATATGGGCATATTGATGGTATTTTTGAATTCTAATGAACTTTTACCCTTTTCAAAAATATTATTTATGAGATGAGTAAGGAGTTTTTTTTTTATGTTCTGGTTCCCACGAAAAGGGATATCCTGTAATGTTCAGAGAACATCGTGGGAACCAAGGGAAAGAAGGTAGGAATTTGTGTTCTTCTTAAATTTCTGGAGGTTGTATGCCTCGGGGAACACCTCCCTAGGCAATGAGTTCCAAAGCCTTGCTGTTCGTTGGATGAACGAGTCTTTGGAAAGTGATGTTCTGCAGGTCTCCAAAGTGACCACGAAGGGGTGTGATGACTGAACTTGACGGGTTAGTCTCGAAGAGACTGCCAAAGCAGGAACGATTGTTGATATTTCAGAAGAGCATCGCCCATGAAAATATCTATAAAATAGAGACAAATCGCCAACTTTTCTACGGTGTTCCAGACAAGTGAGCGAGTTTGTAAGCGAGGCATCACCGACGAGACGAATTGCCCTTTTTTGGACAGAATCCAATAGCCCCAGGATATGTTTAGGTGCCGCGCTCCAAATAAGGGAACAGTATTCCAGGACAGGTCGGATCTGTGCCTTATAGATCATAAGCAGCTGAGTGGGGGTGAAATAGCTCTTGGCACGAAACAAAAAACCAAGTTTTTGGGATGCACTTTTGGCAATGGACCTCACGTGATTTTCCCAGGAAAGGTTATTGCTGATAGTAATACCAAGCATCGATATGGATGACTTCAGTGGTATGGTTACTCCTGACAAAGTTATGTTAGGCACAGTGAGATCGGCTTTTCTAGAGAAAAGACATGCTTGTGTTTTGTTTGCATTGAATTCTACCAAGTTATTAGATCCCCACTCGAGAATTGTTGCTAAGTCCATATTTATATTATTAACATTTCTTCCTCGTTCATTTCTGGTTTCACGGGCTGATATAGGGGCCCTGGAAGAGAAAGCGGTATGGAGGGTACTATCATCGGCAAAGCTGTGTACTGGACATGAAGTTGCTTTCAACAGGTCGTTGATGTGAAGTAGGAATAGTGTTGGTGCGAGAATAGATCCTTGCGGAACACCAGCATTTATGAGTAGAGTGTCAGATGAAACTCCATCGACCACTACATGGAGAGACCTGTTTGAGAGAAAACTAGCAAGCAGAGAACACAGCTGAGGGGGCAAGCCTTAAGACGGAAGCTTGGCGAGGAGTCCCTGGTGCCAAACTCGATCGAACGCCTTGGAGATATCTAATGCCACAGCTAAAGTTTCTCCATACTTTTCAATAGATAGCTGCCATATATGTGAGACGTAAGCGAGCAGGTCACCAGTTGATCTCTGATGGCGGAAGCCATATTGCCTATCGTTGACAATTCCTGAGTCTTCCAGATATTTCATGAGCTCGATGTTGATGGCTTTTTCCATGACCTTTGAAATAATAGATAGCAGTGCGATAGGTCTGTAGTTGCTAGGTAGGGCCTTTTTGCCTTTTTAGGGACTGGCTGTACTCTTGCAATTTTCCAATTGGACGGAAATACCCCAAATTGTAAGAGTGGTTGAACAACTTGCAAAGAACAGGTGTTAGTTCGGGGCACATTTCTTGAGAACAATCGGCGGATTCCGTCAGATCCACAGGCTTTGTTGGTGTTGAGACCCAGCAAAATCTTTCTGATAGTACGTTGGCGAAAGGTGATCTCGGGCATGTGACTGTCAATAGGTGTAATGTTCGGGGGTGGTTTTCCTTGTTATAGGCGCAAAGTTCCAAAATAACGGGACCGTTTTTCCCATGAATCCGAGTGGAATTTCCAGCAAATAGGTGCGCAAAGATATTGGCTTTTTCCTGGGCAGTCGTTGCTAGTGTTCCATCTTCTTTGGTTAGAGGAGGAAATGAGCTGGAAGTGAAGTTTCTTCCCACAGCTTTGGCGAAAGACCAAAATGAACGGGATCCGTTAGGACATTCAGCAAGTTTTGATCTTATTTTGGCATTGTGGGCATCTTTTGAGCATTCTATTGTCTCTTTGCATATGCCTCTAGCTTCGACATATGCTGCTCTGGTCTCAGGGCCCGGATTTTTTAGCCATCGATGGTATGCTGCCTGTTTGGAAGCCACAGCTCTAGAGCAGTTTCTGTTAAACCAGGTCTTATCGGATGATGTTCTTCTTTCGGTATTCGGTATGTAGGTTTGCATCCCCAACATGGTGATTTCAGAAATTGTCTCAGCACATCGTGTTGGATCTACTGAAGAGAAACAAACTCTCTTCCATGGAAACGCTGAGAAAAACATACGAAGACCTTCCCAGTCGGCCGAATTGTAATGCTACATGAGACGGGGTGGTATTGTGCAGCTCGATGGTAAATGGAAAGAGCATGTTGTGGAGATGAGGGTGTGATCAGAGTTTCCAAGTGGGGCACAAACTTCTATTCTATACGGGTCAGGATTGGTGGTGAGGAAAAGATCTAGTGTATTGGCAGACTGGTTGTTGACATCAGGGATGCGGGTTGGTTCAATGACGGTACTAATGATAGCTATTAATACATGAGCACGAGGTAAGTTACGACACGAGCCGAAGGCAATTGTCGTAAACCGTGAGCGAGTGTATAAATAGCCATTACATCGTTCGATCGTTGGATACACTATTTTTTCTACGATCAATAAATAATAAAGTAAAAACAAGAATTTCTGGTGGTGTACAAAGTAATTCTTCACTGCTTGACATACTCATAGGTACTTTCGACGCGTTGTGATTGAATGTCGATCAAATTTAAATGTCAAACAAGTATGTAGACACATACCACTTGATTATCCCCAAGTACGTGTTTCTAGAGGCCGAAAATTCGTTCAATAATGAGAAGTACGTGTTTTTGTTGGCCAAAATCTGTTTCTAAATGAAAATCCGTGTTAAAATGGACAATATCAATAAATCGGTAGCAGATATTTAATTCGCGTATTATAATACGGGAGTACAAAAGGACTTTTTAGGTATTATTCCAAATTAATTAATTATTAAGTTTATATTTAGCGTTTACCTTTCGAATCTAATACTCCTGAAATCCTGTTGGATGTATAAGTAAATAAAACGCGTGACGAACATAGATAGAGTGGAATGTGTTGTACCTATGTGATTATTGCATCAATGAAACATTAGGGAACCCACCATAAATGAATTGATTATATCTAGAAATTACACAACCGTTCAATGATAACTATTATCACCCAATTTCTGTACAGATCAAGCGAATCCACTTGATCAAAGGATATCGGGTTCATTTGTCAGGTAATAAAATATATGAAAGTATCGATTTCAAGGCGTGTCTAATTCTCTTTATTTAGAACGCACGTAAAAGTAGGTCGTGCCATCTCGTATCAAAAATGTCAAGGCGTCTCGAAATGTACACCGAATTGATTTTTCTGCTGTTTAGCGGCATCTTACGGAATCCTCAGGATATCACGAGAGAGAACCGTCGTGGGCCATTGTATTCTGTTTCAGTAGGAACGTCCGGAAGCGCAGTTCGCCTATTCACAGATAGGTGGCAATCTTGCAAGGGATTGAAGATTTATAGTGGATTATTGCCGATTAGCCGGTATATTTCAGTCCCAACGTTTAAGCAGCTATTCTTGACGATTATTTTCTCATTTTTTTTCACTGGTGTAGGTAATAGTCCGGTCAATCTAGACCAAAAAATGAGAGTGAAGGTACATAAAATCCCAACAAGCTGAAAATCAGTAAAATTGTTCAAAACATAATTATAAATAATATTTAAAAGTTCCCCATCATTCCCGTGTATGGAAAGAATTTTATTCAAGGTCAAAGGTCAAAAAAATTGTTTTTCGCGATTTTCAGCAAAACGGTAAGTTTTATCATAAAAGTACACTTCTGACAAAAATTTTAGATCATAAAATTGTCTATAAAAAATGTATAAATACTTTTTTTCCTACGAGCCACCGTTTCTGAGATATAACGATTCAAAAAGTTATAAAAGTTGTTATCGTCATAATATGCATGAGTACGCCACGTATATACATCTCTAGAGTTGTTATATATTATAATATATATATATATATATATATATATATATATATATATATATTATATATATTATATATTATGTTATATATATTACAAGTTCAATTAGCTTGTCTTCCTCCAACCTCAGTTGCTGCTCATCAACATCTTTTTCGGGTATATTACCAAGTTCAAGTGTGGCTTGATTATCAGCTAGACCCTACAGACTGGGGTTGGAAGTTGGTCAACAATATATTAGAGCCAGTTCAAACTTTACTCCCACCTGCGCCGGAAAAACTGTTGAACACAATTTTTTGCAACTGCAAAAAGGGATGCAGTGCTAAATGTGGTTCCAAAAAATTCGGACTGTTTTGTTCTCTGGCATGCACAAATTGTCAAGGCCGGTCGTGCTCTAATATTGAATCACAAACAATGGAGGATTCGTTTGACTCCGACGAAGTATCATGCGATACATCGCTATTGACGCAATTTACTTGCATCCAAAATGAAGATGAAGAAGAAGCAGGAGAAGAAGAAGAAGAACAAGAAGAAGATCAAGAAGAAGAACAAGAAGAATTTGAAACATACGAATCAGGCGAATGAACTTCACCACTTTTTTTTAATTTACATCGCTTTTATCTTTTCCAATCTTTGAAAATTGCCGTTATTTTGCAATAGTTTCACATTAAACAGGATCACAACTGACCCGTGGAGTAGGCCTACTGGGGAAACCACGTTAAAAAAACGCGCTAAGTACACTACCTCATAGGTGGCGTGGAAACGTGTACATATTATGACGATAACAACTTTTATAACTTTTTGAATCGTTATATCTCAGAAACGGTGGCTTGTATGAAAAAAGTATCGTTACATTTTTCATAGATAATTTTATGATCTACAATTTTTGTCAATAGTTTTTTTATGATAAAACTCACCGTTTTGCTGAAAATCGCGAAAAACTAATTTTTTTTACCTTTGACCTTGAATAAAAATTTTTCCATACACGGGAATGATGGGGAACTTTTAAATATTATTTATAATTATGTTTTGAACAATTTTACTGATTTTCAGCTTGTTGGGATTTTATGCACCTTCGAATTTCTAAATTGACCGGACTATAATACACCAGTATGATTTTGAAATTGCAGAATTTTCCTTTACTGTTTTCAAAGAGTGGATGTCAATGAATGGCCGCATTTGTCGCATTCATGAATGAAGTAGTTATATTTTATTGAAATTCTTGAAAAAGCTGTCATTTGCATTTCACTCACTCACTCATGCGACATCGAATGCCAAGTCTTTTAATTTTTGAAATGAAGAGTCAGTTTTATTATTATAGATATCAAATTATATCAATTACTAGCTGACCCGACAGACGTTGTCATGTCCAAATTTCTATATTCCCTAATTTTTAGGTAGATTTCAATAGAAATACTAGAAAATTTCAATTTAAATTCATTGAATGAAAATGAAAAGTATATTTTTTTCTTATATAATCTAGAACCCAGAATTTATGAGCCAACCCGTGGTAATTCAGTACCCCTTTTATTTTATTGAAATTTGGGATAATGAAATTGATGCATGAATACTATATTTTGGAGTAAAATTGACAGATGAAACATAGAAGATGGCGACTGGGCGCCATCTGGGAAAAAATAAATAAATACAAAGTGGGAGTCTTGTGACACATCCTTTTGAAGCTCCTGACGAATACTTGACAACCCTAGAATATATAGTCAATATCTTCACCTACTACAAAATGGCGAAACATTTAATAATTGCCTGAATACATCGACGTTTAACTTCATAATTTGAGGAGAGAAGCTGAGTTCAGTTCAGAAGATGCTCGAAATGGTTGCCTTGAACTGCTTGACATAAGAACAGCCTATCCGATATTTCACGCCGAACATTTTCGAACACAGTAACGTCGACATTTCTACAAATATTAATTATTCTCTGCCGTATATCCAATATTGAAGCAGGTTCAGTTTCGTACACCTTTTGCTTCGAATAGCCCCATCAAAAAAATTCTACAGGTGTCAAATCTGGCGAGCGGGCTGGCCATTCCGTAGGACCTCGACGGCCAATCCAACGACCGGGGAAAGTATTATCCAAATAGTTTCTTACTTGTCCGTAGTAATGTGGTGGTGCTCCATCTTGTTGGAATACAATATCCATATCGAATTCGTTAGGATTCGCTTCGACGATTTCGGTGATTAGAGGGTCAACAGTATTTTCCAGCATATTCACATACAGTTCCCCTGTTGAATTTTGTTCAATGCATATAGGTCCTACAATATGGTTTCCCAATATTCTTGTCCAGACGTTAATTTTTTCTGGATATTGATTATGAGTTTCCCGGAAAATGTGACGGTTGGTTTCACTTCAATAACGGCAATTTTGTCTGTGAACCTTGCCGTTGAGATAAAATGTAGATTCGTCTGAAACAAATATTGTGAAGATGGGTAAGATGCCTTGCAATGGTTTCCGTCATAATTTCGCAGAATTCTGTTCTTCGATCAGGGTCATCTTCAGTTAACTGGTGTACAATTTTGATTTTGTATGGATGATACTTATCCTCTTCAAAAGTCTCCACACAGTAGAAGGACACACCTCACAAACATTCGCGACGGAGGAAGTATAGTGTTGAGGATTTACTATCATCCCACCAATTATTTGAACTTGCTGTTCTTCCGGAATGGACGGATGACCTGGGGGCTTTTTGTTCTGTACACTACCGGTAGTTGTAAATTTGGTTACAAGTTCCCTTAAATATTTTCTAGAGATAGGACAATTCGGGAAACGATCATTAAAAATTCTTTCGGTTTCGTGAAAGCTACGCGTCGCACCGTAAATAAAAATCGCTTCGATTTTTTCTTCCAATGGACGAGAATTGACCATTTTAGAGATTGTTCACGTGGTACCTATTTACTAGTAAAACCGTAAACTAAATGAGAATATTTTAACTGAACAATGATGTTCGTTGTCGTACTGACATTTCTTGTCATTTTTTGTTTATACAAAAAATAACCTATCAAACCTTATCGGGTTGTTGGGATTGCCATATGGTAGAGCAAAACAAATATTTCTAGATGTATCGATATTAATGTGTTTGTATTCAGGTATTTATTAAATGTTCCGCCATTTTGTAGTAGGTCGCCATCTTGAAAGTTTCATCTGTCAATTTTACTCTAAAATATAGTATTCATGCATCAATTTCATTATTCCAAGTATCAATTTTTTTAGTTGACCCGTTCAAAAAATTAAAGGGGGGGCATTCAAGAAAAGCACTGTATACAAATTTATCTACAGTAGGTGAACATTATGTCCATGATAATATCGTGTTTGACCATCGCACAGTTCTTTTTACACTGGAATGAATGACACCCGCGAATCAAGGAAGATTGCTAGTTACAAAAAGGTTTCTGAACGATAATAGTATTAATAAGCTCTCGTCATCCATTGAAAATGAGAACTGGGAAAGCACATATACGGCTGTCGATTTTGATCAAAAGTTCAGTAATTTTCATGACACCCTCATTTTTCACCTGGATCAAAATATCCAAAGAAACCTGTGATCACAACTGAGCCGACTAATAAGGAATGGAAGAACGACTATATCAAGAAATCTAGTGAAAAACTGAAAAATCTATTCTATCTGCAAAAACTTGACTCTTCTCTCAAAGAACAATACCTGAAAGCGAAAAAAACAACATTTTAATTCAATCCACCAAGCACAACTTCTAATCTGAAAAACTGGCTGAATCTGAAAATATAAACAAAACTACTTGGAATTTAGTCTCAAAAATGAGCAAGAAAAATAAAGATAATAGCAAAAATATTCTCATAAAACACGAAAACAATATATTTTCAGACCCATCGGAAGTATCTGAAATTGGAATGGCCACCACATCTCTACTCTAAAACTTGCCGCTAGGCATGTTCTCATTAGTCTAGTCGAAAAGTGAGTTTTCTGCGAAAAATCGTTCAAAGTCTACTAAATTATATCATTCTGAAAAAGATGTATTTTTCGATATTTTCCGCTGACGAAAATTTGCAATTTTTTTCAAACAAGAATAAAATAAGGCCGTTTTTGGTAATAGCTCAGAAACTATTGATGATAGAGAAAATAAAAAAAACAGATTCTTGAAGAGGAGGAAATTTTCCATGAAAATAGGGCTCCGCGTGGGCGTTAATTCAGAAGTACAGCGCCTCTCGAGAGAGCAATGCACATAAAATACTATATTTTTATAGGTGCCCTTTTTACCCATTTAAAGCACGCCTCAGCGTGTTTAACTCGAACTTTAAACAACGCGCGTTTTTTAAAATTACAATGGCAACATCAACAAATCGAGAAACGTGTCTAAATGACAATTTTTTTATTATTGATCTGACAGGAGTACCTTGTAACGTCAAATAAAATATTACTAACAACTCGTTCATTTATATGTGATACCTCTGCTCCTCCATCCATTTGATGAACTTTTCATATTCTTTTATATATATATCAATGGATTTTCGCGGTATTAACCGCAATTCTGCCTCACTATTCAAAAAATCGATATTAGAATAATTCATTTTTGAGCTCTAGTGACAACAAATATTGATCTTTGATAACAAATTGTAAATGAATATCTGTTTTTCTCATTTCCATGACAACGAAAGGTATACTGATGTCACATCACGAATTCAACCTTCTTGCATTATTAGTTCTTATTTCTATTTTTTGTAGTAATAATACCAGTATATATTATTTCAAAGTCCACCAATAAAAAAAAATTGCGTAAAGTATTCGTGGATAACTGGTCTTAAAAACACTTGCTCTATTTCGAGCACTCCGGCTGCGCCGTCGTGCTCGAAAAATCGCGCGTGTTTTAAAACCCTTTTTATCCACTTATACTTTAATATGCTATTAAATATGAATAAAACAAATAATTATGGTATCATTTGAACACTTGAAATAATGTAATTTCGTTATAATTTTTTTTATTGGATATTGATATTGTGAGGCCATTGTTAATTAAGAAGTTTTTTTGGAACCGTCGATTTTATTAAAAACCGAATTGTTCACAGAAAGACTCAAATTTTTTTTTGCTTCCTGTTTGTTTGAAAGTTGATTATTATGTTAATTATAATTTTATAAAGTTAACAAAATATGAGAAATCGAGTAAATATTGTTATTTTTTTTGATTGATATATCACATTATTATCAGTTTTATGTCTGACAAAGGCATTTTACAACGTTTAAAAAAATACGTTTTATGTTTGTCATATATGGATAAGTTTAATAGTTTTCAAAAATTGTTTTTTTCGCATATGTTGTTGAGAGTTTATTATGACTACAAAAATTATAATGTCCATCGAAGTTTGTTTATAACTAACTGTTAAGTAAATAAACAATTGAAGAGAGTTATTTTAAAAAAGAACAAATCTTCTTTGGTAAATTTTAGAGAAAACAAGATATTTCAATTAATTTGTACGACTTGACAATACTTGTTGGATTTGTTCCATTTTGAAATATTAGTGTAATTTCCAGACGGATTTGTCTATTTTTGACCGGAAAAAATCATATTATGAATAAATATGGATTTGTGGCTTATTGAAAAAAAATATCGATTTAGATGCTTTATCTCAACGGTATTTATAAAGTTTTGATGAAAATACGACATGCAATGAGCATGTCGTAGCAGTCACCCCAGGTTACCTAAATCCAACCCTAACTCAAAACATTTGTTTGTTCACTTCTGAAATAACGCTCCTCAATTACATCATTAATAAAAAAAATCTTATTATGTAGAAAATAACCAATTACTAATTTCAAAGAAAAAAATTATCAATACATTATTTAAATAATAAAAAAAATAAACAGTTGAAAAAAATAAGTTGAGAAAACATTACTTTCCAACGAAATTACATTCTGGAATAACTATTTGGGGAAATTCGGTTAATGTTCAGAATGTTTTTGTTGCCCAAAATAGAATTGTGCGGTGTCTAGCAAATGCCCCAAACGGAACCTCATATATATATATATATATATATTTATATATATATATATATTTATATATATATATATATATATTATATATATATATATATATTATATATATATATATATATATATATATATATATATATATATATATATATAAATTTATTTGGGTTATGCAGCAGGCCAGCAGTGAATGTAGGTATATTAACACAATTTTAACATGGTGAATGTATTTTAATAAATATATCCATTTTTAACTGACATAATTGTTGGATTATTTTATATGATTTTAGCTTAGTTTTTGAACTGAAATTCTACATTTATTGTTGGATTATTTTATATAATTTTACCTTCGTTTTTGAGATTTTATTACATTTATTATATATATTTTTAGATATTTTTTAATTCAATAATCATTGATAGTGTCATTCCTATTTTAACTGTAATCTATATTGTTCGTTCATTTACATATATTTATTTTGTTAATTTATATATTATGTTATTCCTCAACTAACAAAAACCTTCATAATTTCTTTCTGTAATAATATTTCAATGTGTAGTAGCATATATAGTCACGCACAAGTAGTATAACAACTCATAGTTGTTATACACTTCTGTGACTCAACCATGTTTATTGCATTTCACCTGAGTGTAAACATTTTTTTATTTATGTCAATAAACATTATTATTATTATTATTAATAAGTGTACTCTTTTACACGGATTCCAAGCTTTCGATAATATTTATTATCATCATCAGGGATGCTACAATATAGTAAGACACATAGGAATATATAATAAAAAAACAAGACAGTTATAACTTACAGTGTGAGTGAGGTTATGCGAATTATATAACTCGAGCCGGAATTAACTTTAAAAAAAACTTTTATTCAAATACATTTACAAAAATATTTAGATGTGAACAATTCAAGAATCATATCTAGACTAACTACAATAATGAGAGAAGATCATGTCTAACAAGTAAAATGATGATATGAAGTTCTTGGAAAAATGTCGACTCTGCAAGCTTCCCATGGAAATGCTGAGTTGCGAAAATGGTGACTTAGCTATTCCATAGTGTTCGTGGAAAGGTGAATGTAACTCCTCCCTTCTCAGAAGATCCATATATGGGGTGGATCGGTTCATTCGTCTTCATCGGTGGCCCTTGGAAATGGATGTAAGTTTTGGGAATTCCTCGTGGACGACTTTTCATGGTGGGTTGGCTTGTTTGGCTCCCTCTCAATATTTGGTCTTCAGGAAGTGACCCAGTAGGATAATTGATAATGCGACTAATAGGATGTATATTGGGGCCGTCCAAAGGTAAGCTGGAGTCCCTGTGGAAGTTTTCAGGGTGATTCAGGTGGATTTCTTGTTGGTCCCTCTGGGTCGATGCACTTGATCTAGGGTATGTTGTGGATGGCCAGTTCGTGTTGATGTTTTGGATGACTTTGGAAGTTTTACTGCTGGCAATAGTAAGGGTTGTCCGGTTATTGTTTCTTCGTTGTTGGAATAAATACTCCTTGGGGTCTGGAAGCTGCAACCAATGGGTACTTCGATGAAATGGGGGACCTCTGAGGGTGTAAGGTCGCTCTTTTGGCAGTTGAATTTCACTTTGGTGGGTTCAGGAAATATCACGATGTAATGGGCAGCATTGATCTGTTCGACGATTTCATGTTCGATTGTTACTGGGACGGGCTCGCAGGTGTTCGGCTCTTCGTTCTTCAGATGGAGTAGCTGGTATGTACAATCGATTTGCCTCGATTGTTCGATTGGCCTTCCATTGGTACAATAATACACTGGGTGTGTATTTTGGCATGGGGTGTCTTCGTACTGATCAAAATTGCTTTCCATTGCCAGATAAGGTTTGGAGGGAATAAGGATGGTTTTGTTCTCGGTTGGTACAGGTATAGTTGGTAGTATGAATAGGTTTCTGGGAACATTACTGGGAAATGAACGATAAAGACTATTCGACTGTTAGAATGATATGATTCTACTTCCAAAATTTCATAGTATGCATGGATGCTAGAGTTATCTGTTTCAAATAATAGTTCTTAAGGTGAATGATGTATAAGAAGTATTTGAATGATGAATTGATAGAACTTCGATTTTTAAGATGCTATTAGGAACAGTATTGATTCTCGCGAAGGTTATAGCATTTTCTAAGTTTGATAGTATCCCTAATAGAATGTTCAAAATTGCATTTATTTGATCCAAAGAGGTTTTGCTGTAATGTAACCGTTAAAGTCAAATTTAAGTTTTCAAGTTCAGCATCGAGTTCGATTATTTTGGATGTTATCATTTCTTCATTTTGCTTAATTAGCGAGAGAGGTATTGTAATCATCAATGATTTTTGTTGTCAATGAAATCTGCCTGTTGAGGGTGGTTGCAATATTGTTTTGATTTGATTTTAAAGTATTGATTACGTCATCATATCTTTGCCGTCTTCGGCATCTAAATTACCAGAAATTGTTTTGAAAACTGTACCAATTCCATTGAATATACCCTTTTTTATCTTCTGTTTGGGTTCAAAAAACTAAGTTTTGTTCTGCAAGAGTCAACTGGAAAGAAATATCATTATTGAAATTTTTCAATTCTTCCATATAAAAGCTATTTCTACTCTGAATTAAAGATTTGACATTGTTCCATTGTTCACTAATTTTACGAAATTCTTTTCTATGGGTTCTAGATCATAGAAATGAATAAACGTATGAAAGAAATTTCGTAATTTTGCATTTCCCAATTTGTAGGGTAAGATGCCAGGATTTGAGGAGGGCTGGTGACTTTAATTTCTTGAGCTTCGTTGACTGCCGCCAGGGCGAGAAGAAGTCTGTAAAGTGATTTTATCCTGATTAAGAGGGTCTTCTGGATTGTTTTTATGATACGTTCGTGGGGTTTCCTTTGAGGGTTTACTAGTTTTCACTGTTATTTCTTCATTTTATGTACAAGGTGAGTTTTAAATCGAGGGCTTATTTTATTTCGCGCCCTAGTCTTGTGGTAAATTTGTTTTCTGGTTCGTAGGTCAGTGGTTCCTGTCTAGTTTTGTTGATTTTCCTATTGATTTTTCTTTCCGTCGTTTCATTTCCTCGTGTAATTTTTGTAAAGTTCTCTCGTGCATTCTTTATGGTGGTCTATGTAATTAGTGTAAAATTGTTTTGGACATCTATGTCAGAAAGGACTATTGGAATCGAGATGACCATTGATAATATCTATAGGACATTGTTTTGTTGCCAGATGTATTGAGTGATTGTATCCAAGAATTGCATATGGCATTTGATCTAAAATGTTTAAATCTTTTCTAGTTTCCTGAATAACTCTAAGATGTTCAATAAGTGTCGAATGGAATCTTTCGACTGTACTATAGAATTTGGATTCCAAGCTGTAGTATAATGTAATTTGATTTTTATGTAATGAGGCGAATTCATCTATAATTTCATTTTTGAGCTCAGTACCCTGATCAAGAACTAACATTTTAGGAGAGCCGTGATGAGTCATAAAATTCAAAGAAACTTTAGAGATGTGAATGGCAGTTAGACCAATGAGAGGGTAAGCTTGGGCGTATTTAGAGAATTTGTCAACTAGTGTTAGAATCTTTTGTCCTTTTACGGTAAATACGTCCGCATGAACAATTTCAGATGATTAGTTTTGCCTTCGTGGATTGATATATTTTGTTACCGTACTTCGAATGTTGGGCCAATAATATCTTTTTTTGATTTGGGCTTCTGTTTCATTGATACCACGATGATTAGTTTTGCCTTCGTGGCACAATTTTACCATTTCGACTTGTTCTGTGGATTTGACATCTTCAACTACATTATTACAAATAATGAGTTTGAAGGCAGAGTTTTTGAATGTGTCACTCAGTATTTTACACAGTTTTGGAATGAAAGCTTGTTTATCCAAATTTATTGCAAATGTTTTGTTTGTGGTGGTAAATTCTTTGAATGTTTGTAGAATATCGTGTTCGAAGTTATCTTCGGATATTTGGATTGAAGTTCTTGTTTTGTTTTCAAATAGGCGTTTTATTTTTGGCAACCCTGGGGAATAAAAAACCACTTTCAGAAACAACTGATTTTGGAAATAATTGATAGGAGTTTCTGATATTGGAATTTCGAGAGTCGGATTTTCGTTACTGGTATGTACAGTCTCGTTTTCATCTTCGTCTCTATTTTCAGGGTTATTATCGTCAATTCGTAAATCAGCGTCATTGATATCCGGATTTTCGTCAATGTTTACATCTATCGATTCTGTGTCAATTTCTTGGTCTTTGTTGGTTTGATTGTCTGATGGAGGTGGTTTTTGTAATGATAATGCTTTGTTGAAATTTTGCATATATTCAAAATTTCATTTGTATTGATTTCGTTAATTTTATTCGCGATAAAGCATCTGCGTTTGAGTTTTGGGTGCCCTTCTTGTATAGAATGGTATAATCGTATTCGTCAAGTTTCAAACGCCATCTAGTCAGTCTCGCACTTGGATCTTTAATACTGAAAAGCCAATGAAGGGGCTTGTGATCGCTGTAAATGAAAAAATTTGCGACCATACAAATAGGGACGAAAGTATTTCGTGGCCCACACAATCGCAAGGGGTTCTCTTTCGATTGTGCTATAGTTCTGTTCGGCCTCATTCAAGGTCCTGGAGGCATATGCAACAGGTTTGTCACTACCCACTGGACCCTGGGATAGCACGGCGCCAATAGCAAATTGACTGGCATCGGTAGACAAATTGAAAGGTTGAGTGAAGTCTGGGTATTGGAGGATCGGGTCGTTCGTCAAAAGTTCTTTACAAGTTTCAAAACATTGTACATATTCTGGGTTAAGATCAATTTTCGCGCCTTTCTTCAAGCATAGAGTCATGGGTTTGGTAATTTTTGCAAAGTCAGGGATAAATTTTCGGTAATAGCCGAGAAGACCTAAGAAGCTTTTTATCTCTTTCGTAGTTTTTGGAATAGGGAAATTTTTTACTGCTCTGATTTTATCGGGGTTTGGCTTGATTCCCTCTGTCGTAATTATATGACCTAGGTAGGCTGTTTCCTTCTTAAGGAATTCTGACTTGTCCAGCTGTATTTTAAGATTTGCTTCGCGAAGCCGAGTAAAAACTTTTTTTAAATTGACAAGGTGTTCTTGCAACGAAGTTGAATATATTATTATGTCGTCGAGGTACACGAGACATATTTCATTTGGAGTCCTTTCAGGATGTTATCCATCACTCTCTGAAAAGGGAGCAGGAGCGTTCTTAAGGCCGAAAGGCATTCTGAAGTACTCGTAGTGACCATTTCAACATTGAAAGCGGTTTTGGGAATGTCATCCGGGTGCATCTCGATCTGATGGAACCCGCTGGCCAAATCGAGGGTCGAGAAATAATTACATTTACCTAATTTGTCAAGAACATCACTAATATTAGGAATGGGTATCGATCATCGATGGTTTTCATTCACCTTTCGATAATCCACGACTATCCTCCATTTTCTTTTGCCAGAGGCATCCGCTTTTTTGGGTACTACCCAAATCGGGGAGGACCAAGGTGAATCGCTCGGTCTGATGATATTTTGTTCTAACATTTTCTGTATTTGGGAGTTTACTTCGGCTTTATGAACGAATGGATAACGATACGTTTTTGTGTAAACAGGAATTTCATCTCGAGTTTTAATTCTATGTTTTATCTGATTTGTAAAAGTTAGAGAATTTTTCGTCAGCGTGGAATATGTCGAAAATTTTCTACATAATGTCAATGTGTGGTATCTTTCTTCGTCATTCATGTGATCTGTTCTGATTGAATTTTCAATGTCCATCATTTCATTGGTGAAGTAATTTTCTCGGATTTCCATGTGATAGAATTCAAAATTATTTTCAACAGGAATTGATTTCATGGGAGTAAATTAGAGTAAATTTAATATCATCAGTTGAATTATTTCGTATTTCTACGTAGCCCAACCATTAATGGAAGTGGTTAATGTTTCTGGTATAACACAGTTTTGAATTACTTGTTGAGGATTATTATTTCGCCCGATTTGGTGGTGACTGGTATTCTAATTTGCGTTACTGTATTACTAGGCAATAATTTTTCAAAAGCATTTGGGATTTGCATTGAGATATTCGATAATCAATTCTGAATTGGGCGTGATAAATCTTGAATTTGAAAAGTCTAATTGTACGTTCAGTGATTGGATGAGATCGATTCCTATAAGTCCATCAAAACATTGTGAAATTTATATGCGTAGAATTTCATAATTTTATCTTCGTTAAATTCCTCAAAAGTAGGTATGGTTACTGAAAATTCATGCTTTGAAGAAGCGAAGGAGGTTGAAACGACAAAAGGATCACGAATTTATATTTTGCAAAATATTTTTCAATAATTTCGGGATCTAAAAATGATTTAGTAGCTCCGTGTCGATAAGCAATTTTAAGGTGGATTTTTATATTGACGTACGGTAATTGTCTTCTGTCAAATGAGTTGTGGAATTCAATCATGTTTGTGTGTTTTGAGGGAACCATTTGAAAATCCTCGCGATTTTCATTAGATAGATATTCGACGAATTCGTCATTCTCATCAGAGGGCTGCTCTGAGTAATCATATGGATTCTGAGGGACATTCTTCGTCAGGGTTGGAAACATCAAGATATTCGGTATTGTATAGTTCTTCGGAAACCCATTTTCGATTTTGGGTTATGGGTTGATTTGCACTGAATTGTCTAGGGGTAGTACTAATCGGGGTAGATTTGTATTGATTCGGATTTGAGTTTGGATTGGGTTTTCCAAACATTTTTTGGTGGGCAAAAAACTTTTGGTTACTTAGGAATCTTTGAATGAAATTTGGCCTCAGCTGGACATTGATTGGTCCCGTCGGGAAAGAAGGTTTATATTGAGATGAAATTTTGCTGAGGGGTATTGGAAAATCGAGGGTTTGATACCTGAAATTCTGGTTGAAATTTTGAAATGTTCTTTGTTGATTGGTTTGAAATGGCCTAGAAGCTTTGATTTTGATGTATTGGGTGAGATTGTTTCCTCACTTGTACATTGGAATGTGAATTGGATTGATTCGAAGAAAAGAATCTTGTAAATATTTTATATTGTCTTCTTTCCTTATGAAATTGATTTAGCTTCTAGCATAGTTTTAGGTTCTTTAGTTCTAACCATTACACCTATGGGGTTTCTTAGCCCCTAGACAGTTTTCATTTCTCGGATCACTGAAGTTATAATGCCCTGTTGTTTCCTAATATTTATATCAGGTTCGTAATAGCAAGATAATTTGAAATTGTATTTAGCAATTTCCTCACTTTATCATGGAATTGGTATGGAGTTTCGTTCGGTAATTGTCTCGAATTGTTTAAATCCAAAGACAGACAGTTTTCATTTCTCGGATCACTGAAGTTACGAATAAGTTCATTTTTAATTTCATCGATATTATTAACACAACTTATATTCACAACTTCTCGTGCTGGACCTTTCAGTTTGCTAATGATTGTTCTGAATATTATTACATTTTGATAATCTCCTGAATTTTCATTATTAAAAGTGCGTAACAATGCTGTTCACGCTTTCGAGGAAAAAATTAAGTTCATTAACATTGCCGTCAAACTCTGGAATGGTCTCAGCATGGACCTTTGTGAAATTCGGAACTGCTGGCATGATTTTTTCGATATTATTTATTCCAATTGGATTTGAAATTGTACTTTCGTTCAGTGAAAAATTGCTTAAAATATTCGTCAATGAATTTATATCTAGCTCTGAGTTTACTTCACGTTCACTAAAGGATGGAGAAACTAGAGAGTCTGACATGAAAATCAAAAATGACTTACAGTACGATCCTTTTCGGCATCTGGTACTGGCCTGGTTTCTGATGAATTGTTGGTATTCCGGCTTCGTCTCCAGGGAACATACGTTTTCTTCAATCGAACCGTAGGAACTTTTTCACGATTGTTACTTAACTATTAAAATAGAAAAGTTATCCGCGTTGGATTCTCGTAACAATCCTACCGACTGCGCCAATTATATAACTCGAGCCGGAATTAACTTTAAAAAACTTTTATTCAAATACATTTACAAAAATATTTAGATGTGAACAATTCAAGAATCATATCTAGACTAACTACAATAATGAGAGAAGATCATGTCTAACAAGTAAAATGATGATATGAAGTTCTTGGAAAAATGTCGACTCTGCAAGCTTCCCATGGAAATGCTGAGTTGCGAAAATGGTGACTTGGCTATTCCCATAGTGTTCGTGGAAAAGGTGAATGTAACTTGCGGCGATGATGTTAAAATTATTAATATTGTTATATGAACAAAACTGTGTATACAACTCACAGGAATCAACCACAATCCACATTACATACGTAAACAATGTATTATTATGTTGAGAATTTTGGATCGTGTTTTACTTTGAAAGGGCTGTCAACTACGAATGAATTAATTCTGTTGTGTCAGTCTATTTGAGAATTCATTCAGTCACATGTCTAGTTGACAGTACTTCCAAAGTAAAACACGATCCAAAATTCTCAACATAATAATACATTGTTTACGATATAAGTGAGTAAGTTATTCCATGGATTCTTACAATTTTATTCATATAATAATATTAATAATTCTAACATAATCGCCGCATAACCTCACTTACACTGTTAGTTATAACTGTCTTGTTTTTCTTTATTATATATTCCTATGTGTCTTCCTATTTTGTAGCATCCCTGATGATGATAATAAATATTATCGAAAGCTTGGAATCCGTGTAAAAGAGTACACTTATTGGCCTGCTGCATAACCCAAATACCATGGGCTTTTAAGAAAAACAAAGAATCATCGTCAGAGTGCCCTCAATAAAGATGTCGAAAGGAAGAAAATCATCATGTTCCCACTAGGCAGGGAACTCGAAATTAGCCAGTCTTCAGTAAAGAAAATTCTGAAAACCCATAAATTTCATTCTTATAAAATAACAATCCTCCAGGAACTGACCGAAGATGATCCGGATAGAAGAATCTAATTCTGCGAATAAATGAACGATCTACTAGACAAAAATGTTGTACATAGAAAATGTCCTGTTCTCTGACGAATCAACGTTTACGTTAAATGGTGAGGTGAATCGTCAAAATTGTCGTTATTGGGCAGACAACAACCCACACTGGATGAGGGAAGGCCACACTCAATATACAGCAAAAGTTCATGTTTGGGCAGGGATTGTTGGTAATCGAGTAATAGGACCAATTTTCTTCCAAAGGAATCTCAATGGAGATATATATTTAGAATTCTTGAGGAAAGAACTAGTTCCGACTTTGGCTACTCTGTTTCCTGATCCGGATGAAGCCGATGTCCCGAATAGAAACATCTGGTTTCAACAAGACGGTGCACTTCCCCTATTTTAAAAGACCTGTCCGTGCGTATCTGGATGATGTATTTCCAGGCAGATGGATTGGTAGAAGAGGAGCTGTTGAATGGCCTCCCAGGTCTCCGGATTTAACACCTATGGACTATTTCTCATGGGGGTACTCGAAAAGCAGGATTTTTAACACCAAACCGGAAAACATTGAGCAGTTACAAGAACGAATACGACAGGAGTGTAGACTAATTTCCGCCCAAGTAATTAGAAATGTTCAAAACGAGTTTAAATTCCGTTCAGGATATTGTCAGTTTGTTGATGAACAACATTTTGAGAATTTATTGAAGAAACATATTTGAGTTGATATCACATAGATCAGGTGAATCTCATCTTCGAATTAGTTGATATTTGTTAAATATCTGTCAAACGACAAAGAATAAAAATTTGATATTTGGTACGCATGTGTAACTTACTATACCCTTCAAGAATATTCATGAAAAAATTAGGATTGCCATTTAAAAAAATTATCGATGACGTCATATCTCAAAATTGAGACACGCTGTATAACATTTTCTTACATATAAACGAGCGCAATTGAAAATAAAAATCGACCTGTCCAGGCATATTTCTAACAAAACAATTGTCTTTGAGTTACTGAATTTATTCCAAGTTAGAAACTTGCACTGTATAATGTTTTCTCTAATGACTTTTATTGTGGTTATCGAAAACCAGGTGGGATATGATTCACTGTAGTTTGGATATTTTGGAACAAACTCACATTATCAATTCATTAATAATTGAGTAAACTCTCTCAACTGCATTTTCGGTATCCCAATTTGCTAGTTCCCTATTCCAATCGATGACGCAAAGAGAGCGGTTCATAGCATCATAATTGGCTTTAAATTGTAATTATGTGGATTACCGTTTTTTCTGCAATTGGGCTGGGGGCAGTTAATGTTAAATTCGATTGTGGTGTGGTATGGGTCTTCTGGCACCAGAGGAAAATCACATCTATCGATATTCCTTATCCTGTAATTTTTATTGAATATTAAATCTAGGGTATTACCTGATATGTTCATTATGCTGTTATATTGGCTTAGACCTGCTATGGATATGGTGTCAATGAATAAACTGGAGCGTTGGTTGTTGAAATTTTTAGGTTTGCAAAAATTATTTGTTGATCGGGTACCCATTTATATCTTGCAAGTTGAAATCTCTGCTTAAAATGAACATATCATTAGGATTATTCAACACTATATCATTTAATTAGTTTGATTGCATCCAAATCGTAGTTATTCGCAAAAATTGCTGGATATTGGACAGAAAACAACTGTTCTACGTCTTCGCTAACGTTTCGCGATTTATTTATCGCTTCTTCAGAGCTAAAATAATTGAAAAGAAAACAATACATAATATTTCACCAAAACACTGACACAATCCACCTCAACTGTAAATACGGGTAAACTCACCTCAGGCGTAATTAACGGTACATAGTACTTAGTCCTTGTTGATGTGCATTGTGACAATGCATTGTTGAAATAATTGGGTATGAATCAATAAAATAGAAATAAAATATTTAAAAGAAGCTGGTCGATTGACGTGTGAATAAAACTTATCAGTAACGACAATGATAAAAGAAGGAATAGAAAAACATTACAAATAAAAATATATACAATAAATTAGTTTTTAACTACACATAACTTGATGGATATAAATCTTTCGAACAAAATCAGGTTCATGCCCACATAAACAGATCTCACAAATTCAATTGTAGTTTCACGAACGTTCAAGTAATTGATGAGTCAATGATGTTGTATATTCTACTGATATATTCAATATCTGTATGCCTGTTTACTGAATTTCTGTGGCGATTAATATGGATCATTTCTAAAATCAACCTTCTGCGCACGATGTATTCATGATCTAATATTTGGGTGTAATCAAAATCGAAGTTGTGACCCTGATCATGGTGATGTTCGGATAATGCTGTTTTTTCGGATAGTGATAGATCTCTACAATCATTTCTATGTTGTTTTACTCTCTTTCCCAATAACTGCCGTGTTTGTCCAATGTATACCTTTTCGCAGTTAACGCATTCAATTTTGTATACTACATTCGACTGTAACTCTTCAGGTACTTTGTCCTTGACCTTCGGGAGAATTATTTTCAATTTATTTTCATTATTATACTATTGATGATTGTTCCCCTTGTAATATTTTGCTTAGTTTCTCTGACAGCCCTTTTATGTAAGTTGATTTAAAATACTTCGTATTCCCCCCGGTGGAAACAGTGCTGGTGTTTGAGTTCGGACGGTTATGTAGGATTCTATTGATCAGTGCTTTGGGATACTGATTTTCAAATAACATTTTTTTAATTTTTGTGGGGTTCTCTTCGTGGAACTCACCATCACTAAGAGCGAGGGCCTTGTGTTTCATTCCTTTAATGATGGCTGTTTTTTGGGAGAAAGGATGATGTGATAAAAAATTGAGAAGTCTATCCGGATTACTGGGTTTCATATACCAATTGCTGGACAAACTTCGATCCTCATTTCTTATTCATAAGAGTGTCAAGAAAAGGTATTCTATTATCTTTTTCATTTTCCATTGTGAATTGAATTCTACTATGGAAATATTTTCTTCTTTTTCACAGGGTATTTCGAATGACAAGTTTCTAATGACTCTATGCAATAAATAATTCTTCACTAAATTCGCTATACTGGGAGAGGCAGGGTTACCCATGACTGTACCATCTAGCTGTTAATAAAAAAATCCCATTAAATTTAAAATAATTCGAGTCAAATAAGAAATTGATGATTTCCAAAAGTGAGTCCAGGGAAATCTCAGTCATTATTTCCAAACTTGGTCAAAATTCGTTGATAATTTCTAGGACTAATTCTTTAGGGATGCTTGGGAAGTGTGAAACAACATCTAGAGATATCAACACAAAATCATTTGATAAAATAATATTTTTAATTTTTTCAACTGCTGAGATGTTCTTCTTCTTTTCAATTATTTAATTCTGAAGAAGCGATAAAGAAATCGCGAAACGTTAGCGGAGATGTAGAACAGTTGTTTTCTGTCCAATACATAGCAATTTTTGCGAATTACTACATCATTAAGTTTAGACCAAAACATGTTCAATGCAGCGACGTCTCCTGGAGGGATGTAGACACAACCAATATGGCACTTTGAAGCACTATCGTTTGGAAAAATGGTTACCCACGTATCTTCCGCTTCGGAGTTCCATGAAATTTGTGAACAACTTCTGTTTTTTTTTGTTGTCAGCGATGGCGACACCTTCACCGATCACTTTGCTACAAGAAGAGTTTTCTCGATCACGATGATACACATTGAAAAAGTCAAGAAAAAGTTCGGAATTAAACACAGATTGCTTAAGCCACAATTATGTCTTGTTTATTTTTCATGTTCAAAAGAAAACATCTTTCATTCAAAATTGGAAACAACTTTTTTTACAATAACAACAGTAAAACAACAATAGATGATATTTTGTATCCCTTCTGTATATCACATCAGATGTTATAATACATCGTAATTTTTAGATTAATTGTTTATAAAAGTCATGTGTACACCGAGACACCAATAATTGGATCCATAATTTTGAAGGACGGAAGAACATTTTGCGAAAGACAGTCAATGAATATGGATAAAATAAATTATTGAAATTAACGACAAAACATTATCACATTGTGCTCCCTGAATAATGATTTCATCTACAAGGTATATTGATGTAAAAAAGACAAAAAACTACCGAGACATTAGTAATGGTTTTACACCCTTTTGTGATTTTTAGTTGAGCATTGAACGAAACCAATTTCAGAAAGAATTTGACTTACTTTCGATACATTTCAAGCTCATTTGATACACGAGGATGTCTGGCTTTTTATCCCGTTTCTAATAAATATATTCTAGTAATTTCCAAGTTTTTTTTGGAATATTCGGCATCCGTAAAACCACAGTATCAAGCACAATGGATCTCATTCCTAGCAGTCAGTCTAGTTTGGAATTATATACTTTTTGTAGCTCTTACATTTCTGAATGCTTGTCGCACTGGTAATTGCTGATCATTTTCGTAAGTGCTTTATTTTTTGTGATGGATTGTTTTTCTTCAATAGCTCTAACGATAAGCACTTTTCTCTATATCGCAGTTACATGTAATGTGAAAAATACAAAAGGGTTATCAAGATATATTATATTTATTTCGTAGGATTCACAAGATATTGATGAATCTTGAAATATAGAAGAAATTTGAACCATATCTTGAATATCACCAAAATATCTGGTAATATAGGTGAGATCAATATATTTTGTGGATATCATGATTCTCACCTGAGAAAAGGCTCATCTTTGATAAATTAATGGAAAACAAATTACAAAAATAAAATCACAGAACTGAACAAAATCTTTATGAAAAAATTATTATCAAGCTCAGTTTCAAGGACTAGGGAAATTTCAGAATTTATATAAAATATATTATTTATATATATATATATATATATATATAGGGAAATGATTTCTATTTGGGAGGCAGTCAGGTACATTAGATTCAATGAATATTCTTCGTTTTTCCAGTCGAGTTTTCGATAATGTTTATTATCTTTACTTCTCTACAATATGTGTGATTAATATCAGAATAATATTATAAACAAATATACTTACTAACATGAAAATATTAAAAATTTGAGTGGCATTAGAAGTTTCTTTTATGAAGGAAAAATTGTTAGACAGTGTCAATTGACTTTTTACAAAATGTCATAATATATATACAGATGAAATTTTTTTATTAAAGAAGATTATTATTTGAATGCAGTTCATTTTGTTTGTGGAAAATATAAGTGTAAATAAAGCTCAGATCATCAATATCTGTTCGTTTATTAATGATGTTATTTTTACTTTTGTTGATATGTACCATTTCTAAAAAAGTCTTCTAGATAAGACACTTTCAAAATCTAAAATTTTCGAATTATTGTAATCGATAAGATGATCCTCGTCAATAGAATGACTGGACAGCGCACAAGATCTTATAAACCTCCTACAATCACTTTTGTGGCCTGTGATTCTATCTTTAAATAATTGTTTTGTTTGACCAATGTAAACTTTATGACAATCAATACATGGTATCTTATGAACAATATTTGATTGAAATTCCTTTGGAATTGGTGTTTTCAATTTAGTATGGAGATTGGAAATTGTTTTTATATTCGTTTTTGCTATTTTTATATTATTATTATTGATGACTTTAATCAATTTTGGAGTCAGATGTTGAATATGAGGTAAACTTCTATGAATTATTCTATTTCTGCTGTTGTTATTTGGGGAATTTAGAATTGGAGGAATGTTATATGAAGAAGTACTAAAAATAATTTTATTGACTAAAGAATTTGTGTATGAATTTTCTAGAAGTATGATTTTTAGTTCATTCAAACACTCTCAAAATCCCTCCCAATTTCTCCACTCTTGTTTTCATATTGATAATAACATTAATTTTAATATTGTTTGGGTGATATGAATGGTAATTTATTAGTCTATTACTATTAATGGGTTTCCCAAATAAGAATATCCATGGATCTACTGTGTTACGTATTTTAAACAAATTCAAAGCTACAGGCAGTGTAGAAAATCAAAAAGTCAATTTTCCTCCAAAAGTAATGTTTGTTGCGGCATATTAGATACGCAGATTGTTGGGCCTTACTTTTTTAGGGGAAACTTTAATTCACGAAATTATTTAGAGATTTTAAACAACGAGTTTTATGATTTTCTACATGGATTATTACCGCTGGAAAATGGAAATGAAATTTTTTTCCAACAAGACGGAGCGTCAATACATAGAACTTTTGAAGTCAGAACGTGGCTTAACGAACACTTTCCTCATAAGAGGATAGGACGATATTCAGAAAACCCGTGGTCTGCAAGATCCCCAGATTTAACGCCCTTGGATTTCTTTTTATGGGGGTACCTTGAAAGTAAGGTTTATTAACATCGGCCATTTCATAATATCGACCATTCACAAGAAGTAATACGACAATGTATTTATAACATTACACCACAAATGCTGCGAAATGTGTCCAGAGAAATGAAATATCGAACAGCTACATGTATTGAACGTCAGGGTAGACATGTCGAGTAATAATAATAATAATAATCTCTTTATTTACTCAGATTGATCTGTACAACCACAGGAGCAGGAGTACAAATGAAAAAGAGGAAAACGTCAATGTACAATATTGAAAAAAAAAACTATACTAAGATAGATAATGTCACATAGTTGTAAAATCGAAAATGGTTGAAAAAATATATATATAAAACATAAACAGATGTATACCACATAAATATAATAATAAATAATTCCTTCCTATATACACATATAGTATTGGATTACAGATAAAACTCATCTATACTGTAGCAGTTCTTTGACAGAAGAAGTTGCTTCGGTCTTGATTTAAAGATATGTACCTTTTCAGAATTTCTCATGTTATCGGGGAGTTTATTGAAAAGTTTGCAGCCCTGAAACTCAAAACTTCTTTGGTAAAGAGCAGTGCGATGTTGACTAGGTAATGGACAATTACAAAGTTTCGAGTAGGTATGAAATTGTTTGGTTTATAATTATTTCAGTTTCTAATTTTATTTTGAATTGTTTGAAAATAAAAAGATAATAATTTGTTAATCCTTGTTATGTCAAAAAATAAATAAATTTTTTGTTCTAATAAAAAATTTAAATTAAAATTGTGTAGATACATGGTCCTTTATCAATATGAACATTATAGGGATTATAATGTCCTGGAGATATTTCAAATTTTCTCGAATAAAATAGAAATATTTCCAAATTGATTTTTTTTATGTAAAAAAAAATATTTTTATTTTTTAACTCAGATTTACATGTAAATAGCTATAAAATGTAATTCTTTTCCGAATAACATTTTCGATATTTTTTCGAATAAGTGTGTTTTGAGAATAATTTTTAAATTTTTTAAATTTTCCGCCAAACACGAAAAGACGAACGGCACTGTACAACGTCTTCTGGGGTTTCTTTTGATGCAGAAGCGATAGCACGTATCCATATTTGTCAAAATTTATTAATAAAATAATTTCCCATATGATGCGTACTTTCTGCCGGTCACTGTATTATTAAACAGAGTATTAGATGAATTCCATTAAACGAATAAAACTGACAACGGAACCACTCGAATCTATGGCTAGGGCCGATGGACCCTAGGACAAAAGACACACCAAGCATCTCTTCGAGATGAGATATTATAAGCTGAATCTATTGGAGCGGAACCATTGTTTTTGTTCACCAGAACGCACGTACCTCATTATAGGCGGGAAGTGTGTGGCTCGTTCACAATGCCTGCGGTGTACCACCGACATCAAAACAGAAACAAAAAACTATAATTCTTCTTATTCAAGAGAGAGAGAGACCTTAACAACGATACGTCACGGTCCACCACCTTATTAGCTACAGCTACGATGCTTCTGTTTCATTTGGGTTTCGAGCAGTTTATTCATGAGCCAGGATGACTTTGAACAATCACTTCGTGAAATAATCTGCGAAACTATTAACATCCATGGAAGGTACTTGAACAAAAATAATGTTCTCTCATTCAATAGCATTCTTCAAACTTGAATATATGCCAAATAATTACCAAGAAAACAATACTACAACAATTGATATGGGCAATGGTAAAATAATTTCCGATATGAACTTATTGCCAAATGTCCTGAACACATTTTATATCAAAAGTATAATACAGATTACTGATGGAATTGCTCCCAATTTCTCACATAGCTTCCCTATGATGAAAAGAATAACTGAAAATAAATTGTACAACTTCAGTCTTGTTAATATGGTAAATTTAGAAAAAAAAATTAAATTCTTTGAAAAATAAAAGTAGTCCAGATGAAATTTGTATAGAACTCCTAAAGAAGTGTTTCAGTGCCATTTCTAAGCCATTGTTGAACATAATAAATAGTTCCTTAGAACGAGGTGAAATTGAATTGAAATTATTTTAAACATATAAAAATTATAATATATATATATATATATATATATATATATATATATATATATATAATAGATAGATAGATATATATTTGGCGATTTGGATATTATCAATTACACAAGTCAGTAGTACAAAATGGTCATATGAGTTATCGTAAAATACAAACACATAGCACCAACAATAAATATAGCATAAATTAACAGAAAACGTGCAAATATTGGCTATTATAGCAGTTGGGAAATATAAATAGATAGATAAATACTGCAAAACCGAGAAGATGGGTATTTTATGTATCAGTAATTTTGACACATGAATATTCGCTTATAGAATAAAAATTGTACCTTACTAACATCTGCTTAATTGAAATTTTGAATTGGATGGTGTTCTGCTTTTTGTAACTATCAGGTAGTTTATTGTACAGATCCACATTCAATGAATTATTGGATGACGTTTTCAGTCGGAATGTAGGGTTAATGAGTGAGTTGTTATTCCGTAGTGTACGATAGCTATGTATGTTGTTATGTCTGATAAATAAGTGATATTCACGATGAATCTCTATAAGAGAGTGAAATATATATAAAGCCGGTAATGTCATAATGTTCAATTCAGAGAATATAGGCTTACAGGTGTCCCTGGGTCCTGCACCAGCAATTATTCTGACAGCCTTTTTTTGGAGGATAAAAATGCGTTCGACCTGTGAGGAATTGCCCCACAAGGTTATTCCGTAGGCTAAGTGTGAGTGGAACAGAGAGAAATACGACATTTTGAGGGCCGTACTGCTGATTGATTTCTTCAGTCTTCTTGGTAAAAAAATTTGGGTAGAGAGTTTTTTGCTTAGATAATCGATGTGGTCATGCCATTTGAGTTTGCTGTCAAGATTAATTCCTAAAAGTTTGACAGTTCCATGAGAGATATCATTGTTCATAGAGAAAGTGATTTTTTGGGTATTTTCTGGATTATTTACGAGTCCGTTAGGTATAAGCCACTCATCTACCTTGGTTTGTGTAGTGTGGTAATTTTTCAATAACGTGGCAGTACTGTTGGTAGAGTGGAAGAAAGTTATATCATCCGCGAAGAGGATGCAATCAGATGGCTGTATATGATAATATAAGTCGTTGACATATATTATAAATAGAAGTGGTCCAAGCATGGAGCCTTGAGGCACTCCTATCGTTGCCGGTTTTGTTTCGGAAACTGTTCCATTGAAAGATACGTATTGTTGTCTACCCTTTAAATAAGACTCGAAAAAATGAAGGGCAGTGCCCCTGATGCCATAACATTCAAGCTTTTGTTAAAGGACTGCGTGGTTAACACAGTCGAAGGCCTTGCTTAGGTCACATAGGGTAGCAGATGAGTGTTCACTATGCTGTCCACCAGTTCTCTGACTGCTTGTGTTGTGGAGTGATTTTTCCGAAAGCCGTATTGATGCTCATGCAATATGTTAGTCGCAAAATAATTCAAAAGCCTGCTCTTGATAAGAGTTTCAAAAAAATTTCCTATTATGGAAATAATAGCAATGGGTCTGTGGTTTTCTGGAAGATCTGTCTTCTTTTTTGTATATTGGGATTAATTTGTTTTTTTTTAAGATTCTAGGGAATATTCCTTTCTCAAAGCATATATTATACAATTGGGACAGAGGTTGAGCGATAATTTCTTTTATTGATTTAATAATTTAGCTATTTAAATCGTAAACGTCAAAACAGTTTGTGTTTTTAAGGGATCTTATGGCATCTAGAACTTCTACCTCGGTGACTGGGAAGAGAAAGAATGAACCCACCTTGTTCGGTAGTTTTTTGATTAGGTCAATAGCGCTAGCTTCATTGTTGTTGAGGTTTTCAGTCAAAAATTTTGCTGCTGTTGCAAAATATTCAACAAACTCGTTCGCAGAAATTTCACAGACTGAGGAATTTGAACCCTTCTTTTTGTTGCGTTCGAAGTTGATCAATTTCCAGGCAGCTCTGTTTTTATTTTCTGAGTTTTTCAAAAAGTTATCGTAAGCTTCACTTTTTGCTTCATTCAGTGCAGATGCGTATTCACGTTTGTAGCATTTATATAGATCTGTCTGTAGAGGATTTTCAGATACTTCACTTATTAGTTGAGAGGTTCTCTCGCATATGTCTCAGGTGATTATTGAAATAATTTACTGGCACAGACGAGGGTGATACAGTTATTTTCTTCAGGGGAAAGTGTACTTCCATACAATATTTCATTTTGTTGATAAAAATATCAGCCAAGTGCTGAATATCGTCAGAGTGGTCAAAAATGCTCTAATTTTGTGAGGATATGTCGTGTTGGAAATGTTGTAGAACGTTGGAAGTGATTTTCCGCCGAAGTATTTTCTTAGGTTTTTGATTATTAAACATATTCATAATTAAATATTGGCCACGATGATCCGATAGGCAAGGTTCAAAAATGCCTGTTTCAATCTGGTCATCGTTAAGGTTAGTCAGAATATTGTCAATATTCTGGTGAAGTCATCAATGGTGGCTTCTAGTCCGAATGAAGTTATAATACACATAAGATCTGACAGTATAGGCGAAGGTTCTTTGAAATCCACGTTAAAATCATCCGTTATGATCATATGGCTATATCGAACTATAATTAATGCTACAGCCAAAGTATTGGAAAAGGCTGTATATGAACAGATAGTAGATTATTTGGAGAGCAATAAGGTACTATGCGACTATCAATCGGGTTTTCGTAACAAACATAGTTTTGAAACTGCATTACAATGTGTATTAGCAGATTGGAAGAAAGGCGCAGAAAATGATCGGTGTACTATTGCAGTATTTCTAGACCTTCAAAGGGCGTTTGAATCTGTAGATAGAGAGGGGCTCATTAAAAAAATTGAAAGCGTTGGTATTGAAGGAATGGCATTAAAGTGGGTGATGGATTACCTAAGCAATAGGCAGCAGATGCTGAAACTGAGTGAAATTTATTAAGATAGAATGCAAAATGATATAGGTGTGCCCCAAGGGTCTATTTTGGGACCATTGTTATTCCTCATATATTTGAATGATATTGTTACCATAGCACAAGAATGTAAAATTCATTTATTTGCCGACGACACCCTTTTGTACTTTAGTAGTAAAGATGTAAAAAAGTGTGCTGATATTATGAACACTACGTTTGAAAGGGTTTATAAATATTGTTGTGCAAATTTATTGAAAGTGAACAAGAATAAAACAAAATGGATGACATTAGGAAAACATGAAAACCATAATAAAAACATACATATACGATTGAATGACGGGTATATATAAAATGTCGCCTCTTTTGATCTTCCGTTTGCCGACGGAGAATGTTTACGAGTAGTATGTAGTACCCTATACAAACGATCTCAGTTCATTATATATTTTGTTCATCAAATATACGAGTATACGATTGGAAATATATTCCAATAATTATCTCGGTCACTGATATGAGATAATTTTGCCCAGACACCTGCAGATACAGAATCGTTGAATAATTGTTCAGACTGGGACTTGATAACACGATCAATGGGTTATTCATAACGATAACTAGGATCACCCAAGGCAGAAAAAATATAATTTTTCTCGTTCGACTGAGAAACGCTGAGGAGGAAACTTTAAGATAATCAATTTTTGCTTGGGATTTATACAGATCGCCGTTGAAGGGATAATAAAATAGAAAACTACAAACGCCATTGCATCAAAGGCGGGACTGTAAGAGAAAAATTGGGATCAAAAGGTGGGCCTTATTGAACGTTTTAAAAAACAAACGGAGTTAATATTATTTTTGAAGGCGGGCAGGGGAGTCGGTCAGGGTTCGCGAGATCGGACGGTCAAGTGGGCAATACGGGCGAAAAACGCGCCGAGAGTTTAAGGCGAGGTTGCGTCGCGACGCCCTGGATTGAGGGTTAAGTATCGTTTCGGTGTTAATTAGTACACGCGTGTGTTTAGCGTAGAACCCGCTACGGAACGGAAAATAGTGACGGTGATCGTGCATTGGAAAACAATTCGTGAATTCAGGGATTTGATGAATTTTGTGGATTATCTGCCATTGGTTAGGGAATAGCAGCTCAGCACACAGGGTAAGCGATTTGAAGCTGTATGTTAATGTAACTAACCACTTATAATCTCTGGGGAGGATTTCTTTTCAATTTTAATTTTTGCCTAGCACGCTTTTTGCAAATGAGAATAATCGATACAGGGTACTTGTCTCTTTCCACTCCATTCTGCTGAATGGTTATAAAATTTGTTTTCGAGATATACTTTACATTATGCTGAGCTCCAGGAACTGATATCTCGATAATGTTTATGTTTTTTTTTGTCTTTTTATTGAAATATTTTGGCATTTTCTTCTTTAATCAAGAATTTGTTTTGTAATGTTTAATTTTCTTCTTTTCATTATATAGATATTTTTTTTAAGTTGCCTTTTATTTCTCTTACCTCAGAGAAGTCATAGTAAGATCTAAAAGACCTGCCTTCGCGCGCAGGCCGAACTGATATCTTTTTGGACTACGAGGGTGAAATATATCTTTTATTAAAAATACACTGCCCTGAACATCAATATAGTAGAACTACACAGGGCAGATGTAACAAGTACACATTATTTTTCGTTCCGTTACTTCGCATATATGCTCGTGTTAGCGAAGTGAGTTTTTGATTTGCTCCTTATAGAAACGGTTTCTGCAATTGAAAACGGTTAAACTTTACCTACGTCGAATGGAGGAAAAATCAATTGAATTTAACCGACAAGCCTTTTTGTGTTATGTAAAACATATGAAGGAATTCGAGGTGAAATTACGCACGTTATTTCTTTATTGGTTCAAAGGGAACTACCAATAAGGTTGATTGAAAATAGAAGACATGTATTTGAATACTACTACCAATATTCAAGAAGGAAGTAAAGTTTCTGAAAATGTTGAGTGTAACTCTGGTGTAAGGCAAAGCGGCTTGTTGAGTCCAGTAAAAGTACGTTGTTATGGAAAAAAATAATTAGCGTAAGAACAACACAATATAGGAAATATAAATAGAAAATATTGATGAAAATGTACCGAAAAATACGAAGAAATCGAAGGAGTACGTTTGGAAGCAATTCACTAGATTTTACGATGAACGAAAATACCTATTAGATGAAGCAACGCCTGACGAGAGACTAGCTGTTATATTGAAAGACTGGGGCTTCAACTTGAAGAATTGATGGTTCTGATTACAAGGAATGTGTCGTGAAGACGATCTGGAATACGAGTGCTGAATTATTGCAAGAAAAATATTATAATGAAAATGGACGGAGTTTCGACCCATTCAAAGATATCATTTTTCAATCGGCAAGAAATGCACGAGATACAAAACGTAAGTTGCTTCAAGGTAACGCACAGAAACGAAAATCAGTTCGGCACCGTTGACCCATGAAGAACATCAAGCGATATGTACACAATGGGATGAAGATACACCTACAGGACTCCAAAAGACATTTTTCCATATCGCAGCGGTAGAGCTTGCTTGGAGAGGAGGTGAAGCTGCATATTGTTTGTTAGATTATTTTAAAGAAGAATTAGATAATAACAGTTTTTTCAAAAACTTGCCAAGGAGGTGGTCGGCGATGTGCGAACAGCAAATGGTTGATTAAAAATGTGCAAAATCCAACAATGTGCCCCGTGAGACTTAATAAAAAGTTAATTTCAAAACGAGGTAATAATATAAATCTAATAGGTAGGTTGGTTCTCATTGTGAATGGACATTGTAAGCCAGTGATTTTCTTAGTACAAAAATATGCTAGGCTCAGAATATAGGGCTTGATGTAAAAAAGCAAAAAATAACCAACCACTCAAATCGAGCAACTGCAGTCAGTGAACTTTGATGTAGGTAGGTGAACAAGAAGCCATCATAAAAACTTTTTTAACAAAAAATTAAACCGACGAAAAAATCAACTGAAAAGCAAAAAATAAAATAAACCTTCACAGTCCAAATGATAATTGAGCTCCTAAACTAATGTAAGTAACTGATTTTGAGTCGGCGCCAAACAAACAATTATCGAAGATCATTATCTATGAAAGAAGTCATCAAAACGCAGCCGTGCATCTCGCTGCCATCATTTTACGCTTCACCTAATTCAATTGCTAGTTTGTTTGGCGCCGACTCAAAATCAGTTACTTACATTAGTTTAGGAGCTCAATTATCATTTAGACTAAGAAGGTTTATTTTATTTTAACTTTTCAGTTGATTTTTTCGTCGGTTTAATTTTTGGTTAAAAAGTTTTATTTCTTACTTTTCAGTTCCGTATTTCGTCGGTTTAATTTTTTGTTAAAAAGTTTTCATTTGTCAATTTTTGGTGGCTAAAATCTACCAATTACTACCCACTTGTTTTTTGATTACTTCCAATATACTTACTTACCCACCTTACTTCAACTATTACCAGTTAAATAATATGATTATCTACTTTTAGTATTTGTTGTAATATAAATTATTTTCGTTGTTCTGGTTAGTTTATTCCATTACTTTGTATATCATTCCATCCTCTCATAAAATATACTGATTTTGACGGAACAAGAATAATGTCAGTAGCGATCTGTCATTGTTAACTACGTATGTGTGTGCCAATGTTCACTAGTAAAAAATCAATTATCCCCTATTTTTGTACCCGTAAGGGTGGCTAATTCCTTTCGAAATCCAAATATAAGGTATACCCTATCTATTAAAAAAAGAATCATCCAAATCGAAGAACCCTGTACAAAGTTATGCCTGATAGAATCGGTTAACGGACCAGAATTCAGAGAGTGAGTGATCAATATCCTTCATTTCGCTACCCTTAGGGGTGGATTTCATCTTTTGAATTCAAATGGGACCAAAATCGAAGTACACCCTATCCACTGAAAAAATAATTATCGGAATCGGACGCCTCAGTAAAATGTTATGCGTGATCATACATATAAAAATATGATGGAAAAACATAAAATATACGGGTCGAATAGAGAACCTCCTCCTTTTTGGTTTCGTCGGTTAAAAATCAAAGGATATTCGAGCTCCAATTCGCTTAAGCCTCACATCCAACTTAGTCAACAGTATCACGAAAAACTTATTGCAAATGTGAGAAATCATAGCAATCAAGATATAACAACTATTGCGAGTACAAGCGGGTGTTCAAATAATCAAGCTCAAAGCATTGTAGACAGTGTCCGGCATAAAGTTCGCAGCATATGGAAAACTTTTTTATTATTGATTTCTCAAAAAAAATCATTCCTGATAAAAACCTCTGCTTCATCCCAAACCTGAAATGCAACCACCAAAATTGAATTTTATGACCCTATACGAGGGAAATAGAAAAGCATGCTTTGTTTTCAAAATAATATGATCCCATCACTTTATTTCTCATGGTAGAATTCAAATTCATGGGGAAATATTGTACAAAATCGAATGTTGATCCAGAAATTCGAATCATAGCCATCTATGACCAATTTCATATTTCAACTTTTTTTCCCATTTTTATCATCGCCCTTACAAAGGTTTTTCATTTCTCCCTCCCATCGGAAAATCACATTAATTGAATTATGTGACGGAATTTCACAAAATCTTGCTGCAAATAGTAAATAAAACTGAATTGTCTCCAAGGTATGATGCCAGAATGAAAATGAATTTATTTTCACACTACGAATAACATTTTTTAAGACAATCAGGAATTGTAAAATATGACAATTTTTGTATAGTTTTTTTTTCAAGCAAG
Source organism: Gonioctena quinquepunctata (assembly GCA_018342105.1). Lineage (NCBI taxonomy): Eukaryota > Metazoa > Arthropoda > Insecta > Coleoptera > Chrysomelidae > Gonioctena > Gonioctena quinquepunctata. Next base: position 259,881 of record JAFIRS010000310.1, read on the forward strand.
ACATCAGAATGCATCTACAATATTTTATTGAATTTTTTGCAACATTCATCGTACAAAATTAAGGTTTTAATCCACTCGAAAAATGTATTCAAGTATTATTTATGAATTTCGAAATATCGTAAGTTGTTACATTCGACTTCGATAGCAATACCCAGCTTCCATGGTTTTGTTCTTTGAATTTTAATGTAAATGATTGAGATACAGAACATTTGCCGATCACAGTTGGCTTTGAAAACAAATTCATTTCTAATTGTAAACAAACCATTTTTGAGTAATTTGAGTAGTTTTTCGACTCAATCATGGCTGCTCGACTAAGTATATTGGAGAGAGTGGAGATTGTAATGATACATGGTGACAATTATCATACTTGTAGAGACTCTGCTAATATTTGCAATGAAAGACATCCAGGTAAAAATGTTCATAATTCGACAATTACAAGAATTTTGAAAACATTCAGGGGATCTGGATCGGTTTGAAAAATACAAAGTGACACATAAACGACCGATAACTGAAAATGAAGAAAATGTTATGAATATTATGCTGCCTACGATTGAGAATCCAAGAATGTGATCATTGCAAATAGGAGAAAATCTTGGTATATCTGATCGATCAATGAGAATAGTTCTAGGTAATAATAAATTCAAACCGTATAAACCAAAATTCATACACACTTTGAAACCGAGAGTTCCGGATAATCGCTTGGATTTCTGTTTCTGGTTCCAGTCTATGATGGAAGATAATAGACAGTTTTCGAAAAAAATTATTTACAGTGACGAGTCAACCTTCACATCAAATGGGGTAGTCAGCTCACAGAATTGCATGTGGTGTGATACTAATCCCCATTTACGGATACAATATAGAGACCAATAACACTTCAAAGTTAACATCTGGTACGGAATCCTTAATGTTAAACCAGTATTTTTCAGACAACCACTGAATTCTGCAAGATACTTAAGAATACTCTGGACATGAGAGCTGGAATGTATTTTCAACAAGACGGTGCATCTGTTCATTCTACGCTAGAAGTGAGAAGGTATTAAACGGAACATTTCCAAATCGAAGGATTGGATGATATTCCAATAACGTTTGGCCAGCCCGGTCACCGGACCTCACTCCTTTGGATTTTTTCTTTCGATTGGTCATAGGTAGCTATGATTCGAATTCATGGATCAACATTCGATTCTGAACAATATTTCCCCATGAATTTTAATTCTACCGTGAGAAATAAAGTGATGGGATCATATTATTTTGAAAACAAAGCATGCTTTTCTATCTCCCTCGTATAGGGTCGTATAAAATTCAATTTTGGTGTTTGCATTTCAGGTTTGAGATGAAGCAGAGGTTTTTATCACGAATGATTTTTTTTGAGAAATCAATAATAAAAAAGTTTTCCATATGCTGCGCACTTTATGCCGGACACTGTATAATAACTGTACCATTTATAATTATAATCGAGAAATATTTAAGTACGTTATGTTGTTACTGGTTTAATTGAATATGTATTCCGTTCGATGTCAATGTTTCCTGTTTATTAAACTTTATTAATTTATCTGATAAACTTCTTAACTTTTTTAATAATTTCCTCTAATTCTGCAGAATTTCAGATTTTTTACCTTTCACTTTGTTTGTGAAATAGTCTAATAAAATTCCACTCATGATTGAATTTTTCTCATAAGTCTGTCTTTTGTTTCATTACTCAACTGAGTTGCTTGAAGAAAACAGCACTCGTCCTACGGACTCGTGGTGTTTTCAACCAACTCAGTTTTGTTATGAAATAAATCGACAGACTTATCGCCAAAAATTAAATCACTTGTGGTATTACCACTGAATATAGAAAAGATACCATACCTATCACTATTGAAAAAATATTTAGCTTGTCTTGTAGTTTATGTAGCTAAATTTGATGTGCGGTGTGCAGTCAACTTTGAGAAGGGTAGCTGTTATGATTAGAATACTGGAAGATTCAAGTTGAAGCTGTATAATATATTTGTATACAGTACATACCTATCTATATCAAAAACTAGTTAGACAATAATTTATAAACATGTATTTGTTCAGGGTTCCCACAGAAAACGATTTCAGGAATTATTATTTAACTTTTATGGTTAACAACTTATTAATTACGTATAACATAGGTACTTAAACAAAATAATGGCTTCTGTTTTTTGTGAGACAAATTTAGTTATTATAGGTAGTGGTTCTCTATTATAGAAGCTCTGATAAGGACTAAATTCATTGATATCAATATCCAACTGGGTACTGGGTAATCATGATACATACATAAGTCATTCAGTTATAAAAATGTGAACTAGATTTATCTCAGTAATGTTTTCAGAATTTGACAAATACACACGCGTAAAGAGACCGAACCTCTTATTCCCATTTGTTACACAAATTGCTATAATATTTTTATATTTCGCATTTCTGCTCCAACAGAATTAGGGTTGTTGCCCAGAAAATAAAACAGGTACAGATAGTCGATTTTCGGCAGGTTGTTTGATTTTCCCTGAAGAACTCCGGTATCCATTGTTTAGCGGTGAGTCTTAACTTTTCAAACTGTATAAACTATAATTTATATTGACTTATTTTACTTTCAAAGCGTTTCTGGTACAATCATAAAAAAGTTCTGTCGAGTGGAAGAAAATTCCTTCTCGAAACTTTTTATGTCGGTCCAATTGGGATTAGAAATACAATACAAGAAATTTTTAACTGAAGGATTATTGTGAATGTTTTCCTCTAAGTTATCTTTACATAATTCGGTCAATGAAGGACTTAAAGGGATTAACCATTGATCAAAAGAATAACAATTATTGGTAATTTGAAAATATTTAGATCAAACATTGAATATCTATACAGTGTTTCTACACTAAGTAATACTACAGCGTTTCTTCGAAAAAACATTTTTTTTAGATATTTGATAAGAAACTTTTCAGAGCGGTGTTTAACCCTCTTAGGGATGAAATTAAAAAAATACCCTTAGTTCGCGCCTATGCATGAAACGAACATATATGCCAAATTTCAGTGAGTATCTCAGTGATATTTCGCTTTCGTATATTTTCCATTGTGTGTCTGTCTGGGATGTCTATCAACCCATCTGATTATCGCATCGATACACCGAAAGGGAAGGTACGCCACCCATTTCTTTCGTTGGCATTTTTCTCACAGCAGCTCCCATTCATTACGAGTGCTAATTCATCAAAGGAGATTGCCACGTTAATTTCAGTTGGATCATTAGGTAAGCCCCGTTGTCATCGAGGTCTCGCTTCACTTACGTGTACCCAGGAGATTGCTTGAGGGGTGGTCCTCCACCGAAGATCCTCATTCAGTTAGTCGCTGCTGGCAGGAAATTAGGAAGAACAACATTAGCGGAGAATCTATTAAGAGAAACATTTTTGCAATTGTCTCTGGGAATCGCTCGTTCGAATTGACGGATGATTAATTTGTTTTTCGATTGTATACATCAAACTATTTTTGGTGCTCGTGCATAATAAATGAAATTCGGGCTCTGACATTTCACTACACATTTTGCATGATATTTGACAATTGTTTGAAAAAAACCAGACCATACAATTTGACAATATTGAGAAATGTTAATAGATAATAGGTGATATATTTTTGTATAATCATAATAATGTTCATTGTTTGTTAGAGTTTACAAGTTTATATTGAATTAATTCAAAATGTGATGACAACAATGCATTCTGGACCTATCGAAACTTGATTACTTATGCACACGGAAAAAAGGATTTGTTTATTTATGTATTTACATAACATGTGGACAAGTCACTGATACTAACACTAACATTTACAAACACAAAAAAATAGAACTTACAATTACATACAGTGAGTCTGCTTAAATTGGCTATATATGGGAAACTTTTTTATTATTCATTTTACGAAAAAAAGTCACTACTCATAAAAAGTTCTGCATATTCTAAAGCCAAGATGCAACCATCAGATATCGAATTCTATCAATCCTATACGAGGTATGTAAAAAAATATGAATTTTACTCTATAAGTAAAGTAACTTTATATTTCACAATATCGAAAATTGTTATCATGAAAAGTTATTCGGAAGTAAAAACTATGTTCCAATATGCAATTACATCCTTCCAATTGAAACAATTCTTTTTTTACAAATTTTTCCCAAATTATCAATACCGAACATTTATCATTTTTATTTATTAAACATGCTAACCTTTCCGTTCCGTTTAGAAATTGATAAGCAAATTTTCACAAAACAAACTTTATTAAAAATCTAATGAACATTGAACAGTTGATAACCTTTTATTAGTTACTGTCTGTCTTGTAACATTTCAGCATGCATTTAAATTAATAATACCATAATAATTCATTTTGTAGTAATAATTTAACGAACATTATTAGCTCCCTCAGTTCACTAACGCCTCAACATATCCGCCTTCTCTTTCAATACAGGTAATTGTTCTATCAAGAAAGTTTTTCAATATCCTTCTAACCATAGCCGGATTAATACTCTGAACGCATTCTGTAATGACTCTTTCCAAATGAGCAACATCTGTAAATGGCCTTTGAAAACACATCTTTTCCTTTAGGTAACCCCACAAGAAAAAATCGAGTGGCGTCAAATCGGGAGACTGAGGGGGCCAAAAAATTTCAGAAAACCGATGAATAACTTTTCCATTAAAACGATTTCCAAGGTATTGCCTTATATCTAACCTACTGTGGCATGGGGCACCGTCCTGTTGGAACCATATTTGTTGACGTTGAAGGAAGGGAACATTATCAAGAAAATCGTCTAATTCATTCTCTAAAAAGAGCAAATAACGGTCCCCATTCAAAGATTCATGAAAAAAAAGGTCCAATTATTTTATTTAGGTAAATTTCACACCACACATTTGTTTTGAATGCATACTGGTCCCGAGTTTTTATGGTAAAATTTGAATTAGTATCACTCCACCAACGGCAGTTTTGGCTAGAGACTGTTCCATTCGATGTAAATGTTGATTCATCCGAAAAAAGAATATGTCCTGCCATAAATGGGTTATCTTCTAACATTCCTTGGATATCACAACAGAATTCAAATCGTCTAACATGATCTCCTGGTCTTAACGTATGAATAGATCGGGGCTTGTATGGGTGAAACTTGTTCTTTTTTAAAATTTTTGAAACCGTATCTTTGTTAATAGTATTTTGCATCGAAGCTGCCCTTTCTCGCAAGGATATTTTAGGATGTTCGATTGCTGAAATCATTACTTCAAATTCCATGTCATCATTGGCAATCCGTTGTTAGTGTTTGTTGCTAAATCTATTTTTTACATCTCCAGAAGTCTTAAATTTTGTTAATAATTTTCTTACTGTGACATAGTGAAGATTTTTCTCTGGGTGTCGGTTATTAAAAATTTATACAGCTTCACGATAAGTTTTATAATTCTCACCCACAATTAACACAATTTCAATTTTATCTTCAGTACTTAATGTTGCTGGCATTTCTAACAAATTTTATAACACTTTCTACTAAATACAACTGATGTTTTGAATGTCACTGTCAAACATTTTACTGTCTGACATTTCTTGTCAGAGCATCCTAGATTACATGTACAATAATTACAGTTAAATTTTCGTTGGTATTGTAGAGATGTTTCGAGAAGTAAAAAAAAATACTTTTTTTTATTGGTGCCCCTTTTTACCCATTTAAAGCACGCCTCAGCGTGTTTAAATCGAACTTTAAAAAACGCGCGTTTTTTAAAGGTAACCATGACAACATCAACAAATCGAGAAACGTGAAGTCTAAATGAAATTTTTTTTATTATTGATCTGACAGGTGTACCTTGTAACGTCAGATAAAATATTACTCACAATTCGTTCATTTATATGTGCTCCTCCATCCATTTGATGAACTTTTCATATTCTTTTTTATATATATCACTGGATTTTCGCGGTATTAACCGCGATTCTGCCTCACTATTCAAAAAATCGATATTAGAATCATTCATTTTTGAGCTCTGGTGACAACAAATATTGATCTTTGGTAACAAATTGCAAATGAATGTTTTTCTCATTTCCATGACAACGAAAGGTATACTGATGTCACATCACGAATTCAACCTTCTTGCATTATTAGTTCTTATTTCTATTTTTTGTAGTAATAATACCAGTATATATGATTTCAAAGTGCACCAATAAAAAAAAATAACGTAAAGTATTCGTGGATAACTGGTCTTAAAAACACTTGCTCTATTTCGAGCACTCCGGCTGCGCCGTCGTGCTCGAAAAATCGCGCGTGTTTTAAAGCCCTTTTTATCCACTTATACTTTAATATACTAATAAATTAATGCAAATGCATATTTGAACGTGATTTTTAATTCCGAACAACTTTTCACAATAATAATTTTCGACATTGTGAAATATAGAGTTACTTTACTCTTGAGTCAAATTCATATTTTTTTACATACCTCGTATAAGATTAATAGAATTTGATATCTGGCTTTTAGACCATGCAGAATTTTTATGAAGAATAACTTTTTTTCAAAATTAAAAAAAAAATTTTCCATATGTAGCCAACTTGAGCAGACTCACTGTATATATTTTACACAGTTAATATTTATAGTGGAGTAAAAATAGCTTAAAATATGCATTATATCGGAATCCTGGAGGACGCCATGGATTTTCCTAAAACCTTCTGATATTACTTAGAAAAGTTATAAACTTATATTTGTGCGCTGATTGTTTATTAATTGTTTAAACAATGAAGAGAAATTTTGTTAGGCAAATTTTGAATAACTTTTTCTAGCCAAATTGATACCATGGGGTTTTTGAGGTCGCTGAACGAGAATATGATATTTAAAAAACGATGGCGTGGCGAGTCGTAAAGGTAGATTTCATGAATGATAATTTACAGCTTTTTTTTAATAATGTGTACATCTCGGAGAAAAACTTTTCGGGTAAAAGTTGTGGAGCTAATGAAGCTCTATCAAACGAATTATAGTTTGCCGATATTGGATATGGAAATGAAATATTGCAAATTTTTCTACATAGTTCAACAGATTCAATATCATATTTTAAACTAGAGTTTTTGGTCTTTAAAGCATGGCCTAAAAATTCAAATTAGTAATTTTTTGAAATAATTCAATATTTTGAGCTCTGTATTTTTAGAAATAAAATTTTTTGGTTTTTTTAAATTGCACTTTATTTGTTATTTTGGGAGTATTTTGTGAAAATTTCAGATGTTTATCTTCATAATAAAAAAATGGCAGATCTTCAATTGATTTTAGACAGAATTCTACTTCGATGTAATTCCATAAACGTACTATTCCTATACATAATTTTTCCACGTCTATGAAGATGACTTCTCGTTAGCTGCATTTTTTTTCTTTCAGCCAAATTTATGTTAGCTTAATTTGACCAATTAGATCGAAAGTTATAACAAATTTAGTGTAAAGCGGTCGTGGCTGCGTGTTCCCAACAACATCACTAATGTACAGTGAAAAGTTACCGCCATCCCTCAACTTCTAAAAGCTAAAATCTAATATTACTCCACTAGTATACGTAGAGCGTCAAGTGAGCACTAAACTTACCGATCAACTGTTCTCTCCTGTTCTATTTCTCTCTAACATTCAAATATGATATTTTCGATCTAATCTGAAGAACTTATATTTGTATTTTAATCAAGAATTTTAAGCAAGAATTTTAAGCAGGAACTCATTTATTATCCGACGAAACCAAAAAGGAGGAGGTTCTCTATTCGACCCGTATATTTTATGTTTCTACATCATATTTTTTTATGTATGATCACGCATAACTTTTTACTGAGGCGTCCGATTCCGATAGTGGATAGGGTGTACTTTGAATTTGGTCCCATTTGAATTTAAAAGACGAAATCCACCCTTAAGGGTAGCGAAATGAAGGATATTGATCACTCACCCTCTGAATTCTGCTCCGTTAACCGATTCTATCAGGCATAACTTTGTACTTGGTTCTTCGATTTGGATAATTCTTCTTTTAATAGATAGGGTATACCTTATATTTGGATTTCGAAAGGAATTAGCCACCCTTACGGGTGGAAAAATAGGGGATAATTGATTTTTTACCAGTGAACATTGGCACACACATACCTAGTTGACGATGACAGATCGCTACTGACATTATTCTTGTTCCGTCAAAATCAGTATATTTTATGAGAGGATGGAATGATATACAAAGTAATGGAATAAACTGACCAGAACAACGAAAATAATTTATATTACAACAAATAGTAAAAGTAGATAATCATATTATTCAACTGGTAATAGTTGAAGTAAGGTGGGTAAGTAAGTATTTTGGAAGTAATCAAAAAACAAGTAGGTAGTAATTGGTAGATTTTAGCCACAAAAAATTGAAAAATAAAACTTTTTAACAAAAAATTAAACCGATGAAATACGGAACTGAAAAGTAAAAAATAAAAACTTTTTAACAAAAAATTAAACCGACGAAAAAATCAACTGAAAAGCAAAAAATAAAATAAATCTTCTCAGTCTAAATGATAATTGAGCTCCTAAACTAATGTAAGTAACTGATTTTGAGTCGGCGCCAAACAAACCAGCAATTGAATTAGGTGAAGCGTAAAATGATGGCAGCGAGATGCACGGCTGCGTTTTGATGATTTCTTTCATAGATAATGATCTTCGATAATTGTTTGTTTGGCGCCGACTCAAAATCAGTTACTACATTAGTTTAGGAGCTCAATTATCATTTAGACTAAGAAGGTTTATTCTTTGCTTTTCAGTTGATTTTTTCGTCGGTTTAATTTTTTGTTAAAAAGTTTTTGAAAATGGACATTTCGTCAATTCACTAAAATTAACAAAGAAAAAAAATATTTTACGCTGCGTATACCTTGTTTGAGGTCGTAATTTAAATATGTTGGTTAGGTGAGCTTATTTTTTTTGTATAAACGATATCAAAGTTTATGTAACAAGAAATTTCACGGATTTTGGAGCAACATTTGTTTATTTTTAAGTTTTTGCCGAAATGTTACTATTAATTAATAAAATTAATAAAACCAACCAAACCTATTGAAAAATCCTAATATCAAGTTTTTGTTTTTTGAAACATGGGTTAAAAATTAGAAATTTGTATTTTTTTCCAAATATTTAATATTTGGACCACTGTATTTTTTTAAATAAAAACATTAATGATGAAAATGTGTTTGCTAATAGAATATGTAATATCAATAAACATTCTTTATTTATTATAAGTAATGTTTTATTTATACTTAATAATTATATAGCGAGATCTATATTTATTGGAAATAAATTTGAATTGGGTAATAATAAGATTCATTCAAATAATTTAAATGCATTATTTGTTTCTAATAAATAAACAATTATGCCGCAATATTCGAATACATGATTCATTAGGTGTTAATTAATTTATTCAACTATGAATAAACTGTTTTTTCAGTGGATATTTCGACGATGATTTCAAGAACAATTCAAGAAATGTGCTCTATTATTATTCATTACAGTCAAAAGGGCTGTGCTACGATTTTAATAAATACATTTTATGCACGAAATTTTCTTCGAGTATTATTATTTTAGCATTTCATTTACGTGTTAATAAAAAAGTTAATCGTAGGAAACACTTGGTGCGTGAGTCAAAATCGCACTCGATAATTTTTTTTTGGTAGAGATTACAAACTTGCAGGTATGAATAATATATCCCACAAAGAATATTGATATGTAATGTGCTCTCATTCAAAAACTTCATTGTCACAACGCAATCTCAGCCGTGACAAATCCCGAAGGGCTATTTTCAATGCACACTGGAAATTGGTTACGTCGGTTGCGACTTGATTCCTTTGAGGTATTGTTGGATGCAAGACGGGGTATTGTTCATCAATTGGCCTTACAGACCGCTGATTTCCCATGAATATCGAAATTAGTAGCGCTTTAAATTTTTGATGCACTATGTGTGATGAGTCGATCTCTTTTCGAAAGGGGTTTATTGCGTGTCAGGACCGGATTTAAAAGTGATTGGTCATTGTTTTCTGTTATAATGAAGAAATCCTTCAGAATACAGTGACATATACATACGGTTTGGGATTCTTGAAGATTACCTCAATAACGAATCATTATATTTTATGATCAATGAATTGCATTTTACTAATAATTCAAATCTCATTGGGATTGCCTAACTAACGTTATATGAATATTTTGCCAAGCAGAAAAGCGAAAGTACCCGAAAGGACCAAAATTAGTTATATATTACCAATAATTTTATTTCGATAATCAACAATTCAGGTTGTAAAAACTATGATTAGATTCAATAATTCTCCTTCGAATACTTTTAAATTTACTTCAGAGACAAAATGCATTGTGAAAAGAACCTATTATTAACTTCAAACGTACCTTAATCATTTATTTTTTTATTTTACTTAAAGTTCACCGGCAAAATGTTTTCAAGGTCTATAAACTTTCTGGGGAAATTTTAAAGACGCTCATATATATATATATATATATACATATATACAGGGTGTCCCATATAAAACTCCGCGGGCAAATATCTGGGAAATGAAAGATGATATCCATATTTCGTGAAAGCAGATGAACTTGATGTCAAAGGGTCTTCTTATTTACGTATAGATCCATCACTAGGCATTATCCGTTAGGACGTCGTGACATCGACGCCAAGTTCTACAAATGGCATCCCAGATTTTTCAATGCTTTTTGCGATTCTGCATCAAATTGTGAATTCAGCCATATAGCACACTCATAGTTTTCCTTGAATACTGATGAAAGCAACTGCATATTATAAAGAGGGCCATGAAAGCGTCAAAATAAATGCAATAATACGAGTATTCATCGATCTGTCAGAAAACCTGTCAGATTTTACGAAAGTTATCCAGTTTTGCGTTGGTTTTTCGTAAAATTGAAAGAAGGAATGCATAAAAACCAGTGAGAATATACTCTAATCGGTATCCCGACAGAAGATTACTGTCAGACAAGCTATCAACTAGCTTAGTCAAATCTTTGGCACAAAATGGATGTTTTAATGAAAAGAAGCGAAAAAAACAAAACACGGCTACAGATGAGAATCACACTGTTGCAGTGCTAGGTCAAATGGTACAGGAACCACATAGTTCTACCAGACAAGTAGCAATGGATTGTGATATTTCGAAATCGTCAATACAACATATTTTGTCAAAAAACCAATTTTATCCCTACGAAATACATCTGGTTCAAGGACTACAGCCAGGTGATAATTTTTATTGTTTATTATTCATAACTATAATCTATTCCCATATTTAGGAGTTGCTGATAGGAGATTGAACTTCATTGCATGGTTGTCCATCCGTATTCATTATGATGATCAGTTTCTGAACAAAATATTATGGAGTGATGAAAGGCGTTTTCCATAACAACGATATGATAAACAAACATAATTGTCACTATTGGTCTGACGTGAACCCTCATTGGATTCAAGAAACGAGATATCAGTCTGTGTGGGGGGTTAATGTTTGGTGCGGAACCATTCATGGTTATTTGATAGGACCTCATTTTTACGAAGGAATTCTCAATGGAGAGAGGCACTTGCTTTTCCTCCAACATGTGTTACCGAATCTCTTGAAGAATTTACCAATACAAACTCAAATGAAATTGTGGTTTCAATAAGATGGGGCACCTCCGCATAATAATAGAATAATTACCCAATATTTGGATGGCACTTTTAATGAGAAATGGATTGGAAATAAGGATCCAACATGGCCAACTCGAAGTCCAGATATGACTCCACTGGATTTATTTTTGTGGGGATATATTAAAGTTTATATGCGACGTCCACAAAATGTAGATGATATAAAAATGGTATCTGTTACGTAGCTGTTACGTAACGAGAAATATTGAAAAGGTACAATATGTGTATTCTACGTGAAGGAAGTCAGTTCGAACACTTACTAAAATAATTGATGTTATCATTTTAATTTTTTCGTTATTACCAGAGTTTTGGTCAAAGTAAAATATTTTTTGGTAATTTGAAACATTTACTTTAGTTTGTATTGTCTGCGATTTTACAGAAACACACAACTAGATGAAACTGAACAGGCGAGGCAATTATAACTGAAAATCCAATATTATTCTGCCTTTCAGATAACGAAAGTCTTGGATTCTCCACAACAGAAAAAACAATATCCAGTGCAGCGTCTTCATCTACAGTGACATTTCTTTGGTGTGTTACTTTATGTTTGTTGTCAACTGATAAGATTCCTTGAACTTTTTTACAATTTTTGTTACCGGTGCATAATGGACATTTCTAGACGGATGCCTCTCATTGAATATATTTGAAGTTTCGCGACAAGTTCGATAGTTGTCGCCATGTATTAAAACAATCTCAATTTTTTCTTTGAGATTCAAGCGTGCAGCCATTATAACAGCACAAAATTCAAATGTCAAGATCAAACTATTTACTATTTGTCGATTGTTTTCCAAAGCCAACTTTGCGAATTATAACAGATTCCTGTTCACTCTAGAGTACTACTATTCAGTGGTACGACCTGTCTCTTGACGTTGGTTGCAACACAGTTCGATTGCTTTCAATTGATTTTGAACTGCAGATGTCATTTGTTATACCTTAATAATGAAATATATTTTTTTTTATCAATGGAAACAATAAATGAGATTTTGTTGGCACCAAGTTCGATTAATGCAATTTTCTAGTTGATAGTTGATAGGCCAGTAGATATAGACAACCAAGTCACATTAATTCCAAAAGTTTTCAAAGTTTAATGGTATCTTAGTGCATTGACAAAAACAAACTATAAAATTTTGCAAAAGTCTCCGATGAACGGAACATTGTTCAAATTGCAAAAAACGTTTTAATGTTTTATTTTTGCACTGAAAATTGCAAAAGTTCGGCAAACTAGGCATTCCGATAGTAATAATGTTTCACAACATGCATTAGGTTTGCAACCTTGTAAAAGTCACGGAACCTTGTTTTTTGTCATTTGTTCAAATTTTTCATTGTAATTTGTTTAAAAACATTACAAAAGTTCTGCAAACTGGATGAGTGAACGGAAAAAAGGTTTAACATATTAACGTACATTTGCAACCATTTCTAAAAAACGCATCATTCATTTATCAAACTTTTTTCTCGTTGCTACTATTTTCAATACACACAAGCATTGAAATAATTACAAAAGTTTTTTATTGTGGTTGCAAATAAAGAGAATATCGGTCTCAGTGGATATATAACTTTGCAAACCCATACGAAAAACGGAACCTATTTATTCACTAATATTGATTTTTTGCATTTCAACAACTGCCGAAATAATTACAAAAATTCTGCAAATTGCATTTATAATTACGTCTTAAATTTTACATAACGCAAGAGATTTGCAACCGTCATTGTTCAACGGAACATTTTTTTATTTAATTGTTTTTTTTTCATATAATTTTGCCACAAATTGTAAACATTGTCCAAATAGGTTTAAGATATATATTAGACAGACATATGTCTACAGTGGTCCAGTTGAATACTTGATTATCCATCTGTTATACTTTGTACTGGTTGATTGGAATTGTATTCTGCGATGTTTATTCCAGATCGGTTTGTATGTTACGTCGGGAAAGCAAGCAAAATTATTTAAAAAAATATTTTTAATTTTATTTCCAAATGCTTTGGAAACTCGTCTAACTTGATTTATCGAAGGTTGAAATGAACTTGTTAATTATTCGAGAAATTAACTGAAACTTGTTATATCGAAATACAGAATGAAACTTCTAGTTATGATTGAAAATGAAATGAAACTGATTTGTCTCCACGAGAGTCTGACCGATGCTCCCGATATCTGCGTTTTCTAGAAGAGATAAAGAACTGTCTAAGCTGCATTTCCTGTTTTTATGTTATGTTGCTAATGCGTTTAAAGTGTTCAACTATAATATTTGTATGAGTCCAAAAGAGCTGTGAGGATATGACATGTATTGCTATTGTTTAGAATGTTTAGATGCGTGTGGTGTGGTTTTTTAAATCTCAATATTTCTTCCATTTTTTAATGAATCGGCAAAATTATGAAAAGTTGGCCAGATATTCTCTCTCGATCCTCCATCAAACGTACTCAAAGAGTTTTTTAATGCAAATTCCTAATTGTAATATGATGTTATGAATTCATATCGAAAACGTTAGCTCTCAACATTGCATGATTTAACCTACTGTTGACGAGCTCCTTATTGGTCGATAGCTAACTTGGTAACACAATGAATATCATTTAGTATATAAAAATATTTATTATTCAGATAACACAGGTTGCATAACTTTTGCTTTTTTTTTGGTGTAGAGAACCTACAAATACAAATATTTTTATTTTGATTTTACCCTCATTTCCGTGACCTATTTTAATAAAAAAAAATCAATTTAATGAAAAAATATATTTCTCGTCTGACGCAAGAGGTTGCAAATGAAAACTCTTCTCAAGAACATTATTCTAGTAATTTTTTGAGTTTCCAGAACTTTTGGAATTTTCATCGAAAAATTAGGATCAACAACAATTGTTTTTCGATAAAACAAACATTTCCGTTTTGTTTGAATGGTTGCAAATTTATCTGAGGATGTAAATTGCTATTTTTCAAAACCTCGAAAGTTTGCACAACTTTTGCAAATTTTTCCACGCTAATAATGTGAAAATTCATTAAATTCTGATTTTCAACATCTTGCGTTCAGAAAAAAGGGTTGCAAAATAAGACTAAAGATCATTCGAACGTACTCTTCACTCTACTGAAGTTTTAAAACTTTCGTAATTATTATTAAATTTTGGGAAAATCCTGTCTATCTCTACTGGCCTATTAACTTCATATGGCCATTCAGGTAATATTCAATGATAAGTGTTCTATGACATTACAAATTCTCATAATACATGGGGTGGTGAATTACAAAATGGAAAAAATCAGTGAAAACTTGTTTTTGGAATAGGATGCTGTAATTCTGAATTCAGAATATTCTTCAAATTGTAAGTCATTTATTCAAATAAACTTTAGGTGTCTTTTGAAAAATAAAGATACTTTACTCCTAAAGCTACTTTCAAATTATTCCACAGAGGTATACGAATGCATGAAATTTGGATGATGTAATTTGGTTTGAGCAGAAGCAAAAACTTTTATGAGGAATACATTTTTTTGAGAAATTTGAAATAAACTTTTTTCCCATTTGTTGCCAAAAATCTGCCGGACACTGTCTATCATTGAATATATTCAATAGCGACAGTATTTGAGGAGCATTTAACTTGTTATTGATGAGCTTGAACAGGAACACTAATTTGTAATATGTTTGACGTGATTGCAAAGATTTGTCATCAAAACGTTCAAGCAATATTTCCTGAGAGATACCCCGTGCAGGATATTCTCCGTCAAGTCTATAAGGTTTTAAGAAAACGTATTTTTACGTCCTCGATATTTTTTATGTGTATATCATATCCCGGACACCAAACCATTGAGGCGTATTTAAGTTTCGTCCTTACAAAAGCTTTGAATAGGAGTTTGAGTGTGTTGGGATTGACAAAGTGAGTAGAATTTCGGGTCACAAAGCCAAAAGTTTTGTAAGCAGTTGAAACGATGTTACATGCGTGTTCAACGAATGTTAATTTATTGTCAAAGCTGACACCTAAATCTCCGAAACTGGCGAAATTAAGGGTTTTTTTTTGTGTGAAGGAAACAATATTGCATTCACCTTTATTCAAGGGAAGTATATTTAACTCACACCAACTTTGTAGCTCCATTAGATCACTTTAAAGTTGCAAGCTATCATTTAAGTTATCAATTCATTTATATATCTTACAGTCATCAGCATATAGGAGCACATTGCAATTCAAGATCAGGCCAATGTCATTTACAAAGATTATGAATAGGAGGGGGCCTAAGACCGAACCTTGTGGGACACCAGATGTAGCAATTATTTCGGTTGATCTGTGACTATGGTATTCCACTGTGAGGTTTCTGTTGGACAGATAAGAATAGAAAAAAAGGATAAAGTTTCGTGTAACGCCAAACATTTAAAGTTTTTTGAGGAAAATACCATGATCATGCCTTATTAAACGCTCTGGAGGAATCAGTGTTAATGACATTCACCTGTCATCTAGGTTGTCAGAAATGATTTCCACCAAATTAGTGACTGTTGACCGGCCTGTGAGGAAGCCATGCTGATAATCCGAAATTTTTGACTTAACATGAGTAGATAAAAACTCAGATATCACTATCTCAAAAACTTTGCTGAAGTTGCTGAGAATAACGATAGGCCTATAATTCTCGATATAACTTTTATCACCTTTTGAATATGGGACATATTTTTGCATATTTCCTAAAGAGCATCTTGATAAAGCAAGATTAAAAATTCTGGTAAGGGGTTTTGCAACTATTATGGCACAGTCCTTCAGAATGAACGACGGAATACAATCTGAGGGATTGATAAAGTAGCTACATTGGGAAGATAGTCTTCAACAGTGTTGAAAGGTGACGAATTAATGAATGCCGATTGGAAAAATTCAGCAAATTTGTCAATTATAGTCTTGGGATCAGATAAAACTTCTTGGCCTTGGTACTTCATTGATAAAAATTATAAAATGTCTATCCGTAAACGATGAGCCTATTACAACCTATTGAGAATTGGTAATTTCTTGGAATAAAAAGCAACAAAAAAAAATAATTTGGAAACGAGCCACTCGTCGATCATGGTTTTGTATCTTTCGTCTTCGAGATCATGATAGAGACAGTTGAATTCAAATCGAAATTAACATAATAACAAATTGAAGGCGGATCGAAAACTAAATTATGAGTGAGAAATCAGTCTCCCTCATAAAGCCTTGTTGTAATGGCGTTCTTTACACCTTCACACATCAAACTCTCTGCAATAAATTAAAATAGTTCAAGCATAGCACACTCTCCACATTCCACAGACTTCTCATTATCGATAAATCAGCTATAAAATAGCGTATTAAATTACTGAATGAATTTGCTTTTCCTAACTTTCTAGATTTACTTCGGTTACGGTAAAGTATACACGGTCATCATGAATGCAAAAGGGATTGGATACATTCCAAATCCCATTTTGCGGCATTTTGGAAAGAAGGTTTATGAGTTTATTCTGTATGAGAATGTTTGAGCATATATAAGATGTATTTGTTTGAAGGGAAATTTGAATATATATATATATATATATATATATATATATATATATATATACATATATACAGTGTGACCCATTTAAAATGGAACCACCCCTGTAGAATACGCATTTTTCAATCAATCTCAAAAATTATTTAATATTAAGCATCAAAAACTGTATTTTGACAGGCACAAATTTTCATAACTTTAGTTTCATTTCCAAGGCACTCTATGGTTTTTTTTCTTTGTCAAAAACGGCAAAAGTTTATTAGGCAATTTTTGTTTTTAAATTTGACTACACCACTGGATTTATAGTCGCTATTAATAAAAACCATCAAAATTTCATAAGAAAATATTGTTTAACAACGAAGTTACAACAACTTCTATTTTGGAAACAAAGTATTTGATTATAATTTTTATTTAGATTATAGACATATTAAAAATCTGGCAACACTGCCGATACAAAGAATATCACCAATGAACTTGTACAGTTGAAATCCGAAGTCGATAGCTCATTCCGTTCTACAGTTATAAATCCTGAAAGTATGGTAATGTGAGCGATTTGAGGTTGAAGCGATTTTGTAATAAAAATCTGACTACGCCACTGGATTTGTGCCGAAATTACACCTCAACAAATAAGAAATAGTGTAAAAAATATTCGGAAGAGATACGATAAATGTGTTGAACTAAATGGAGGTTTGGTAGAAGCCACAAAAATTCAAATATTTAATTTTACAGTAATGTTTATTTTAGTTTTAGCTTTTGCCTAATGACGTTTTATTCTTGAATAAATACTTTAAAACTTGTTTCTGTTCATTTCATTTTTATCGGCTATGGAAGAATGTACTACTGTATAACTTGAAAATGAATTCCAAATTTTCTGTTCTTTTCGAATACACTTATAACCTACACATAAATGAATAATTTCAAGGGAATATAATTTACAAATCCAGTGTCAGATTTTTATTACATAAAAACTTTTTAACAAAAAATTAAACCGACGAAATACGGAACTGAAAAGTAAAAAATAAAATAAACCTTCTTAGTCTCAATAACTAAGCTCCTAAACTGATGTAACTAATTTTGAGTCGGCGCCAAACAAACAAGCAAATGAATTAGGTAAGGCGTAAAATGATGGCATCGTGTTGGGCGGTGACATTCTGATAATTTTTTTGAAGTAATTGAATGATCTTCGTTGATTGGTTGTTTGGCGCCGACTCAAAATTAGTTATTCAGTTTAGGAGCTTAGTTATTGAGACTAAGAAGGTTCATTTTATTTTTACTTTTCAGTTCCGTATTTCGTCGGTTTAATTTTTTGTTAAAAAGTTTTTATTTTTCAATTTTTTGTGGCTGAAATCTACTAATTACTAACTGCTTGTTTTTTTATTACTTCCAAAATACTTACTTTACCACCTTACTTCAACTATTACCAGTTAAATAATATGATTATCTACTTTTACTATTTGTTGTAATACAAATTATTTTTGTTGTTCTGGTTAGTTTATTTCATCACTTTGTATATCATTCCATCCTCTCATATAATATAATGATGGTGATAATGACACTAGCGATCTGTCATTGTCAACTACATATGTACAAGTTCACTGGTGTTCTACTTTGTATCGACGGTGTTGCCAGATTTTGAATATGTCTATAATCTAGATAAAAATTATAATCAAATACTTTATTTCCAAAATTGAAGTTGTTGTAACTTCGTTGTTAACCAATATTTCTTTATGATATTTTGATGGTTTTCATTTATAACGACTACGAATCCAGTGGTCCAGTCAAACTTGAAAAAAATATTGCATAATAAACTTTTGACGTTTTTGACAAAGAAAAAAAACCATAGTGTGCCTTAGAAATAAAACTGAAGTTATGAAAATTTGGGTCAAGATTTGAGATTGATTGAAAAATGCGTATTGTACAGGGGTGGTTCCATTTTAAATGGGTCACACTGTATATATATATATATATATATGTCTATATATATGTATATATATATATATATATATATATATATATATATATATATATATATATATATATATGTAGAAAATTTTCTTGGGGATGAGGTTCGATTTTTTCTTAAATTACAAAAGGTTTGGGTTTGGTTTCCTCACATTTATTTGTTGTTGTTTCGCCGGGAGTCTTCTTCATTGAACAAGAGATGTTTTTTAAAATATTTTTTCCCTATCGAAATAGTAACAAAAAAATGTACCAAAAACAAGGTTCGCGAGCTGTGGATCAAAAGGAATATTTTCGTACATATTTTTTTTATGGTCAAGTTATTCTGATATTCTTACCATCAAACATGAGTTGAATCGGTTCTGTTCAGTTTGATGGTGAGAACATCAGAATAACTTGACCATAAAAAAGTATATACGAAAATATTCTTTTTGATTTACAGTTCGCAAAACTTGTTTATGGCACATTTTCCTGTTACTATTCAAATAAGAAAGAAATATAAAAAAAAAATATTGTTCAATGAAGAAGAAATCGAAATCTCGACAAACAAATATAAGAATACCAAACCAAAACGTTTTGTAATTGAAAGAAAACCAACCCCAGCCCCGAAAAAATTGTCTACATACCAATCGAGAAACTGAAGTATATATTATATATATATATATATATATATATATTATATAATATATATATATATATATATATATATATATATATATATATATATTGTAATGATTGGTTGATTATATGATTTTAAATTTGTATATATTTTTGGTGAATTTATTCCACAGATTATAATTTCTGAATCCATATCATAACAAGTAAAAACTCCGGCTATGTTATGTTACCTTTCTCTCTTTCAACCTCTTTTGCCTTATCCCTGCTCAGTCACGTACGTCTATGAACATGAGTCACTCCTTCTCAGCAGTCGATTCCTGCGATCTGTATTGCCTACCTGGCACTAACGATTCGATAAGAAAAGCTGTTCAGTGGAGGAAAGTGAGGTTAGAAATTGAAAAATAAGCACCAGTTGCAGAGAATAATCAAATTGGTTGGTTTTTTATTCAGATCAAAACTTATAAATCTGCGATAGATACCTTATTCTAGCAAACAATGACATACAATGGTGCAATTTGGATGTTTGTTACAATGAAAGATTGATGGAGAAAGTTAGAACTTATTATCAGTCTTTTTGCATGGAATTTATGATGAGTGTTCTGCCGAAAACAATATAACCAGTGGTTTAAACACGTAAAGTTATTGTTTTAATGTGAAAGTTGCACTTTGATGAGTTCAGTTATTGAATACCTTGTGGCTGCTTTTCTATTGAAGTTTCCAATCCCATGGACGTATTTCTGGGATCTCAATGACAGCTTACTTGCTCTCCTTCCAAGATTTATACTCTAGACCAGGTAGGTGGAATTTTTATCTACTATGTACTTCTTCTGTTCAGCCTTTCAAGAATTTTTCCTCGTTCGGGAATTTTATAGCAGGTTTTCTCATATTATCTATGAAAGCTTATTGTAAAATTTCGTACATGGCTTCACCTTTTGAACTTTTTTTCCAATCTCCTCCAAACTTGTTTTCTCATCCCATGGTAACACTCACAAATTTTTATTTTTTCACAGATATCCAAATTTGTATCACTTCATATCTAATTATTTGCTGTTCTAATTAATATTAATGATTTTATGAATGATATCTAATTCTAACTCTTACATACTATTTTCAAATTCCTATAAAATTATATTTTTTCAATTTCTGCCATTACATTTTTAACCGACGTGTATATTTTTTTTTATGTATGATCACGCATAACTTTTTACTGAGACGTCCGATTCCGATAATTCTTTTCATAGTGGATAGGGTGTACTTTGAAGGTGGTCCCATTTGAATTTAAAAGATGAAATCCACCCCTAAGGGTAGAAAAATTAAGGATGTTGATCACTCACCCTCTGAATTCTGGTCCGTTAACCGATTCTATCTGGCATAACTTTGTACTGGGTACTTCGATTGGGATGATTCTTTTTTTAATAGATAGGGTATACCTTATATTTTGATTTCGAATGGAATTATCCACCCTCACGGATAGAAAAATAGGGGATAATGGATTTTTCACTTGTGAACATTGGCACACACATACGTAGTTGACAATGACAGATCGCTACTGGCATTATTTTTGGTCCACATCCGTCAAAATCATTATATTCTATGAGAGGATGGAATGATATATAAAATAATGGAATAAACTAACCAGAACAACAAAAATAATTTATATAACAACAAATAGTAGAAGTAG
Source organism: Gonioctena quinquepunctata (assembly GCA_018342105.1). Taxonomy (NCBI): domain Eukaryota; kingdom Metazoa; phylum Arthropoda; class Insecta; order Coleoptera; family Chrysomelidae; genus Gonioctena; species Gonioctena quinquepunctata. The sequence goes on from JAFIRS010000310.1 coordinate 281,247, forward strand.
ATAATCATATTATTTAACTGGTAATAGTTGAAGTAAGGTGGGTAAGTAAGTATTTTGGAAGTAATTAAAAAACAAGTAGGTGTAATTGATAGATTTAAACCACAAAAAATTGAAAAATAATAACTTTTTAACAAAAAATTAAACCGACGAAATATGGAACTGAAAAGTAAAAAATAAAATAAACATTCTTAGTCTCAGTAACTCAGCTCCTAAACTATTGTAAGTAACTAATTTTGAGTCGGCGCCAAACGAACAATAAACGAAGATCATTAAATTACTTCAAAAAAATTATCAGAATGTCACCACGCAACTCGATGCCATCATTTTACGCCTTACCTAATTCATCTGCTTGTTTGTTTGGCGCCGACTCAAAATTAGTTACTTACATTAGTTTAGGAGCTTAGTTACTGAGACTAAGAATGTTTATTTTATTTTTTACTTTTCAGTTCCGTATTTCGTCGGTTTAATTTTTTGTTAAAAAGTTTTTCATTGTATATCATCACTTTTCCCACACAAACTGCCTCGAATCCCATTGGTGGTTTTCTGTTGATGTGAATTGTCACACAGGATGTTCCAAACTTATCTATACGTTGATCTTACTTCAATTCAATGTTTGCTATAAATTTCAATTTTGATATGGTTTAATCGTGAATTTTTGTTAGATATGTCGTTGGGTATATATTTTTGATGATAGAACTACTCCAGGAATGCCCTCTTTATACATATGTATCGACTAGAGCATAGTATAAGGTTCTATAGTCGTGAAAAAAGGTAAAGAAAATTGTAAAATAACATAGCATTAACGATGATAATAAAAATAACTAATAATAATAATGAAATTATAAGTTTAATTATTTAACAACATTTCCTAACATAATATATATATATATATATATATATATATATATATATATATATATATAAATATATATGGAGAAGGGGTCCGAAGCTGTATCCATAGTTACATCAACTGGAAAAGGAGTGCTGAAGGTACATTTTTGCCACCTGTTCGCATCATGAAGAGTGAAAGTAAAAAAGCTGAGTTTGAGGGCGGAATGCCTCTTGGAACGAAGATTTTTATGTCTTAGAACATAACTTATAACAATATTCTGGGAAGGTTGGAAACAGACTTCGTCCCAAGGAAGTCTGTATGAAAATTTTTTCTGTTGTTGGATGGTCATTCGACTCGCTGCAACTCTACCTTCAACCGTTGGATCGTGTGGTGTTCAAGTCACTGAAAACCCATTTCTACGAATAATGTCGACTGTGGCTGAAACAAAATCCTGGTCGTCGTATTACAAGACTGTAATTCGGAATATTGCTCAACAAAGCGTGGGAGAAAGCAGCTTCTGCAGAGGATGTTATTGCAGGATTCAAAACCACAGGAGTCAGTCTTTTTAATACAAGCGCAATCACATATCATGCTTTCACACAAGGAGCCAAGGCCTTGCCACAATCACAGTTCAAGTTTTCGAAGTGAGCAAACGGAACAGAAGAATATATTCAAATGAGGAAAGGTAGAGAAGATATGAAAAATGCCAGAACGCTAAAAAGTATTGCCAAAAAAATCGCATAAAAAAAAGTTCCTCGCAAAAGAGAAAATCCTCAAGAATGACATTTGACAGTAGCGACGGGAACAGCCAATTATATGCGATACATCAGATGAAGAGAATGGAGGGAGAAAAGAAGATATCTGTGTACCATTTGCCACCTTTGGGTGCACGAAAATAGCACTAAATTTGGGAGCATGTGTTCAAAATGTGCACAATGGGTAAAAAAGAACTGAAACTCAAAAAATGTACGGTGAAAAAAGAAGAACAGTCGAATTAAGTAATTGAATGAAAAATGTGACTGTGTGCACGTATCGATATAATCGATGAAAGAAAATTGTATTTCGTGCATAAAATAATTTATTAAATTCATAGCAAAGCGCTTTCGACCGTTAGGTCATCATCAGTGCGTACCTGGAAGTAAGTACTATTGATAGAGACTAAGTTACTGAAAAGTTTTCTTGAGAAAGAAAATTGGCATATTTTAAATGTGATGTTACTCACTCGTCAGGTGTACAAGAAGCCAAAAAGACCATAAAATATCCCATGATCAATGAAAGTTATATAGGTTTACGTGACACACATGTTAAAATACCTATTCTTGGCCAGGACGAAAATTGAGATCCCAATTTTTCTCTTTATCTTTTAAAAGCCATTGTTGATGTGTGGTAGCTGGACCCAAGTAACAAGATTGACAATTGACAAGTGATTTATGAAGTAGTTTTGCAGGGAACACCAAACCATGGAGATATCAGAATCAAGAAAGGAATATCCCTGTCATACGATAACACACTAGAAGATGATCAATCTAATGAAGACTGTCATCTGTCAAATATATGTTCCAGTATTCCAAGGAAGACCAGACAAGATTCTTCAATTCTCACATTTGAGTCATCACAATTGAATATAAGTTCAAGGGAGAAGTCTAATTAGACCTGTCCTGATCAAAAACAAACAATTGAATAACTCTGGTAGTGTCCATGGACAATGACTTTAAATTTTCCATAATAAAAATAAAACTCCTTGTCCACCCTGGCTCACCCTGGCCACCGCAACTGGGGGATAAGAACTGTGATACAAGTCTAATGGGAACTAGACCCAACTTCACAACTCCCACAACTGGAGTAAAACAGAGTATAAAAGGTGATAATCCAGAACATGACTTGTGTTCTCAGTATGTAGAAAACTGAAAAGGAGGCTGTCAAATTGCAAGGAGATACAAGTAAAATCATCATCGAGAATGGAAATTTAAAATTGGTAGCATGATTAACAAAAAACTAAAAATTATAGTACAAAAAAGCTAAGGAAGTTAAATATTATTCAATTTAAACGTCTATGAAGTGGAATATAGGATCTATTTAAATTGACTTGCGTGTTGAGACAAAGGTTATTGTTGAGTATTTCTTCACTAATGTGTAAGTCTTCAAGAGAATCTAATCTATTATAATTTTTGGAACTGACTTCATGTAAGATTTGTGAATTTCTATTTGGACTGAAATTATGATTGTTAAATCTTAAGTGATGACCGAAGGCAGAAACTTCATTACTATTTAAATGTTCCATAATACGAACTTTGAAAGGTCTACAAGTTCTACCAATGTAAGCTGCATCGCAGTCTTCACAATTTAACTTATATATACTACTTTTGGAAAGTTTGTCAATTTTGTCTTTTGTATTGACCAAAAATCTACTCAAGCTATTGTTGGTTTTGAAAGAAATTTTTATGTTATCAAAGTTACTTTTAATGCAACTAGCTACTTTGTTAGAAATATTGTCGTTTAAAAAAGGAATTGAAACAAATTTGTCGATTGAATTTTATTTTGGATAAGATAAGTTCTGTTCATTCTTATTTTTAATTTTTTTGAATCAAAGTGTTAATAATGCTAGGATTGTAATCATTGTTGGAAGCTATTTGTTTCAAAATATTCATTTCTTTTTGATACTCAACAGTAAAAAGAGGTACATTTAAGAGTCTGTGGATGTAACAATTAATTAATGGCCAACTCTTCCGTACTACTAAGTAAGGGTCCGGGAGTCAGCTGTGATTTTTAAATTTTATTATTTTTAATGTTGATCCTATTAGAAATAATTAGATTCTTGATGATTACTTATGGTGTAACATCAGTTTAAATAAAAATAATAAATGCAATCTACATACATGTAGTTTTATTTTAACTCTACCTTGAAAAAACTATGGCCAACTACCCCGGACTTAGCCTTTTAGAAATCCCGACAATCAGTCAATTTATATTAACAATCATATCTCCCATAAAAAAGCAGAGACTGTATATTTCTCATAAAGTTTCTGCAAATATTCATATTTAGTGAAAAGTATGGAAAGTTGTCAAGATTAGTAATTTCATATTGAAGACAAATTGTGCATTTTTTGCAAGTAGAAGATTGAACTTGATTTGCATCGCGAAATTGAATAAATTTTATTAATGAGGCTCATGTAAATTTGAATAAATTGTATGCATGAAACTCATCTAAAACCGAATTTTGTCGAAAAATAACTCTTTTCATCTGATGATTCAGTTTTTTTAATGGTCTTAATGCATGGAAAGATTCCTGAAAACGATGTTGTAGACTGTGGTTAGTCCATTTGAGATTGCATAGTTATTATCACTCGTCCGTTTCCCACACCAAAAAATTACCACAAAAACAAATCGTTCTCTGTCGAGATATTATGTAATCATAAATTCCATATTGATAGAGTTCTTATTGACGATTTCGGTATAGGATGAAGATTTGAAGAAAATATATTATGTTGAAGCTCATTTTTATGGAGAAACACACATTATCGAAAAGATATTTTGAATTCAGAACGACATTCCGAAAAAAATTATAATCAGAGAAGTGTAGGAATACGGATAATTTAGCTCACCCCCGAAAAGTTACTGTGAGGTTCAATAAGTCGAAATTTGCTCCCCAGAAAAAACAAAATCTACCGGCAGAACATTTGATGGGCAATAGGTTTTCTACTATCCCCTATAGTGAGTGGGGTAGAAATGATCAATATATGTTTAGTTTCAGAGCCCGATGGAAAGGAAAGGGGAGTGGGGTCGGCGCGGTCCATCGAAAAGATATTTTGAATCTAGAACCACATTCTGAAAAAAATTATAATCAGAGAAGTGTGGGAATGCGGATAATTAAGCTCACCCCCGAAAAGTTACTGTGAGGTTCAGTAAGTAGAAATTTGCTCCACAGAAAAAAAAATCTACCGGCAGAACCTTTGATGGGCAATATGTTTTCTACTATCCCCTATAGTGAATGGGGTAGAAATGATCAATATATGTTTAGTTTCAGAGCCCGTTGAAAAATTACAGTTTTTGACGTAGAGGGGAGTGGGGTCGGCGCGGTCCGCCATCATGAATTGAAGGTATAAAAAATTGTGATCTTCAAAATAACTCTCACGACAAACATTTAAAAGAGTCTTTGGCCTTCAAAATAAGAAGGCCCATTATCCTCATTAAGTAAGTTTTTATTATGATTTTTGTGGATAACTATACTTTCCAGGCAGCCTAATTTTCTAGTGTCGTTCATATTCTTCCTTCGGTAGGTAGCATGGGCCAAATGTTCGTGTAACCTTTTGGAAATTGAACGTTTTCTCTGACCGTAACAGACTTTGTCACAATTTTGACAACTAATTTCATAAATTGCCGACTTATCCAACATGTCCTTCGGATTTCCTATTAACGTTTGCAATTTATTTCCATTTCTGTAAACTGCTTGAAGATTTACATTCCGGAATATAGTGTTGAGACCTCTCGTGAAGTTTGGATGGAGAGGGATTCTCACGAATCTTTTGCTTTCCGTCGTTTTTCTCAGAGTCGTGGTCTCATCCACTACAGTATTCACCTGAAGACGATTGCAGATACAAGCATTCGAAACGTCGTGAAAACCTCTAAATCCATTAAGACGATGGACGTCCGAAACGAGAGTAATCGTCTTAGATAACGGTGTTCTTTTGAGTTGTTCATAAGGACCTTGTGAAATATGTTTGTTCATTCTTTCAAAATACTACGACTTATCTAGATTGACCACCTTGTTTCCTTTATTTTTTTCATTCCCATGGAACTATGGAAACTTTACTTCGGGGGAACCTGCCCCAGTGCCGAGAAAATATTGTTACTACAAAAGCGATTATCAGAATAATTTCGAATGCAGGTTTTAGAGAAACCTGCCGACCCATTTTCAAAAAACTAAACATAATGATGGTACCTTCTATCTTTATCTATCAATCTCTATTGGAAATTCATAACCACAAAAACGAACATCTGACCAATTCACAGGTTCATGAACATAACACTAGAGGTGCTAATCTCTTAAGACCACGCAGGCTGAAACTACACAAATCCTCGATCAATACACCCAATGTTAATATTTATAATATATTGCCACCCACTGTTAAAGATCTACCTATATGCAGTTTCAAGAGGTTTACCAAAACTCTCTTAACAACACATTGTTTTTATAGTGTCAACGAGTATCTGACATGGGCTGTATGGGGTCGGCTTTAGAATAGCCCCATGGTAAATCCTGCCTGTCGTAAGAGGCGACTAAAAGGATAACCGTAGGTGGAAGATGGTCTCATCGCCCGGTGAAATACCACCATATCGACTTTGTGTGCTGTGAAATGGATTATTCCATGTTTCAGTGTTCGGTCGATACTTTCTGGTCTCCCTCTTTCCTTTTCCCCAATTCCTCCTTTATTTTCAGGTGCATCCTAATTGTAATAATGATGAAGTCTCCTAGAGTGAAACACTCCGGAAGCAAAATACCTCTCCATTCGGATTTCCGGGCGAGAGGTACTCGAGGGGACTCAACATTAAAGATTAATATTTGCAACATCCGCGGACTCAACAAGAACATCAATGACCACCATCACCTACAGACGAAAAAACCGGATATTCTGGCTCTAACAGAAACACAAGTAAACTCGTCCACCAACAAGGTCCATATGCTTTGTCCTGGTTACGAACTCCATTCTCGATTCAGGTTCAAAGGTGGAGTCTGCCTCTACGCTAAGGCTAACCTCTCATGCCAGCGTGAAGAGAGTTTGGAACCGAAAGACTTTGATGTGATGTGGTTCAAGCTATCTGATACCAAACTGACTAAGTTCCTCTGCTGCCTTCACCTATCACCTAATGAACCTTCATATAACGACCTCTTTGAGTTTTTATCACTCAAACTGGACTACATTCAGGAGAACCATCCAACAGCTGAAACAATAATCATGGGAGACTTTAATGTACATAACGCTGCCTGGCTCAAATTCTCTAACAAAACAGATGATGCGGGTCGTCAAGCCGAGGCCTTCGCCATCACTCATGGTCTAGAACAACTGGTCGAGCTACCAACCCGCATCCCTGATGTCAACAACCAGTCTGCCAATACACTAGATCTTTTCCTCACCACCAATCCTGACCCGTATAGAATAGAAGTTTGTGCCCCACTTGGAAACTCTGATCACACCCTCATCTCCACAACATGCTCTTTCCATTTACCATCGAGCTGCACAATACCACCCCGTCTCATGTGGCATTACAATTCGGCCGACTGGGAAGGTCTTCGTATGTTTTTATCAGCGTTTCCATGGAAGAGAGTTTTTTTCTCTTCAGTAGATCCAACACGATGTCCTGAGACAATTTCTGAAATCATCATGTTGGGGATGCAAACTTACATACCGAATACCGAAAGAAGAACATCATCCGATAAGGCCTGGTTTAACAGAAACTGCTCTAGAGCTGTGGCTTCCAAACAGGCAGCATACCATCGATGGCTAAAAAATCCGGGCACTGAGACCAGAGCAGCATATGTCGAGGCTAGAGGCATATGCAAAGAGACAATAGAATGCTCAAAAGATGCCCACAATGCCAAAATAAGATTAAAACTTGCTGAATGTCCTAACGGATCCCGTTCATTTTGGTCTTTCGCCAAAGCTGTGGGAAGAAACTTCACTTCCAGCTCATTTCCTCCTCTAACCAAAGAAGATGGAACACTAACAACGACTGCCCAGGAAAAAGCCAATATCTTTGCGCACCTATTTGCTGGAAATTCCACTCTGGATTCATCGGGAAAACAACCCCCGAACATTACACCTATTGACAGAGATCACCTTTCGCCAACGTACTATCAGAAATATTTTGCTGGGTCTCAACACCAACAAAGCCTGTGGATCTGACGGAATCCCGCCGATTGTTCTCAAGAAATGTGCCCCCGAACTAACACCTGTTCTTTGCAAGTTGTTCAACCACTCTTACAATTTGGGGGTATTTCCGTCCAATTGGAAAATTGCAAGAGTACAGCCAGTCCCTAAAAAAGGCAAAAAGGCCCTACCTAGCAACTACAGACCTATCGCGCTGCTATCTATTATTTCAAAGGTCATGGAAAAAGCCATCAACATCGAGCTCATGAAATATCTGGAAGACTCAGGAATTCTCAACGATAGGCAATATGGCTTCCGCCATCAGAGATCAACTGGTGACCTGCTCGCTTACGTCTCACATATATGGCAGCTATCTATTGAAAAGTATGGAGAAACTTTAGCTGTGGCATTAGATATCTCCAAGGCGTTCGATCGAGTTTGGCACCAGGGACTCCTCGCCAAGCTTCCGTCTTATGGCTTGCCCCCTCAGCTGTGTTCTCTGCTTGCTAGTTTCCTCTCAAACAGGTCTCTCCGTGTAGTGGTCGATGGAGTTTCATCTGACACTCTACTCATAAATGCTGGTGTTCCGCAAGGATCTATTCTCGCACCAACACTATTTCTACTTCACATCAACGACCTGTTGAAAGCAACTTCATGTCCAGTACACAGCTTTGCCGATGATAGTACCCTCCATACCGCTTTCTCTTCCAGGGCCCCTATATCAGCCCGTGGAACCAGAAATGAACGAGGAAGAAACGTTAATTATATAAATATGGACTTAGCAACAATTCTCGTGTGGGGATCTAATAACTTGGTAGAATTCAATGCAAACAAAACACAAGCATGTCTTTTCTCTAGGAAAGCCGATCTCACTGTGCCTAATATAACTTTGTCAGGAGTAACCATACCACTGAAGTCATCCATATCGATGCTTGGTATTACTATCAGCAATAACCCTTCCTGGGAAAATCACGTGAGGTCCATTGCCAAAAGTGCATCCCAAAAACTTGGTTTTTTGTTTCGTGCCAAGAGCTATTTCACCCCCACTCAGATGCTTATGATCTATAAGGCACAGATCCGACCTGTCCTGGAATACTGTTCCCATATTTGGAGCGCGGCACCTAAACATATCCTGAGGCTATTGGATTCTGTCCAAAAAAGGGCAGTTCGTCTCGTCGGTGATGCCTCGCTTACAAACTCGCTCACTTGTCTGGAACACCGTAGAAAAGTTGGCGATTTGTCTCTATTTTATAGATATTTTCATGGGCGATGCTCTTCTGAAATATCAACAATCGTTCCTGCTTTGGCAGTCTCTTCGAGATTAACCCGTCAAGTTCAGTCATCACACCCCTTCGTGGTCACTTTGATGACCTGCAGAACATCACTTTCCAAAGACTCGTTCATCCAACGAACAGTTTGGCTCTTCCTGGTTCCCCAGGCATACAACCTCCAGAAATTTAAGAAGAACACCAACTCCTACCTTCTTTCCCTTGGTTCCCACGATGTTCTCTGAACATTACAGGATATCCCTTTTCGTGGGAACCAGAACATAAAAAAAAAAACACCAACTCACATGTTTGAATCTGAATCACTTTAATGGTGGCCTTCTAACTTAATTATCGTATTTCATGTTTGTATCTTTTATATACATTTGTGTCACCACTGTTAATAGTTGTGTTCGTGTAAATGAAATCTTTGTTATATACCTATTTTGTTAATCATTTATTTGAATTGTTTCTCATTTTTTTCTGTGTACTTGTGATCTATCTGAAATGTTTGTTTGTTGTTCATCTGTTTGTATGGCTCAAACAGTATTGTATTGACTTGATACAAATGTATTATTTTTACATAACGTAGTTAATAAACTATCTATCTATAATAAACTATCTATCTGCTTTTAGATAAAAGCAATATTTCTCTCTCGATCCCTCATCGCACTGAGGCTTGAAATTCAGTCCTTGTAACAGTGCCGCAATGGAAGACATCATTAGTGATATTGAATGTGGTTTGAAATATCAAAATGAAAACACCAAAAGTTATGTTGGAAACGCATGTAAAATTCAACTGACACATAACTCTTCAAATCAGCCTACAAGACCTGAGAACAGTACGAATAAGTAGATAAAGATCTGAGAAAGAAAGATTACTTTCATCTAAAAGCAGATGAAGGATACAAGGTGGTCATTCTAGAGAAGTCAGAGTATTTTGAAAAATGAACAAACATATTTCACAAGGTTCTCATGAACAACTCAAAAGAACACGTTACCTAAGATGATTGCGCAACCATAAGTCAAATGTGGATAACTGCAAAATACTATTGAATGATCGTTTGAAATTCATGTTTCGTATATCAAACCCAACAGTTCCAAAATTATACGGTATGCCAGAAATTCATAAACCCGATGATAGTATGAGACCAATTGTGTCAGGTATCAATTCTACAACTTATAACCTGTCAAAATAGCTATCGGACTAGTTCAATAGTTTACCTATCCAGCCAAATAGTTTCTCTATCAAGAATATTTCGATAAAATCAACAACTTTGGTGGAAGATGAGATTTTGGTTTCGTTCGATGTAAGCTCTCTGTTTCCAAGTATACCTATTCCTGAAACCTTGCAGTGCTTGAAAGAATCTCCTAGAGTCGAACAAGTTTTAAACAGAAAGAGTTGAGGAATGTTTTAAATTGACATCCTTATGCATGGATCAAAACTATTTCATTTTTCAAGATAAATTCTACCAACAGGAAGAAGGCACTGCCATGGCAATTGTCTATCACCATTTATGGCAAACCTTTTTATGAGTAAATTCGAAACGAATCTAAAATTTTCCAAAACTTTGGCTCGGATATGTGGATGATGTGTTTTGCATTTTCGACACGAAAAATGAAAACAAAGACGTCCTCGTAACATCCATTAATTCAGTGTTCAAACGAATGAACTTCATGGTAGAAATGGAAGTTGACGGACGATTACCTTTCCTTGAAACTCTGGTCATCAGAAATAAAGAGCGTTTGGAAATAGACATCTGCAGAAAGCCCACCCACACGAATCAGTTCATCCCAGCCGATTCAAAACACCACATTCAACACAAAATGGCTAGTGACAATTTTCTAATAACTTTCCATTAAATGCTGATCGTTCTCAAAATGAAATCAAGAAGATCAAGGAAATAGCAATAATTAATGGATATACACTAGACATTATTGATAATCTCTTGAGAAAGAAGCTGTTGGAGTTGCGATATTTTAAAACATGCTGTATTTGATTTTTAGTTATGTTAGATACATAATTTGTTTATGAATTATTATTGATTTTGACAATTTGTAAAATATAAAACGCCAGAAAAAAAGTTCTATTTCACTCCCGTATTTCTCCAAAATCTCCACATCTAACAGAAGTGTTTCACTCGTTTAGTGAATGAAACCACAACTCTGAGAAAAACGACGGAAAGCAAAAGATTCGTGGGAATCCCTCTCCATCCAAACTTCACGAGATGTCCCAACACTATATTGCGAGATGTAAATCTCCAAGCAATTTATAGTAATAGAAATAACTTGCAAACGTTATTAGGAAACCCGAAGGGCAAAACTGACATGTTAGATACATCGGGAATTTATGAAATTACGGTCAGACAAAACGTTCAATTTCCAAAAAGATCCACGAACATGTGGCCCATGCTACTCACCTAAGGGATAATGAGTCAAGTGTGGCGGATCATATCATCGAATCTGTTCACATAATTAATATTCATAATTTGAAAATTATCAAATCTGTTAACGCCACTAGAAAATGAGTCTGCCTGGAAAATATAGTTATCCACCAAAACCATAATAAAAATTTACCTAATGAGGATAATGGGCCTATGTATTCCACTTTGTTTACTTTGATGCCCATAGAACCATGAAGATTCCATTAGCGACTTGAGGAATAGTAATTAGTATAAAAAACCCAACAGAAACACCAGGTATGAATTGTGAGCAAATGTTATAATTTATTTCGTGTAGTTAACCTACTGATGACTATAATTTAGTTATCGAAATGCGCATATAGGTGGTGAAGGGGTTACTTGTGCAATTTTGCAAATACGTTATGTTAACGAATACACTAAAAACTAATAATAGGGACGTTAGCATGAATGAAGTGAAAAAATTCCACTGGTTTTCCTAGGCCAAGTTGGCAAAAATGTGAAATACGTCACTTCCAGGTATCTTTCGAGTTTCAAGGACAATTCTTGAAATGCCCATTTTTCAGAAAGAAAGTAGTGTTTTGTGTAGATTTAATCTAATAGAGGTGGTTATACCAGTGTCGTAATTTTGTATCAATCATAATTCTTATCTATTTCATATTGTATTTGTATTATTGAAAGTTTTTTTCCTTTTGATGTAAACACCAAATATTTCTCGAGGATTCTCCAAAACGAACAGTAGAAACTGCACAGAAATCCACCCAGGATTGAAATGGAATCGTCTAGGCTGGCAGGCGGACGACTTTATTTTTACCATTTATAAATTATAGATGCTGATAGAAGCGATACATATATAGCGATAATGAACCGGGCATTATATTAGAACATAAATTATCATTAATATGTACTAATTGACTGAAAAAAAAAACACACTTCGTGAATTTCATACTAATATATTAATAAACAGGGCTTTCACGACGTATGGTACATCATACTGTTTCAATGCTTGTGAAAATAGAGATTTAAATCCAGAATAAAGTGAAATTCAACCCTAGCTTTCATTAGATTTTTCATGTCTGTCTAAAATAAATATTAAGAAAGAAATGGTCGTTCCCGAAATAAATTTGGATCAATAAACTATATAATCATGCCAAATTTCCTCTTTCTAATATCGGGGTATTCGAAATACCAATCAAAATTTAGAAAATGTTTTATTTCATTTCATTCTGAATATTCTATCGGGTATTCGGAATAGTTTAACAAGTTCAAATGTCTTCAAAATATTTCGAATACTATGAGATAGCATTCGGTATTGGAAGTAATTTTTATTTGATTAGGTTTTTTTTATCCAAAAATTCTTATAGTTTTCGATACTGATTAGAATAACAAATATAGATTATATATACTACTTTTCTCTATCCATAGTCCACCTGGTTATTTGAAACCAAAATGAACTGACCGAAATCGATTAATGGATACTAAGATACGAGTGTAAAGTTTTAAGAAGCCATCACAGCTGAATTAATGATTAATCACTCATGATTAGTTTAAATAGACATATTAGGTAGGTAAAGTCCATCTGAAGTATATTAATTTATTCCCATCTTCTGAGTTTTATCTCCGCCTGAAAATTGAAAAATATCAGTTAATAATAATGATAATAATAATAACGCGGCGTTACGAGTGCTGTATTACCATTTACGACACTCGTACGGTATTGATGAAACACCAGTGCTGCCATACGCTCCGGGGGATATTGAGTCCGTTGTGGAGAATGAGAAGGGCCGAATTTATTGGAACTACTCATTCCCCACCCTCAGGCAAAGACAAACCAACAAGCCTGATGTAGTTCTCTTCGACCGCCAGCAGAAAACGATATACGTCATAGAGTTTTCGGCTCCGACCGAGACGAATATCGTGCGAAAAGAGGAGGAGAAACGAATCAAGTATCGAGATTTACTCTTCGAACTCCGCAGACTCTATCCAGTCAATTCTGTAAACATAGTGGTTCTGATTATAGGGACCCTTGGTGAAATGATGCCAACGCTACTCTCAAACCTGAAGATTATACCGGCATGTCGTTAATCGGCAGAATCTCTAGCCGGCCTCATGCAGAAAGCAGTCATTCTCGGATCGTTACGTCTGCTCAGGACTCATGATTCCGGATCTAATGATCTCTCACCTCACGGATGTGGGGAGTGGTCATTGGTTTATGTAACCAGCACGCCCTTCCGAATGGGAGCTTCGGAAGTATGGGCCTGACTGGAAAGGTTCAGAATAACCCATTTACAGAGCAATATGAATGAAAATCATTTTTTAATATCCAATGATACGTACGATATATATTTTTCAGTTCACATTATGCTGCTACAGAAGTTGTCACAAATGCTAGAGAATGCGTTGGCATTTCACATCACATCAAAGTGATTGGTGTTTTTAACTCTAAATTTATTCGAGCTCTTTTGCACAAACAAATATCGTTGTGTCTGAATGTTATTCTAGGAACAAGAATATCAACTTGTAACGATATATCTGTTACATTTCTTATTTATATGCTCTATGCTCGAGATCATTCTCAGCGACATCTAACCGTCGGTAATGGAACAATCATTACGGCTAAAAGAAGAAGAGCTGTCGCAAATGATCTGACAGGACGTGGATATTTAACACGATGCATGTGACATTCTCGCCCCTTCTCTGATCTTTCGGCAATTAAGATACATTGTTTTACTGAGGCTCGTCGGCCATCAAAGAGTAGAATATGCCATGTTGAAATAATTTATTGTATCAGAGCAATTTTCCTTTCTCCGCGAATATGATTCAAATCAGTGAATAGTGATATCAAGGAAGGTACGTACTGAGAACTTATGTTTGGATCGTAGACATTTTATATAAGTGACATTCAAATAATTTTTAAGAGAACGTTAGATAATTCTTCACAAGGGAAGAATCTGAAATTATCTACGCATTTTTGGTTATGAAAACAGTAATTAGGTTTATTTAGGTCAATCTGAATAAAAATAGCAGTGTCGTTCACTATATATTTTTGAAGAATTCTGTCAGTATTACGAGTCCCACATGTATATATTTTTTATGAGTTTTTATATATCTTTGGTATGGTTCCATATTTGGTAACAATAATCACCAAGCTGTGGTTTTGATGTGGTTGAAGTGATTTAATATGTATATTTCATGTATAAATTTGGTACTTGGAATTTGGAATTTTCTTTGAATTTTCAGAAACCTTTTTGAAGAAGTATTTGACGGCAGGTCAAACACTTATTCTCATATACGTTTCTTGAATATCGCTGAAATTGAAGTCATTTTCGTGAATCAAATTCAACAAACTTGATTGTCTCAAATTCTGAATTCTAATTGTTGATAACGAAATATCTTGGCTGCTTAAGATCAGAGAAAAAATCATCTCTTCGATACATAAAGCAAAGATCAATTTTTGTTAATTCATAAGAATTATTAAAAATAGTCCTTCAATTTCAGTATTGGATATTATTCATTTGTATACTCGATTAATTTTAGGTAATAATCTCTTGATGAGATTACACTCAACTGTAACAACAATGAGTTGAGGAGTGCATTGAAAAGATTCCAAGTTTTAAGAAATATAATTTTTTTGTATATCAAACTCTGACACAAACAATATTGTTTTCATGTTAAATTGCTGAGAACACACTTGATAGACCAGAAGCTGATGTTCGTGTTAACCTGATCGGTAGCCCAGCCGCTATAAGTACCCCCTGATTGCGAGCCAATTCACTTCGTGGAGTTTAGCTAAGTGCTAGACAAGGAGAAATACAATCAAGGTACATCGTCATCGAAAAAACCGACAGTTCAGCAAAACAATATTAGTTTTTTTCACATTGGAATAAGAAAATAAATGGATTCAAATGTTCTGGATTTGGAGATGTAAATTTTCGTAAATAGATTATTTTAAGTTGGTATTTGTTTTATTGTTGTAGTTATTTACAGAAGGAAAGTTAATTGATGTGCAATCATTATTGAATAAGGTTTTGAGTTTTTTGTCCTAGTTTAAATAAAAATTCTGGCGTCCATTCAAATTTACAATTTCTAAAACTTTGCTTGAAACATAAAAAATTTGAAACTAGCAAATCCACACCGCTCCACACCGCTCTTCACTGAATAGTCTGGGCATTCTATTTCAACAAATAACTTGAACTTACATTACAAACTCCCGACAGTATTGCGCGACAGTCAATTTTACTATTGAGTAATTTATATAAGCACAAAACTGATGATGTTTCTTCAAAGACACAAGTCAAATCTATAATGAATCAAGATAATTACAACCTCTTGGATAAAACCTATGAATTTTGAAGTTCAGGAATTTCAAGAACTTCCTTTATCTGTAGTAGATGTATATTGAATATATATGGGATTCCATATTATGGAGCGATATTCTAAATTTGATCCAACCAAACTGAAAAACAAAGAGCGTAAGAGCGTATAACTTTAAATCATCTGCAAACATCAATAGATATCCACCAATGATATACACAAATCATCACTGAATAATAAAAATAATAATGGACCAAGATTGGACCCTTGAGGTACTCCGCTAATTGCAATATAGACATTCGAATAAAAACCATGGTAATGAACATGCTGTTGGCGTTGATAAAGGTGGGATTTTAAAAGTTGAAAATAAGTTTCATTTAACCTAAACTAGTAAGTTTATGAAGAAGTAACTAAAGATTGATTTAAAGAAGGCCTCAGTGTTGGACAAAAGGATTCTTCGTATCTAAATCCTGGTTCTAAGACCAGTCTAAATTATTCCTTAGAAAATATAAAATACCAGCGATATTCTAGTTTTGATCCAACCAAACTGAAATATAGAGAGGTTATTGATAAAATTTTATTCAAATTCCTACAGTTCCTGATGTTCGAAATGGACACCTAAATCCTTGATAGTATCAGTTCTTTCTAAAATAACATTAACTATAATATAAGGAAATTGTCACGTATTAACTTTGCGGATACATGTTGAAATTTTACAGTTAGATATATTCAAATGTAGGTGATTTTCAAGACTCCAATTGTGTAAAATAATAATTTGGTTTTGTAATATAACACAATCCTCGAAACTGGTAATCACCTGCAAACATCAATAGATGGCACCCAATGATATGCACAAATCATCAATGAATAATAAAAATATTAATGGACCAAGATTGGACCCTTGAGGTGCTCCGCTAATTGCAATATAGACATTCGAATAAAAACCATTGTAATGAACATGTTGTTGGCGTTGATGAAGGTAGGATTTTAAAAGTTGAAAATAAGTTTCATTAAACCTATACTAGTAAGTTTATGAAGAAGTAACTAATGATGGATTTAACGAAGGCCTTAGTGTTGGACAAAAGAATACTTCGTATCTAAATCCTGGTCCTAAGACCAGTCTAAATTATTCCTGAGAAAATATAAAATACCAGCGATATTCTAGTTCTGATCCAACCTAACTGAAATATAGAGAGGTTGATGATAAAATTTTGTTTAAATTTTTACAGTTCCTGATGTTTGAAATGGACACCTGAATCCTTGATAGTATCAGTTCTTTCTAAAATAACATTAACTATAATATAAGGAAATTGTCACGTATTAACTTAGCGGTTACATGTTGAAATTTTACATTTAGATATATTCAAATGAAGGTGATTTTCAAGGCTCCAATTGTGTAAAATATTAATTTGGTTTTGTAATATAACACAATCCTCGAAACTGGTAATAGGAGCGTCTAACTTTAAATCATCTGCAAACATCAATAGATGGCACCCAATGATATGCACAAATCATCAATGAATAATAAAAATAATGATGGACCAAGATTGGACCCTTGAGGTACTCCGCTAATTGCAATATAGACATTCGAATAAAAACCATTGCAATGAAGATGCTGTTGGCGTTGATAAAGGTAGGATTTTAAAAGTTGAAAATGAGTTTCATTAAACCTAAACTAGTTAGTTTATGAAGAAGTAACTAATGATTGATTTATCGAAGGCCTCAGTGTTGGACCAAAGAATGCTAAATCCTGGTCCTTAGACCAGTCTAAATTATTCCCGAGAAAATATCAGCGATGGAAAATCTTTCAAAAAAAAAATTAAAAAGTGGGTTTTGTATAATGAAAAATTAATTTTCCAAGATTTAGTAACACAAAATATCCCCAACTGAATTATATTGACTTTGACCTTCAAATAATTCAGTTGAATAATTGAACTGCTATAAAATGAGATTCTGCTCAAAACAATTCGTGTGGATTTGAACTGTATTTTATGACGTTATTTTTTATGTCATAGTATTATATACACTACATTCTTGTTAGATAAAAATTTACATAGTTTATTTATCTCAATGAGTACTATATCACGAACAAGTATACACTTCAATTACTGCTTCAGTGAATGCCTTGCATACTTACCCACTATTTACCCACTTGTTATATTATTTTATTTAATTTATTGGCAAATAAACATTTCTATTATTTTTTCCAAGAAATGACAACTTCATTTCTTTCATATAGAGATGCGCAGCCTACTAGAAAAATCAAAATTTCTGTTAATTATGCCGACCTAATAAATTTAATAGAATACAGGGTGATTCAAAAGTACTCTGACAAACTTCAGGAGGTGATTCCTCACAATATTCTAATATGAATTGTCCAAATAAATGTATGTCTGGAAACGCTTCGTTTCCAAGATACAGGGTGTTAAAGTTTTATTTTCATTTTCGGTTTTTTTAAATAACTTTCGAAATACTGAACTCAATTGAACGAAAATTGGTATTGAGAGGTTTTTTGAGGTGTCGAATTCGATGATGATGATGTTATTATTGCTCTTACTTGTAGGGGGCGCCACCTACACGTCCTTTCCTTTTTTGAAGATTCATAACTTTTTTGAGCATACTTCCAGCACATGTTTCAGTAGAAAAATCAACTTCTTCATCATATCTACGTAAAAAAGCTACCCTTGTTACAAGTCGCTATAAGCAACCATTTTCTAGATATTTGGTCTTGAAAAGTTGATGCGTGTTGAAGTTATTACCATTATTTTGCATTTTTCACACGAATGCTTAGGAAATAAATTCGACATTTAAGTAAGTTTTTTTTGTTTTTTGTAGGGGGCGCCACCTATTATATTTATTTTTACTCGTTTGGAATAGTTATTTTTGTATCAAGGTTGCAAAATCTGCATTTGTTTTAATAAAATTTGCAAGAAATATCAACATTTTATTTCAAGAAATTTTGAATATGAAGGAAAAAATAAAATAAAGGAAACTAAATTGTATTCAAATAAATTGTTCAGTGTCCACCTTCAGTCTTCTAGTCATTGAATCTCGTACCCGCTCAAAAATTATTGGTGTGTTTCTTATTGTTTCACAGGCGTCTACTATTCGGTTTCTTAGATTTTCCTCGTTCGCTACTGGAGTTTTACAAACTAGTGACTTCAAATGTACCCAAAAATAAAAATCTAGCTGGTTTAGATCTGGGGACCTTGGTGCCCACGCCTGGTTAGGTTCTTCTACACCCCTACCAATCCATCGATTTGGATAGACAGTGTTAAGGAATTCCCTGGCTACAACGCTAAAATGGGCCGGAGCCCCATCATGCATAAACCTCATGCGGATACGAATATCTAATGGTACATTCTGAAGTAGTCCCGGCAATTCTTTTTCTAAAAAGTCTCTGTAAGTTGCGCCATTCAGTCGGAACGGAAAAAAGAAAGGACCTATCAAGTAATTATCAATTATTGCCGCCCATACATTTACAGAAAATTGATACTGATAATGTCTTTCACTAACTGCGTGCGGATTTTCCAGAGCCCAAACATGGTTGTTATGAAAGTTTGTGATAGCATTTCGGGAGAAGTTTGCTTCGTCCGTGAAGAGTACATACCTTAAAAATTGAGGATTTCCAGCCAATTTTCTCAAAAACCATTGATACATAGTATTGTGTTGGGGAAAGTCTCGTGGCAAAAGAGCTTGTACTCTTTGAATATGGTATGGATAAAATTGTTGATCGTGGATAATTCTCCAAACTGTGGAATGAGTAGAATTGAGAGCTTCAGCGATTATTATTGTACTTGTTTCTGGATTCTCCTCGAGAGCGTTCAAAACAGCTTCTTCTAATTCTGGGGTTCGAACTGCTCGTGGTCTTCCAATATCAGCTGCCCTCTTAAAGCTACCTGTTTCTGACAAACGACGGTGGAGACTGGTAAATGTTGGAGCTGAAGGCAGTACTCGATTAGGAAATCGCTCCTGGTAAATACGTCTTGCTCGCGCGCATTGCCTTCCGCAAGTCCATAAACGAAATGCATATCAATTTTTTCAAAATTCGTGTTTTTAAATATTCATAAACTTAAACAAAACAACAAAACGTTCAACTGTCACCAAAAATACTTATTAAACGTCGAATTCATTTCCTAAGCATTCTTGCGAAGAATGCAAAATAATGGTAATAACTTGAAAATCGACTTGAAATTTTCAAGTCCAAATATCTAGAAAACGGTTGCTCATAGCGACTTGTAACAGGGGTAGCTTTTTTCGTAGATATGATAAGGGAATTGATTTTTTTACTGAAAAATGTGCTAGAAATTCGCTCAAAAAAGTTATGAATCTTCAAAAAAGAGAAAGACGTGTAGGTGGCGCCTCCTACGAGTAACAGCAATAATAACACCAGGTTCGAATTCGACACCTCAAAAAACCTCTCAATACCAATTTCCGTTCAACTGAGGTCAGTATTTCGAAAGTTATTTGAAAAAAACTAAAATAAAAATAAAACTTTAACACCCTGTATCTTGGAAATGAAGCATTTCCGGACATATATTTATTTGGACAATTCATATAAGAATATTGTGAGGAATCACCTGAAGTTTGTCAAAGTACTTTTGAATCACCCTGTATATCAAAAAACAGCTCTGAGCTGACCTATAGAGAAATGAATTGTACCCCATTATGAATCCTTCATTGGATCTGCAATCCCCAATCAAAACACTTTACAGAAGTTAATTATCCACTTGATGAATTGCACTTCTGATCGCCCGCCACCGCCGTCTTCGGCTATTGTCGATTAGAATTGTTCCCCGATTGTTTTCCGATCGGTAATTTCCGGTAGAATTTAATTCCAGAAGGTCTCGGCTGGGGTGGCATAGATTATAGATTTAATCAGTGGAACCGTTAAGGCGGATCGGATCGAATCACTCGGTGAAGTGCACTTAAAAAATGCCCCGGAAAAGAATAATTCAATTAGGAAAGTTTTGCACCGTGGGTAATCAAGGATGAATGTTTCCAATGGGTGAAGAATAGGAAGGAGGTGACTCGTTAGGATTTGAAAAAGATCATTGAGTTGGTTGATTCCAACATAGGTGCCAATTCGCTGTTTTTCGTTTGAATTTAATCAGCTGATAATTTCGTTTCTCGTTACCGAGAATGGAATCTACAGTAAATATTTGAATGATCGAATTTTACTTACAGACCTATGCTAAAAATCATTATACTGCCTTCCTAAGCAAAAGTGCCGTATCTACAAAAAATATGAATATTGAGATATTGTTTTCTATAGGTTTAAAACCCAATTAATTTCACGAAATAGGTATGCCGAATATCCTAAACAAGAACGCCACGTCTACCGCGTACATACGGCACTTCTGCCAAAGTGTAGAAAGAGAAATCACTAACCCTATTCATGAATGAAATAGTAAAATCGTTTCAAAATCCTGTCACTTTTGATTTCATTCATAAAATCAGAGTGGGGTTTAGATTGGGTTTAGCCAATTAGGAGTCAGGATAGCCAATTAGGAGTCAGGAAAGCCTGTCATGTGACATCAAGTGTCGGGGATAGTACACAAACGCTTCGGGTGTTTTTATATTAAAAAAATGTAGGAAATATCGGTTTTCGAATGGGATGAAATATTAAGAGAATATGTTCTCATTTATATAGGCATGAAATTGAATCGATGAACTGTCACAATTGAAATTTCAGGATTTATAAATGATTGTTTTAGTCCTTAGAATGCGTCGAAGAGTTTCACTTATTGACGATGGATATATAATATGGACTTCATTTTTGTTGATTAGGTTAGGTCAATTTATTTATATTGAATTATGAAATTCTCAAAAAGGACTGGATTACTGAATCTGCAATTGACGATCGAACCAAAAAGGTCTACATTAGATTGTAACTATTCAAAGTTCGGTTTCAGATAAATATATTATTACATTTTTGTTCTTGCCAAGTTCTTCATGACAAGCTACCTATTCCATGGATACTTCGCTAGGATTGACGAAAATGTGATGAAAATAGGTTATTGTTGAGTGTAGTGATTTTATACTAGACAAGTTGATGCATACACAAAAAAATCCCATGAGGGGGCTGTGTTTTTGTCACTATGACAGCGGCAAAACTCTGCCCTAAGTCTAGCAGAGTTGCTAAAGATCTAAAATTCAATGAATAATTTCAATAAATTAATTCGCTTTCTGAAAAATGTATATTCTAGTCTGAAGGAAGTGAGCGATGCAGTGTTTTGTGATATATCTAAAGCTTTTGACTGTTACGTAAGCTTCATCTCTACAGCTTCAGAGGACGAAGCTCAATTGGTTTTAGTCCTATCTGAGTGAAAGAACCCAAATTACTGTTAGTCTCTCAGCTTTTGGGCAAATTAAGAGATGTTCACTATTTTGGCAGACAACACGACTATGTTATCGCAAGAATTCAAATTATCTTCGTAGTATAATGACTCGTATATGTATAAATTAATTTTTAACCAACGAAATATATTGAACAAGCCAGACAGTCCTTAATCATGATCAAGTTAGATTTCCGAAATGCATTCAATGCTATTCATGGAGATTTTTTATTACAACTTGCGAGAAATGCATTACCAACAGGATATAGGTTTGTATGGCAGTGTTACCGCAATCCATCAATCTTACTTTTCGGAAATGAAATGAAATGATCAAATCAGAAACAGGAGTTCAACAAGGCGATCCTCTTGGGCCACCGTTATTCTGCATCGCTAACGAGCAATTGTCCAAAGAATCAAAATCTTCCTTCAACGAATGGTATCTAGACGACTGCACCTTATCAGGAAAAGTAAAAGATTTGATTCATGATATATGCAAAATTAAAGAATTTGAAAAGCTAAGTGGTCTCCAGTTGAACAACGCAAAGTGTGAAATTTTGATTAAAGATCCTAACCAAAACAAATGTAAAGAAATATACTCACAAATTTCCAAATATTTACCAGGTATTCGATTAGTTCGACCAATAAATTTCAAATTGTTAGGTTCTTCCATCACAAAAGAATCAATATGTACTGTATTGAAAGAACGCAAATTCATATCAAAACTCTTATGTGATAAGTTACCAGATCTAGCAAGTCAAATATATTTATCATTACTTTTATATTTAATTTTGTAAAAAAAACTGCCCTTGAGATGACTATCTCCTGAGTATAAGTATATTTGATTTGGAGATGGAAAATTCTAAATATAGTGGATAATTTTTTCTAAAGAGTCATGGAATACTCTGTGATGGTTCGTAATTTACTAGCGAAAATCAAGATATCTTCATAGAATGAAAAGTCCACGCTTACTTATGAAATTCATGTGTTTATTAAAAAGTGGTCATCATACTAATAAAAGTCATTAGCCTTATCGATCTTGAGAGTGGGCCTTGTTCCTCTGACCAACTGCTTGGTTTAGATACCCCTCCTTCTCCGATTATCTCATGCGGGTGTTACTGAAAATTAAAAGAAAAGCTGATTTAGATTGTTTTCTCTTCTTGCCTTTGTCACATAATCTATGTTACCTTCAAAAATCAGCATACCTCAATTTTTCTCTTATCTGTGGCGTCCTTTGAAATATCGGGGGAATCAATTTGTACATTGATACTTCTGTCTCGTGGGCCAATGTCAAAACTATTCTGTTTCCTTAAGAGATTTAATGTCAGTAAATGGGGCATGTCAAAAATATAGAAAATCTTCTTGCCGTCCACCTGAAATGTGAAGTTATTTACGTTCACACCTAATTCAATTGAAAATTGAACGAAGTTTGAGCCCATGTCAGATACAAGAGCTCGAACATCAAGTCCTATTTCTCTCATTTTGGTGGTACAATCAATACTATTGGTTTGAGATCCGAAGCACTACATATTTAACTTAGAAAGGAATGTCCCAATGGTTGTTTCCAATTATCGTGGATTCCTCTGTCCATCAATACAAAGGCATTTTTAGCTGGAATGAAATCCTTTCCTTTACCTGAAAAATTAAAATAATTTTTCAAATAAAAAGCCATCTTGAGGAAACGAAATATTGAAGAGATTACTCACCCAAATCGTGGAACCCGATAATTTCATCAATTTTCGGATCATACTGGATACCAGCTTTCAAAGAAACTTCATCCATTGAGAGAATACAGATATTATCCAATTCACTTTTTCCTTGCAATCTCCATTCGAGGCTCATAAAAACAAAATCATTGAGTCCAGATTTTTTCTGAATATTTTGTGTCATTCTCATCAAAGTGGATACAGAAGGAAAATGATAATTTTTTACCATTCTTCTGTAAGCTTTTGGTCCAGTGTAATAAAGATATAGGGCATGTTGTTTGAATTCTTTAGTGTATCTCCTTCGCTTCAGTTTCCTACCCTTCAGGTCACTGGCAATCTTGGCAGTACTTCCCAAAAACAGCGGAAGGTGCTTGAATTCAAAACACCAATACCAAATCAACTCGTGTATGTCAAGATTCGCCAAATCGCTTCGAAAAAAATTTATTTGAGGAAAAATCCTTCCGAATAATAAAAAATTGCCAGTAGACTCCAAAAAAAATCAAGCAGTCATCTGATATTTGACAGACAGATGTAAACATCAAAGAGTAGGGGGTAAACTAACCTCTAATCTTTGTAAACATTATACTAAAATTTGAAGGTCATAACTTGATTTTCGCGCCATTTGGTCTGTGCGGGATCTCAAAGAGTGCATATAAGCGGATTAATTTTTTCCAAAAAACAATGTTTGTACGTGCGTGATTTTGCTTAGAATCATTCCATATTATTGAAGGATGTCAAATGTGTCGCAAGAATGACACTAAGGCCCACTTGTATAGGTTCAGTTTGAACTTCAAGTGTCAGTTGAACTAATGTTTAATGAACAAAGTTCATTGTATTCGCTGTGTGCATTAGGCTGGAGGAGATAGATGAAACTATGACAGCGCCCATGGTGGCAGAAGTAGGTAATGATCCTGGTAAGCACAAGCTGAAAACTTTCAGTTTCTGAGGTCTCCCCGTTTATTCACAAATCACTTGAAAATATTATACCATACTTCAGATGAATAAACATTATTACTATAATAGTGGCAACGGTCATGGTTGGGTAGTATAACAACATACATATAATAGAAAAATAGTACCAAAAATAGTATGTGAAAATTTTATACATTTCCATAACATAAACTCCAGCAAAGAGATGTGTTCTGTTATTCCACGATATTTCAATCTCTAATTCCGGGACGTGAGGTTTTCATTCGATAAATATTTGAGATGTTTTCCGTTTTCTATTTGATCGTCTAGAAGGGGATAGTAAAAGTATTAACCAAGTTCCGTGGGCCGTGGGACGGTGTTGAACCGGTGATCAAAAGCAAATAGCGACTTAAACTGCGAGTTCGGGAACGCCTGGACGGTGTTGAAAAGGGAAACATTCTCAATTGAATATTGATAGAAAGGTTTTTCTGTGAATTCAATTCACAGAAAAACCTTTCTATCAATATTCAATTGAGAATGTTTCCCTTTTCAACATGAATACCCCACAAGAGGTTATCTTGACGATGGAAGATAGTGACTAAAGTTTATCTTTCAGTCGCAGATGATTCCACATCTGATTTTATGAACATCCTGTTCATATTTTCAACAAATCAAGCCTGGACGGTGTTGTTAACTGATCAATCAGCCTTATTAACAGCGGACAGAGATACTTTTGATGTCTTTCCGAGTTGTCTATTATACCCGGCATTCTATCAGGACAAAGTGTTTTAGTATTCACGAACTGGTTTCGGTTACAAAAGCAATTGGCCTTACTTACATGTGAACTAATGTTAAATGTACTAGTACTAAGAGTAAACATCGTTACTTGTACTGTAGAAGCAATACCCGATATTCTGTTGACAATTATACGTGTTTGTATTATTTAGGGACCGTTCAACGTTCTTACGGGTAGGGTAGAAGTGGGATCCCATATTCAGGTAAAATTGTGAACCTCATTTATTTTCTGATTATTATATTATTTGAGAATTTCATTAAATAGTTTTGCGTTGAATCTGATGTTATTTAGTGGTTTCCGTCAGGTTAAACCCAGGGTTTCATGGGTACTTTTTTAATTTGTTGAACTACTTGGCTCCTTCACTTTTTTATGTTCTCCAGACCTTATGAAACTGCGACCTCAATAAACTAACGAGCAAGCACATTACTTGCCGTACCGAAAAGTACACAGAAGTAGCATTACTTTATGATATTCAAAATATCATAACTTGACATGGATAACCTCCAAATGCGGTGAACTATCGTATCAATACAAATATTTTTTATCATTTACTTACTTTTTTCTTTGACAGAAAAAAGCTTCGATTCATCTAGAACTAGTAGTGAGCACAAAATTGTTAGCTCGTGGTAGATTATTTAGAAATTGTTAAAAAATGTATATTGTTACATAGTGAGTATTGGAAATAAAACAGGAAAACTTCAGCTATAGAGTCACTAGAGGGCATTACCAGTCTTGCACACAGCTAATAGGAGTCTGTGACAGCCATTGGGAGTTTAACTGTTAACTGATGGATGGGGATCCAGTTAAACTTCAAGCTTTGGTTGAAAAATCCTTCCGAATAATAAAAAATTGCCAGTAGACTCCAAAAAAAATCAAGCAGTCATCTGATATTTGACAGACAGATGTAAACATCAAAGAGTAGGGGGTAAACTAACCTCTAATCTTTGTAAACATTATACTAAAATTTGAAGGTCATAACTTGATTTTCGCGCCATTTGGTCTGTGCGGGATCTTGTTCTAACCTCTAATCTTTGCTTCTGCTAAGCAAAATGCACAATGTTTGTACGTGCTGTGATTTTGCTTAGGAATCATTCCATATTATTGCAAGTGATGTCAAATGTGTCGCAAGAATGACACTAAGGCCCACTTGTATAGGTTCAGTTTGAACTTCAAGTGTCAGTTGAACTAATGTTTAATGAACAAAGTTCATTGTATTCGCTGTGTGCATTAGGCTGGAGGAGATAGATGAAACTATGACAGCGCCCATGGTGGCAGAAGTAGGTAATGATCCTGGTAAGCACAAGCTGAAAACTTTCAGTTTCTGAGGTCTCCCCGTTTATTCACAAATCACTTGAAAATATTATACCATACTTCAGATGAATAAACATTATTACTATAATAGTGGCAACGGTCATGGTTGGGTAGTATAACAACATACATATAATAGAAAAATAGTACCAAAAATAGTATGTGAAAATTTTATACATTTCCATAACATAAACTCCAGCAAAGAGATGTGTTCTGTTATTCCACGATATTTCAATCTCTAATTCCGGGACGTGAGGTTTTCATTCGATAAATATTTGAGATGTTTTCCGTTTTCTATTTGATCGTCTAGAAGGGGATAGTAAAAGTATTAACCAAGTTCCGTGGGCCGTGGGACGGTGTTGAACCGGTGATCAAAAGCAAATAGCGACTTAAACTGCGAGTTCGGGAACGCCTGGACGGTGTTGAAA
This sequence comes from Gonioctena quinquepunctata, assembly GCA_018342105.1. Lineage (NCBI taxonomy): Eukaryota > Metazoa > Arthropoda > Insecta > Coleoptera > Chrysomelidae > Gonioctena > Gonioctena quinquepunctata. The sequence goes on from JAFIRS010000310.1 coordinate 308,426, forward strand.
AGGGAAACATTCTCAATTGAATATTGATAGAAGGGTTTTTCTGTGAATTCAATTCACAGAAAAACCTTTCTATCAATATTCAATTGAGAATGTTCCTTTCAACATGAATACCTACAAGAGGTTATCTTGACGATGGAAGATAGTGACTAAAGTTTATCTTTCAGTCGCAGATGATTCCACATCTGATTTTATGAACATCCTGTTCATATTTTCAACAAATCAAGCCTGGACGGTGTTGTTAACTGATCAATCAGCCTTATTAACAGCGGACAGAGATACTTTTGATGTCTTTCCGAGTTGTCTATTATACCCGGCATTCTATCAGGACAAAGTGTTTTAGTATTCACGAACTGGTTTCGGTTACAAAAGCAATTGGCCTTACTTACATGTGAACTAATGTTAAATGTACTAGTACTAAGAGTAAACATCGTTACTTGTACTGTAGAAGCAATACCCGATATTCTGTTGACAATTATACGTGTTTGTATTATTTAGGGACCGTTCAACGTTCTTACGGGTAGGGTAGAAGTGGGATCCCATATTCAGGTAAAATTGTGAACCTCATTTATTTTCTGATTATTATATTATTTGAGAATTTCATTAAATAGTTTTGCGTTGAATCTGATGTTATTTAGTGGTTTCCGTCAGGTTAAACCCAGGGTTTCATGGGTACTTTTTTAATTTGTTGAACTACTTGGCTCCTTCACTTTTATGTTCTCCAGACCTTATGAAACTGCGACCTCAATAAACTAACGAGCAAGCACATTACTTGCCGTACCGAAAAGTACACAGAAGTAGCATTACTTTATGATATTCAAAATATCATAACTTGACATGGATAACCTCCAAATGCGGTGAACTATCGTATCAATACAAATATTTTTTATCATTTACTTACTTTTTTCTTTGACAGAAAAAAGCTTCGATTCATCTAGAACTAGTAGTGAGCACAAAATTGTTAGCTCGTGGTAGATTATTTAGAAATTGTTAAAAAATGTATATTGTTACATAGTGAGTATTGGAAATAAAACAGGAAAACTTCAGCTATAGAGTCACTAGAGGGCATTACCAGTCTTGCACACAGCTAATAGGAGTCTGTGACAGCCATTGGGAGTTTAACTGTTAACTGATGGATGGGGATCCAGTTAAACTTCAAGCTTTGGTTGAAAAATCCTTCCGAATAATAAAAAATTGCCAGTAGACTCCAAAAAAAATCAAGCAGTCATCTGATATTTGACAGACAGATGTAAACATCAAAGAGTAGGGGGTAAACTAACCTCTAATCTTTGTAAACATTATACTAAAATTTGAAGGTCATAACTTGATTTTCGCGCCATTTGGTCTGTGCGGGATCTTGTTCTAACCTCTAATCTTTGCTTCTGCTAAGCAAAATGCACAATGTTTGTACGTGCTGTGATTTTGCTTAGGAATCATTCCATATTATTGCAAGTGATGTCAAATGTGTCGCAAGAATGACACTAAGGCCCACTTGTATAGGTTCAGTTTGAACTTCAAGTGTCAGTTGAACTAATGTTTAATGAACAAAGTTCATTGTATTCGCTGTGTGCATTAGGCTGGAGGAGATAGATGAAACTATGACAGCGCCCATGGTGGCAGAAGTAGGTAATGATCCTGGTAAGCACAAGCTGAAAACTTTCAGTTTCTGAGGTCTCCCCGTTTATTCACAAATCACTTGAAAATATTATACCATACTTCAGATGAATAAACATTATTACTATAATAGTGGCAACGGTCATGGTTGGGTAGTATAACAACATACATATAATAGAAAAATAGTACCAAAAATAGTATGTGAAAATTTTATACATTTCCATAACATAAACTCCAGCAAAGAGATGTGTTCTGTTATTCCACGATATTTCAATCTCTAATTCCGGGACGTGAGGTTTTCATTCGATAAATATTTGAGATGTTTTCCGTTTTCTATTTGATCGTCTAGAAGGGGATAGTAAAAGTATTAACCAAGTTCCGTGGGCCGTGGGACGGTGTTGAACCGGTGATCAAAAGCAAATAGCGACTTAAACTGCGAGTTCGGGAACGCCTGGACGGTGTTGAAAAGGGAAACATTCTCAATTGAATATTGATAGAAAGGTTTTTCTGTGAATTCAATTCACAGAAAAACCTTTCTATCAATATTCAATTGAGAATGTTTCCCTTTTCAACATGAATACCCCACAAGAGGTTATCTTGACGATGGAAGATAGTGACTAAAGTTTATCTTTCAGTCGCAGATGATTCCACATCTGATTTTATGAACATCCTGTTCATATTTTCAACAAATCAAGCCTGGACGGTGTTGTTAACTGATCAATCAGCCTTATTAACAGCGGACAGAGATACTTTTGATGTCTTTCCGAGTTGTCTATTATACCCGGCATTCTATCAGGACAAAGTGTTTTAGTATTCACGAACTGGTTTCGGTTACAAAAGCAATTGGCCTTACTTACATGTGAACTAATGTTAAATGTACTAGTACTAAGAGTAAACATCGTTACTTGTACTGTAGAAGCAATACCCGATATTCTGTTGACAATTATACGTGTTTGTATTATTTAGGGACCGTTCAACGTTCTTACGGGTAGGGTAGAAGTGGGATCCCATATTCAGGTAAAATTGTGAACCTCATTTATTTTCTGATTATTATATTATTTGAGAATTTCATTAAATAGTTTTGCGTTGAATCTGATGTTATTTAGTGGTTTCCGTCAGGTTAAACCCAGGGTTTCATGGGTACTTTTTTAATTTGTTGAACTACTTGGCTCCTTCACTTTTTTATGTTCTCCAGACCTTATGAAACTGCGACCTCAATAAACTAACGAGCAAGCACATTACTTGCCGTACCGAAAAGTACACAGAAGTAGCATTACTTTATGATATTCAAAATATCATAACTTGACATGGATAACCTCCAAATGCGGTGAACTATCGTATCAATACAAATATTTTTTATCATTTACTTACTTTTTTCTTTAAGAAAAAACTTCGATTCATCTAGAACTAGTAGTGAGCACAAAATTGTTAGCTCGTGGTAGATTATTTAGAAATTGTTAAAAAATGTATATTGTTACATAGTGAGTTTGGAAAAAAAAAAAATAGAGTCACTAGAGGGCATTACCAGTCTTGCACACAGCTAATAGGAGTCTGTGACAGCCATTGGGAGTTTAACTGTTAACTGATGGATGGGGATCCAGTTAAACTTCAAGCTTTGGTTGAACATATGCGCAGATTGAAATACTGATATTTTTTCTTGTTATTCTCTTTGACAATATATTTTGTTTTCATAATGCACATATTGAAAATATTTGGAGATATATTATTTGACGGTGAAGAAGATATATATATATATATATATATATATATATATATTATAAATAGTGTGGAAAACCCAAGAAGATCGCGAATTTTTCTTCCGCGAATCAACACCATTGACATTTGCATGGACTAGGAATTCATCAAAAGGTTTAGGATTTCAAAAGCATCCGTAGAGGTATTGATTCAACAAATTGACATACATTTGCATAGGAATACGCCGCAGTGAGCATTTATTTTGAATTAGAAGAATGAAAAAGGATACATTGTCCTTGTTGAGCCTCTTGCGTTATTATATCTAATGTAATATAATAGATTATTTCATTTTAGGAACCATGCTCTTACTTCATTAATTAATATTCCGCATACTTGCCTCTGCATTCTTGTTTTATCACCAATAATATTATCAAAATTTCAATTCATTGGGTAACCGAAAGACTCATTGTTCCAAGAAAACTCTTAGTCATACCCCACCAATTTTTACTACCATCTTAAATAGGAATGCTACATGTTTCGGACCTATAAAGGTCCATCATCAGATCTAGAGTAATATTCTAAAAAGGGGAAGGGTTACATCAATGTATGGATTCTTATATAAAAATTTAAAATAAAAAATTTAGCCATATTAAAGTTTCTTACTTACATGGGGAAAGACTTATTTTTAAAATAATAAGTGGACAATCAGCGATAAATAACGTTAAGGATAAGTTTGCACAGATGTAGCAAATACAGAAATTTAAATGCTTTTTTTATACCGGGTGACCCCTATAACTTCTGCATTCGTGAACGGATTTTTCTGAAATTTGGTACAGTTATATAAACAACCATTTCGGATTTGATCACATTACAATCCAATATGGCGGACTTCCGGTTTTTCTGGAAATGCCTGCAACTTTGTTTATTCAAATAAAACACCCTGTATATTTTTACATATTCAAGTTAAACAGGCCAAAACAAGTCCAAACCTTATGTCAAATGTAATTTTTTTGAAACAAATAAAATTGAAGTTGTTTTTCTATTTTACCTCGTGGATAAATGAGATTTGGTCAAGGCTATTCACAATGAGTCGCACATAACAGAAGAACATATTTTTTTCTGAAAAATTATTTTTTGTGTCACTTATTGATGAATCAATTCAGTCACATCACATTTTGATCGAAAATATTTGTTTTTCAAATGGAACCACCTACATGTTTCTCTAGAACATACATTCAGGAAAAAAATTACATATCATTTTTGTATTTCGGTGCAGAAACAAATTGTATACATTCAAAAATCTACAACAAGTTCATGAGTTTCCTTGCAGTTTGAATAATTTTTCAGCTGTTCTAATAATTTTTCAGCTGTGGAAAACAACATTTCTGAATCTTGTCAACTAATTCTGTTTCGCTGTCATCTTTCATCTCAACTCTCGAAACTTATTAATTTCCTAGAATTAGTAGAAATGGAAAATTAAAATTATAGGTTTTTTAGAGTTGAGATGAAAGATGACAGCGAAACACAATTAGTTGACAAGATTCAGAAATGTTGTTTTCCACAGCTTACTAAGTTGAAAAATTATTCGAACTGCAACGAAACGCATGAACTAGTTGTAGATTTTTGAATGTATACAATTTGTTACTGCACCGAAATACAAAAATGATATGTTATTTTTTTCCTGAATATATGTTCTAGAGAGACTAGGTGGCCCATAGCGGTTCCATTCGAAAAAAAATAATTTTTGATCAAAATGCGATGTGACTGAATTGATTCATCAACAAGTGACACAAAAAATAATTTTTTAGAAAAAATTATGTTTTTCTGTTATGTGCGACTCATAGCCTTGACCAAATCTCATTTATCCACGAAGTAAAATAAAAAACAATTTTAATTTTATTTGTTCCAAAAAAATTACATTTGACATCCCAACTAACAAATTGGCTTTGTAATTTTCAGGTAACAGAACCATTCAGTTTCATTGGCATCACTGTCGAAAAGCCAATCTGTTGAATTAACATTGCGAACATGATTATTTTGTTCTTTGAAACCAAATTGTTGTTTAGATCATTGTTGAGAACGTTCTTAGAGTGAAATTATAAAACATCTTAAAGGATGAACTTGAAACAGTTTCTAAAACGTTTATAAAATTCAAGTTATACGACGTTTCAGCTTAGAGGATCAAAGTGATTTCTATTATTTTTGTAGTGATATTATCAGGTACTGTTCTGTTCTTCCGCAGATAGTTTCATAAATGGTTTATAAAAATTCATCAAAAGATTACAAAATTGTTGTATTGATGTTTTCTGTGATACTCTTTCACTTCAGAAAGCGATATGCTCCCGACAAAAATGGATAAATAACTATTCTATAACAGTACGAATAATATGCTCCTGAATGGTCTAACAAAGCAGTGTTAGAACAATAAACTGTTATTGAACACAAAATGATATTCAAAAGCACTTTTATAAAATGAAACTGTTACAGTAGTTTCTCATTTGGATACACCATATTAGTTCAGTTTCTTTCTGTTTTCTCAAGTGTGAAATTTAGAAATCATCTGAGATCATGAGCGGTCACCTTCAAGATATCACATTTGGCTCTGAAAGATTTATTGAAAAATATTAATAATCGCTTCACAAGCATACTCCCTGAAGATCCTAGAACACTTTTGAAAACGTATCAAACAGTTACAATCACATGAGTTCGCACTGGCAACTATTGGCATCATGGTTTCGAAATTAGTTTGGGACAGGCTTTGGGTAAATTCAGTGATTTACCCAAAACAATATATGTCAATGTGAACATGGATGGTTTACCAATATACAGAAGTAGTAAATATGAGTTTTGGCCAATACTTTCCAACATATACTAGTTGCCTAAAATAAAACCTATGGTTATTGGAATATACTGTGTCCCAGAAAAGCAAAATAGATAGGCAAAGCCTAGTTTTATTAATAATGCATATACATTTTCAAAACTTTTGAGTTTTGAACTGCTCTAATGTGATGCAAATACATCACAACAAAACAGTGAAGCTCTATAAGTGCTACAACTAGGACACACAGTGAAGCTGTATGAGTGCTACACGACCTGCTATTATACAAAAGCAGAATTTTCCGTTGTATAACACACACGCAAACTGCTGCTAAAAGATACATTTATTCCGTAAAAGTAGCTTTGGAGCCGTTGCGGCAGCGTTACAACACGTTGACGCATGGGCGTTGATGAAAGTGTTTTCCTAAACGACAAGCAGAACAGGATAGGATCCAGTTTGATTTAGGGAAAAAAAATATGATATTTAACAAAAACTTCAAAGGCGCGTGAATACAAACGTCGGTCTTCTTTCAACACTACCTGTAACTGCATTATTACACATGTATTATTAATAATAATTGCCATTCGTTTGAAACGTGTCATTGATTTCTGGAGATTTTGGGCTTTTCATATTCGTTTCTACTAACTTTTTCAATAACATATCTTAATTTTCAGCTTTGTGGAGTTGCCTAACAACATTTATACATTCGCTGTTACCGGCGAAAATGTCAAAATTCGACATCGCGAATTGCGAGACATAAAATGTCAACAATTTCTGACGTTTGAAAGAAATGGAACATTGTTTTATTGGAATTAATAATTACACTTCATTTAAAAAGCAAAATTTGCATTTGTTAGGCGGAGAGAAAGTAGCCGTGAGAAATCATGATTTGTTTGACAAACAAAAACTTTGCGTTTGCGAGGCGAAGGGAAATAAAAGGCTTCGAGACTCACTTTCAATCCAAATAAATTATACTGTTTTTTCTACAACTGTGAAAACTGCATCCATGGTCTCATTAGCGGTAATCGAAAACAGAGCCTTGCTATGAGGCAACACCTTCTTCAATTCATGTAGTGCAAATGTGATGATAGGCGACACTCTCAGTACTAGATTTGAAAGTATATCCCGTCCTTGGACTTGAAATGAAACTTTGGTCCTTAATTATGGTAATAAAAGAGGCCATGCACTTTCGATTCGGTTACTGAAAAATATATATTCTGAATATTTTATTGAATTATTGGAAGATATTTCGAATTAAATCGTTATCTAACACCAAGTATCCCAACAATTCTCAAAAAATCATCTGTACCTTTGCATACTCTCCAAAAAAATTCAACGTAATAATCGGAAGAACTAATTTAATTTTTTGTAATACGCCTCTGTGAAGTTAGAAGACAATATATATTGTGACTATTTTATAGAGATCACCAACAAAGTTGAATAGCCATATAGACAATGTTCTTGTGATGAAAGTGTTGTATAACATGAAGCCATATTGAATCGCATATTAGTGATGACCATTCTGAAGGCAAAAACTGAAACATACAAAATATCTATTCCTCAGCTATAAAAAAAAAACTAATGCCCAGAAAAGTTTACTGTCGCGAAATCAACAACAATTGATCAAATTGGTAGCAAAGTTCTGGAAAAAAAATTTTTTCGGTAAATTCAAGAAATCTTCAACAATTCCACAGCGCTTGAAAATTTTACATTATATGTACCATATAATCCACAGTGAAATTCACTCCGCAGTCGAAATCAACTTCATAGTTAGATTTACGCTGTTTTAATTGATATAAATACGCAGAAGCGATCCACCGCAATACGAAGTATAGACATTATCAATCCTGACATGTTTAATTGTCACGAGAACAACAAAGGAATCACTTTTGTGAAATTGGTAAGATTATTCATTTTTGGTGGAATACTTTAAGAAACTACTGAATTTTATTATTGTTCCTGTACACGATAAAAAAGTTTTATTACGAATGAGAAAGCAGTTCCCATAAAAATTTTTTTTTAGAGATTTATAATAGTTCCTTAAGTGATAAATAATGAACTGAATAGAACTTGTGAATGATCATTACAAAAATCTTATAAAACTATTTGTGGTGATTCTATACAGTTCCTATAAATTATATGTAAATGTTTATACAATAATTCTGTAATAGCTGTCAGGAAAAAATTTTTTTATAAGACTGTGCCCATTTACGTTTATAGTTGCTGTAAGAACGTAGTAAAAATGTTTTTGAGACGAATAACGTTTTATAAAAAATGGTATGTAAACGTTCTTTCAGCTTCTATAAAGCACCAAATTGTTAGTTGGGATATGGTTTAGACTTGTTTTGACCTGTTGAACTTGAATATGTAAACATATACAGGGTGCTCCATTTGAAAAAACAAAGTTTCTGGCATTTCCAGAAAAACCGGAAGTCCGCCATATTGGAGTGTAATGTGATCAAATCTGAATTGTTTGCTTATATAACTGTACCGAATTTCAAAAAAATCCGTTTATGAATGCAGAAATTACAGGGGTGGCCCGATATCCTGTGTCACCCGGTATATAAAAATAAACCCTTTCTATATCCCTTTGTGGGTTACCTATATTTACCTGCTGTACTGATATTGTCTCTATTTTATATTATTTTATTATTCATATCTATTTTATATCATTTTATTGGCAAATATATTATCATTATTATTACTTCTTTTTCTACCTGCGTATCAGAGAAAAACGATACATTTAAATTGAATATTCATGACACAAAATCAATTAGAAAAATCATATTTAACAGATATTTGGCACATAGCTATAGTATAGGATCCATTCGATTGTATAAATTTCAAATACATTCTGAAATTTTGAAGGGAGAGGTATAAAATTATGCTTGAAAAATTTCATTTTAGAATTAAAAATGGTTGTGTTTCAGAATTTTGCTCCTACTGAAAAGAGAAACATTCTCAATTGAATATTGATAGAAAGATTTTTCTGTAAATTGAAAAATCCACGATTAAAATGAAGTTATTTTTTGTGAATGTCTAACAGAAAACAACTACTTCTCCGGCTAAAGCCACGCTGGACATTGAACTACATCTGATAGATATTCTGAAAAGGCCCTAACTCAAAAGAAAAATTCTGAAATTGAAAATTTTTATTTTCATTCAGATAGTTATTTGATTTTATATTCCAGTCTTAATTAAGAACTCATAAACATGAATGAGACAAAGAAGAATGTTTTCCAAAAGAGAGTACTCACCAGAAATCATTCGTAACATTGACGCAGGAGAGACATCGCATTCGCTAGGTCTTCAATACATTTTTGTCGACGAAAATCTATTTCACGCTTCCACGATCATCAGGCAGACCGGAAGAAATGGAAAACAACATGAATACCCCACAAGAGGTTATCTTGACGATGGAAGCTAGTGACTAAAGTTTAACTTTCAGTCGCAGATGATTCCACATCTGATTTTATGAACATCCTGTTTATCACGTTGAGTGCCGTATGTATCCAACACGGATACACGAGATACGGTGTTTCCATGGCCGTGTGTATCCGTGGCTGATACACAACTATTTCTGCTATTTCAGCCGCATGTATCGACGTTGGCTGCATGCCTTGCGTATATATCTATGGGGGCTTTCGCACTACGGCCTGGCATACCCAAAAGCATATTTGGCTTGTATATTTTATCCTTAGTTTTTTCAGGAAACGATTTTTTCAGTTGGTGGGAATGAAAAACGAAATGTTTTTTCATTGAACAACAAGAATCACTAAATTATGAAAAAGAATATATAAATTGAGAAGCAAATGAACATAACAATTAGTTTGAGTATTTCATTTGATGAAACATTTGTGTCTTCGAAAAAACACGATAAGCAATAATATTTTTCACATGCAACACATCTGAATTTGCTTTGTGTGGCTTGATTAGCTGCAGCTTTTCTACCGACCTCTTTCAGTTTTTTTCTTATAACATCGTACACACCTTCCTCTTTTTCTGCTAGCACCCTGACTCTCTTCTAAATAATGTTGGGCTGGAGGTTCATCTGCTGGAGCTGGAGTGTCGAGTGTCTCAGTGAATCATGAACTCAACTTGATCAGATGCTCTGGTTTCTTTCATTTTCATGCGTTTACTTTTCCTGAAACTTGCAGAAAGTAAGCTACTATCACTATCACTACTATCATCACTTTCTGGGTGATATTCGTCTGATGTGTAAACATCCCCGAATAGCGAATTCTTTTCGTCCGACAACAATTCCTGCATCAAATTTTGTAAACGTGATTGTTCTTTTTCGTATGACATATTTTTTCCAAATATGTGTTATGAAATAATGTTTAGAACAGTAATAAACTTCCAACCAGAAAGGATGTTCAGTATCCACATTCGATAAACTGCATGAACCTCGCACAACTAATGAAAAGTCACTGCAAGATTTATTCCAGCCTCCAATTATTGCATACACCTGTTCTATTTTCAGTTCGACATTGTTGCTAGTTCGTGTATCCAGGTGGGATACATGCGGCTGTAATATTCCAAAATAGATATTGTGGCCGTGCGTATCCAATGTGGATACATACTGATAATAACGTCTTAAAATGTCAACATTTAGTTTTTATAACTCTTTATTGCATTTTAATGCGATAAAATACATATTTGAGGCCCTACACAGGAAAAATGGATTTAGCCTGATAAACCCAATTTTCCGCTTCCACGGTGGCACTCAACGTGTTATATTTCCAACAAATCAATTTGCTCCTACATTGTAAATTACGTAGAAATTGAATTTTTCCATTACATATGGACCTCACTGTATATAGTATGTAAATTGGGGAATTTTTCGACTGATCACCCTGTTAACTCTTTGGAATGTTTCGATGCAGAAAGGATGATTAGAACCGAATAACTCCAGAAAAGCAAGCCAGAGCTGCATATATCTTGGTGGAGCGGAAGAGGAAGTTGGCGGCCTACTATCGTCCTTCGTAGTGAGCTTAATGTCATACTCGATAATGTATCGATACACACATAGGTCCTGCTTATTCGTTATCCTGCTGTTCCTGCTCCTGCCATAGACCGAGCGACGGAAGCCGAGTCCTGGCAGTGCCAGTGGCGGCATCTAAGCCGCATAAATCATCCGCCAGATGGAATATTTTAGCATTTCTAATGCTGGTGCACGGCAGCACTGACAACTGAGATATATCGATAAAATATGCACTTTAAATCGGGATCCGAGACTCGAAAATGCACAAATAAACATCTGAAGGCGAGGCGCGTTTCGTTAACTTTGTAATAATAAATATACATTAGGGTCGTCCGACGATTCGAAAATAATTACAAATTGAAAATAGTTTTAATATATTCTTTGAATTATTTGTGTGGGAATACGAAGCGATCGAATGAGGGCACTTTGTATTAATGACATTGAATAAAAAAATGTGAGGTATGTCCGCGCCCAATTTTGAGACCGACAGCAAAAAATCGGTTCGTCAGGAGAAATTCTGAACATATTCGTTTCATAATGAAATATAGATACTGAGATCAACAAATCAGTCATCAACGACGAGCATATGACATGTCATATTTGATTCGGCAACAAGGCAGGGAGACGAGAAACAAAAATGGACATTCAGGATAAAATACCCTAGGATTTGAATTGAAAAGGAATCGTTTTTAATTGATGAAAGTGCAATCCTAGCACCAGTACAAAGTTCACATACAAAACATATAATGATTTAGCTAAAGTTATCAAAAACAATAAATAAAAAGGAGAAATCTGAAGAATCTGGTATATAAATTAACTTTTGGCTCCTGTGCAAGTTTTTATATGGGCCAAACAGACAGAACATTTAATGAGCGATTATCAGAACATAGGAACTGTTTCGATCGACAATGGCAAAACAAATTCAACTTTTGCTACCCACCTCGTCCCTAAAAAAACATTGTTTTGTTAACGATTCACAAACATTACATGTAGAAAAGAAAGGAGGTGAGCTAGACCATTTAGAAAGTTTGGAGATGTTATTTACGTTATAACGTGAATAAATATGTATTACAAAATAATTATCTGACAAGTTTCAAGACAAATGTCATACTGAAATCTTATTCAGTCCTACAGGATAATACAAATAATACAGGGTGTTTATTAATTGAATGCTGATCCTAAAGGGCGGTAATCCTTGGATGGTTTTAAGAAAAATTCTTCATATGAAAATAGGTCCGCAACCGCTTTATTTCTGAGATACAGGATGTTGAAATTTAATAAAAAAATCAGTTCCTCCCCAATATCTCTGAAACCACTGTGGATTCTTTTTTCAATGTTGGTACATGCAAAGTACGCATAAAAATTAAAAAATTTCATGATGAATTATTTCTTAATTTTTATTAGTGGCGTCCCTGTTAACATGCCTTGTCATATTTTTGATCAAAATAATGATACGCCACTGTCTTTTTTCCAAATAAATATTATTTTTGTAATTGTCTTCTATCTTCCCATAAAAATGTTCTCCTGCCTTTTTTTCGTCCGGCGGACGGTTTTCGATTTAAAAAACAAAATACATTCATTTGCTTGTCCCTATTCGATTTTTTCTCTTAGTCTTAATTTTATAACCACAGGATCTAGGCAAGATTTTTATAATTTAATGGTAACTATTATTTAGTTTTTGTAATGAGGACGCATATATTTTTTTTTTTTTAAACAACTATTATGAACAAAAAATACCAAAATCAAATTATATGTTCAAAATGTCCGCTTCCTGCAAGTATGCACGCTTCAGCTCTCCTTGTCATTGACTCGCGTACTCTATGGAACATTCCTGGAGTATTCCTTGTTGCTTAACAGGAAACTATTACGCGGTTTCGCAATTCTTCCTCAGTTAGAATTGGTTGACTGTACACCAAAGTCTAGAGATGTTCCCAAATAAAATAATCAAGACTGTTTAAGTCTGGGGATCTAGCTGGCCATGACTCTATTTCCCCACGGCCTATCCATCGATTATGAAAGTTTTGGTTTGAATATTCGCGTGCCAGAGAACTAAAATGAGCAGGTGCACCATCGTGCATAAACCACATGCGATGTCGCATTAAAATAGGAATATCTTCCAACAGAATTGGCGAATTTTCTTCAAGAAATCGGCGATAATTATGTCCATTTAATCTGCGTGTTGGAAAAATTCCCAATTAGGTAATCTCCAATAATTCCAGCCCAGACATTTAATGAGAACTGCTCCTGGTAATGAGATTCCACGATTGCATGCGGATTTTCCTCGTCCAAAAATGATTATTATGGAAATTTCTGATCCTGTTTTTAGTAAAACTAGCTTCGTCCGTGAATAACATTTTCCTGTCAAATAAAGGATTTTCGGTAACTTTTTGGAGAAACCATTGGCAGAAATTCACTCGTAATGGAAAGCCTCGAGGAAGTAGAGCCTGAACCCGTTGCATGTGATAGGGATTTAATGAATAATCATGAAGAATCCTCCATACTAGAATATGGGCATATTCAAATTATTCCCAACTTGCCTCGTACTTATTTCAGAATTTTCGTCAATTACATTTAAAACAGCTACCTCAATTGCTGGAGTTCTTGCAGTCCAATGTGCTCCTTTCAAGTGATGATTTGGCTCAAAACTTCCTGTTTCACATAACCTTCTGTGGGTGCTTGAAATCGTTCGAGCATCAGGAACCATTCTATTTGGGAAGCGCTCTTGATACAGTCGCCTGGCTTCATATGCGTTCCCGTCAGCAAGCCCATAAAAGTTATGCATGTCTGCTAATTCGGTATTTGTAAAATTTACCAGGTTTTCTTTATAAACAATTTTTTTTAACTTAAATAATATCACTTATCTATCTAAAGAAGTGTCAAAATGGTTTATGTTGAAAACAACGTACTAGATATTTCTAGCCCACTACTCTTCAACGGCTGATTTCGCATAGGGACAAGCAAATGAATGCATTTTATTTTCTAACTCAAAAACCGTTCGCCGGACGAAAAAAAGGCAAAAAATCATTTTTATGAGAAGATATAGGTCAATTACAAAAATTATATTTATTTAGGAAAAAGATAGTGGCGTATCATCATTTTGCTCGAAAATATGGCAGGACATGTTAACAGGGACGCAACTGCTAAAAATGAAGGAATCCTTTATCATGGAAAAAATTTATTTTTATGTTTACTTTGCATGTACCAAAATTGAAATAAAGCCAAAGTGGTTTTAGAGATATTTGGGAAGAACTGATTTTTTGTTAAATTTCAACATCCTGTATCTCAGAAATAAAGCGGAAATATGTTCATATGAAGAATTTTTTTTGTAACCAACCAAGGATTATCGCTCTTTAGGATCAGCATAAAATCATGAAACACCCTGTATATAACAATCATAACATGAAATCAGAAGAAATAACACTTCCCCACCTCGATAATTCAAAGATTCAACCTTTTTGGTTTTGTAATTTGTTCGAAGATCGTCGTAGTTGCGGTTCCGTCATGTTGGAAAAACATGCACCATATCTTTCTTTAGCTTCAGGAGAATTTCCAACACCGCTGTCGCTATCTTGAGTGTTTGAAGAATCCGTTGCATTTGATCTTTGATCTGGCTCAGCTTCAGAAGTTTGTGGTGTTTCTGCTTGTTGAAAAATCTGTAAGATATTCTTCAGGAGTTGGTCGGTAACTTGGAACGTTTGGTTCACTGTATTTGGTTGATCTAATTTGACCAACATGCCGTTAAATTATTTCACCTTCTACTGATATTTCATATCTTGGCAACGATTGCTCCGAATTTCCATTTAGAGTTTCCGTTATAAGAACGTGTTTGAACCAAATCCCCGATTTGGAAAGATCTTGTTTTTGACCTAGGTTCCAACTTGCTTTCATTCGTTTCTGAATCCACGTTCCGTTTAACCAAATCAACACGTGTTCTGAATTGTCTCTTGAACATTAATTCAGCTAGACTCTTTCCGGTAGTGCTATTTGGTGTTTTTCTATGCTGCATTAGTAGACGGCATAATTTAATATTCAATGGTTGTGGATCATCCATCATTGCAGGTAATTTTTGTTTCAAAATTTGGACGTATCTCTCTGCTTGTCCATTTGTTGAAGGGTGATTAGGTGCCGTGAAGGGAATCATACCATTCGATCGAAAAAACTGCATTATTTCATGAGATTTGAATGGATACGATTCTTACTGGTAAACCAAATCTTGAGATGAGATCTCGCAAAATATTTATTGAAATGAAAATAGCTTCAAACCAATTAGTGTAGGCATCGACAAGTATGAGAAAGTTTGTTCCATGGAAAGGTCCATCATAATCAATATGTATCACCATGGTTCTTTAGGATACTCCCAAGGACGTGGAGAGACTTTGGAGGGGTTGATCTGTATTAAACAACAACTTCTGCAGGATTTTGCGATGTCCTATACGTCCTTTCGATTCCTTTCCACCATACATAGCTTCTCGCAATAGCTTTCATTTTGACTACTCCTGTATGAGCTTCATGTAGCTCATTAAGAACTCGAGAACGAAGTTTCTCTGGAATGATCTTTATACCGTGAAATATGCAACCATCTTGCAGATAATATTCATGTAACGAATCAATATTGCTATTACCTGCTTGTAGGTTATCATAGAGTTCTTGAAGTTCCTTATCATTTTTGGTCTCCCTTTGGATTTCATCTTTTGCTACACGGGCATAGTATTGATTTTATTTAGGTAAAAAACTCCATCATCATCTATTTCATTCTCGAGTGGGTTTTCCTCACTCACACATTTAGACATGTAATCTGCCTTCGAATGTTTTTCTGTTGGTCGCAACTTGATGATATATTTGAAGCCAGCTAGAAAATTTGCCTAATGAATCAGTCTTAGAGCAGTTGTCACGGGTAATTCGTCGATAATCAATGTAATTTTTCTGCCATAAAATATCGGAAAAACTTCTTTAACCCCCAAATCAAAGCGGTAGCTTATTTATCTAGTTGACTGTAGTTTTTCTCCGCTTTTGTTAGGGATCTTGAAGCGAACGCAACTGGCCTTTCCGAACAATCTTCCATGATATTTGACAATACAGCACTTGGTCCAATTGGCGAGGCATCCGTATCTAATGTAACTGGCAAATTAACGTTGAAAGGTGTGAGAACTTCTGAACTTGTAATTTTTGTTTTCAATTGCTCAAAGGTCGCCTCGCATTCAGCAGTCCATTGAAATTTAACATCTTTCCGAAGAAGTTTGTGTGAAGGATATAGTTTCCCAGACAAATTTGGAATGAACTGGTGATAATAGTTCCCGACTCCAAGAAAAGTTCTGACACGTTTTTTGGCCCTTTGCTGGTAACGATGGCTTCAATTTCTTCTTTCATTGGATGACGACCATTTGAATCTATCACGTGACCCAGATAAGTAATTGGCTTCTTGAAGAATTGGAATTTTGTTCTATTTAGCTGTAAACCTTTCTCAAGTAAGCGTTCAAATACCATTCGGAGTCTCTGTAAGAGTTGAGATGGAGTACTATCTTCTACAATAACATCGTCAAAAAAACATGCGACACCCTTTAGATCTTGTAAAGTTTGATCCATGAATGATTGCCATGATATTTGGGGCTACTTCGACACCAAACATCAATCGGTTAACCTTGTATATTCCTTTCGTAATACTGATTGCTTGTAACAGAGCACTCTTTTCATCAACTGGCATGTGTAAATAGGCCTGGTTGAAATCGAGTGTGCAAAAATAGGTTCCACCGCTCAATTTTGCAAATATGTCCTCAATACGTGGAATGGGGTAGTTATCATCCAGCAAATATTCATTGAGTGTTACCTTATAGTCGGCACATAACCGAATTCGTCCATATTTTTTTATTATTGGTACGACCGGTGTTCCCCAGCCTGAATAAGTCACTTTCTCGATAATTCTGGCTCTTTCAAGTCGATCTATTTCGTCTTTGGTACGATGCTTTAGTGCGAATGGTATCGAATGGGCTCGAAAAAAACTGGTTTTGTGTCTTCGTCTATTTTGAGTACTCATTTGTGGTCATTAATAAAGCCAATTTTCTGCGAAAATATGTCATTATTCCTGAAGTAGGTCAGTGAGGCTGCTTTCGTAATTTTTGTCGGTGTGTATCAATACTGTGCATTTCGGACCAATCAAGTTTCATTAACCTAAGCCTTTGCCTGCCGATTGGTGCAACCAAATTTCGGAGAACGAACAGACTCCCAACAGTATTTTCATTGTTGTAGTTTATTTTCACATAACATACTCCAATTGGTTCAAAAATTTCCCCAGTGTAGGTCTTAAGTTTTATAGTTGTAGGTTGTAATTTTGTATTTGGGCAAATTTGCTGGAAACACTTTTCTGAACAAGCAGAGACTGCTGTCCCTGTATCTAATTCAAACTGACAAGATGAATTATTAATATTGATGCGGATTAGGAACTTATCCGATGTTCCTGATTGAATTAATGAGTTGATTTCATAGATTTCACATTTTTCTAAAACATCAACCGAATTTGTGTTATGCGTAGCTTGAGCACGTTTCTTGAAACAAATTTGATTGAATATGCCCTTTTTTCCACAATAGGTGCACTTCAGATTCTTAGAATTACATTCATCTGATTTATGGTTGTATTTACCACATCGAAAACATTGGTTGTATCCGTCTCTCTCATGTGGCTCTTTATATTTTGAATTATGCTTAAACGAAGTTGTGGATTTGATTTCAAATTATTTTTATTTGTTCTTGATATTCCATGTACAGGTTGTGGTTGTTGCATTTCCCTACTTTCAATTTTTGATGATTCGATAGCTACAGCTGTATTTACTGCCTCTTCGAATGTAATTGTTTTGCTCTGTAAGAGTTTCTCCCGTGTTTCACTACGAGCACCTCGTATGAATTGTGTCCTTAAATGAGTGTTGATTGTAGGTTTCTTGCTTGATTCACATATGAAATTGCAAGTTGTAGTTAGTCTTTTCAGTTCTGCTTGATAAGTGGAAATAGATTCACCTTCTTGTTGTATTCTCATCAAGAATTTGTGCTAATCTGCAACTTTACTTGGTTTTGGGGAAAGATGGTCGCGAAGTACTTTAATGAGCTCTTTGAAAGTCTTAGGGTTGAGTAAATCAGGTGCAGTGAGGTTATAAATAATTTGATAGTTCTTTGGCCCCAAACAGTTTATTAGTATTTGAACGCTTTTTTGTCGTTTTCCGGCATATCATCTGAAATATTCCGTAGTTCCAAATGATTTTGAAGTCTTTGAAGACAGCTTTCGAAAGATTCATTCAATTCATCATAAGGCTGTAATGATATGCCTCTTGTATCAATGTGAGATTGTGCCGAATGACTTTGAACGTGAGTAGATGAACTTGCTTGCATGTTTTTGAGTGTTGATACAAGTTCACGTAACAATTTTTCCATTTCCTCATATTAGTTACCTCCGTCGATACATTTGTTATATACCTTTTAACGCGATTAAATATTATTATCTCCAAGAATGAGTTTCTAGAATTTCGTTAAGAGTCTGAGCAATGTTATATATTGTTCGAAACCTCGTCTACTGCATTTCTTCAAAGAATACGTCTTCATAGCAACAGAGTATGTAGAAGAGTTCCGAAATAAATTCAAATTAATGCGAGCATCTAGACTAATAAAAAGCTGTTCGCAAAGTGCTAATGACGTAATAATAATGGTTGTTCACAATTAATATCTCATAACGCTAAACGGGCCTAGCGGCCTGTTGTTTGGTAATGGCTGCTCATTTGCATTTATTAACATACGAATTTTCATAAAACTAGCCGAGCGCTAATGAAAACTCCGTGATTTCAGCCATATTGCACGCCAACTCGATTGTGAGAATGATTGATGGTATATTCATGGGACGCTATGCATTTCATAATTAATATTGGCAATGGCGAATATATTATGAATGCATTTGTTTTGTGGAGTGACTTAATTTCGACGGTTCTTTAGGGTAATTTGATGTGATAGTAAAGGATCAGACCTGTGGATGAGAGAACACGACTTTGGATTAATTGTTACCTATGTATGAAGATTTCAGAAATGAAAAAAGGGTATAATATTGAGAACTAAAATAATTTTTCAATGATATGTTTGTCGGTCGATATCTCAATACCGGACAAAGATGCCGGCTCCTAGATGACGACGTGTTTTGTTTTTATGGTCCGATTCCATTCAAAATTGGTATGTGGGTTTTTTTGGAGTTGGAGATTAAACATTTTTGTCAGAAGATGACGGATTTCATGAATGACTTTAAAGAATTGAATAAAAATGATTGATAAAATTAATTTTCAAGACAAGCTATACTAATTCACTGAAAAGGAAAAAATAATTCTTTCAATTGTTTTACCTAGGTTATTTTGTCAGCAGCAGATTCAAAAACTTGCCGCGAATATAAAATAGGTATTCTTGCGCGGCTACTCAAAGAATAACCTGGGTCAAAAAATTAAAGAAATTATTTTTTCTTCTTTAGTGTATTAGTATAAAAGCTTGTCTCAAACATTTGTTTGAATAATTTTTTATCCTATGTTCTTACATAGAAAGTGACATCAATTCTTGATTTTTAAATGCAACACTATTTCAGTGAGTTTTTATAGCGACTTGATTTTTTTAGCGTACCGCGAATGAATTTGAATTATGATTATTGACATAAAAACTAATGGAAAATATATATTTGACCATTAACCAACGAATTCGATGACTGGGTGCATTTTAATCTTTCGAAATTACTGCAAAAATGTTTTTATTGGCACCACCTGATAGCACCCCCTCAGATGAAACCAATCCATACCAATCCGTTGAGTCTTCAACTCAAAAAACGTATTTGTGTTTCATTATGATCAAATCAAAAGAAATCAATACAATTCAAAAACTGAAAAAATATGTATTATTTATTGAATATAAAAAAATAATTTAATAGAATGGGATGGCGACCGTTGAATCAATTTGATATCATTATGTACGACGTACAGAATAAATGTTTGTTACAATGTGACTTTCCAATAATTTTTTCAAAAGATATCTTATGCTTACAAAAAGAAAACGTAGACAAAATAATGACAATTTTCAACAATTATCACACCAGGCACAAATTTACGAAAGAAATAGAAGAAGATAATAAGATTATTTCTTGGATGTTTTACCGATTAACTCCAACAATAAAATTCCAACTGATTGGTATCACAAACCATCATATTCAGAAAGATTCATCAACTATCACTCGGCACACTCGATGACTCAAAAAATAAATACCATAAAAAACCTCAAACACATAGCCACAATCATATAGAATAAAAAATGCATTAACCAAAACTTACTAAAAATAGAAAATATGCTTATTAAAAATTGCTACCCACCATCTCTAATAAAAAATAAATAAAAAAGAGAACTAAAACCTAATACAAAATATTTTAAACTACCCTTTGTAGAAAAGTTAACACCACAACTGTCAAAAATTCTGGGAAGTGAAAACCAAAAAATTAGTCAAAAATGCGAAAACACAGTAAAAAACATTTCTACACAAAATTAAAATCGGACACCAAAAAAGAACTAAAATCCAACATCATCTACAAAATACCGTAAGCCGATTGCAATAAAATATACATAGGACAAAGGAAAAGATACTTGAGAGTAAAATTACGGAGTACAATAGAGACTGTAAAAATATACATAATCCTCTAAAAAACATGAAGAACCCTACAAGTCTTGCAGAACACTCCAAGCAAACTCTACACTCGTTTGATTTTGAATCAACCGACATTATCGGACATCAAACAATTTTAGAAAAAAGGCTCTTTAATGAAATGATAGAAATCACAAAATATGAAGATAAATGCGTTAATAAAAGATCTGACATCAAAAACCTAAACACTTCGTATCTAAACCTGATAAGAAAAATCAAAGACAAAGTATGAATCAGCTTTAAAATTTTTCAATCTCATGTTCAGGTTTTTTTTTTCGGTTTTTGTTCCTTTTGTTTTTCTTCTCTTACAACTATCAATAAAGATAACAAACACCACAAAAAAGGCAGACAACAGACAAGCCTCACTTAGTATTGTGAACTCACTCGTTCAACTTCATGTGTGTACCAACCTGTGATTGTATTTATACATTATGTCGAATTTATATTCATATGTTAACAAGGAAAACCATTTTAAATAATTTCCTTACTTTAACTTAACGTTTTATGTACCTGCATTACATTGTTTTCAGTTTTAACCATTGCCTACGATTTTATATTTATTCTTTTAATGACTCAATTTTAACATGAATGATTTTGTTAATATGTTTTATGTTTATTTTTACTTCAGAGTCCTGAAGATGAAGCAATAAAAGCTTCGAAACGTCGACTATTTTAAATCTTTGGTTTTTCTCAAAACACTGACCGAACTCCGGCCAATTTCAACAGCTCAAATAAAAAAATAACACCCAATGACTATTTTGTCGATTATCAACATATCAGATCCTCCCTCTTCCAGGTACCTTTAACGGGAGAGTCCGAGTGGGTCCCAATTCTAGCGGGTACTTCTGGTTCAATTGGGTTCGACCTAGGGCTTAATTGGGTCCCCGTAAATATTAAAATAATTGGTTAAAACTGAATTTACTCAGGTAATAAATCAGGAGTAGGTACTCAGGTAATTAATTAGGGGTGGGTATTTCAGCCATGTTTCGTATTGTTAATATAAGGTTACCCCATCGTTATTAAGTTTATTTGCTATTCAAATTTGTTAGTTGTTCAGTTGCCTTGTGTTGTGTTGTTAGTGAGAGTGCGTTAGAAAAATGGAATGTACGCCAATTTCAAGTGAAAAAGAAAAATCGCTGTTACTGATTGACGGGTACAAATTTTTGCATCCAAACAGACTCGAAAGGTGGTGTGAAAAGTTGGATATCTACATGCAAAAAATCTTTTTGCAAAGCCTTTGTGAAAACAACTGGAGAAAACCTCATCATCGAGCCAACATTGGAACATAATCATGAAAAACAACATATTCATCTCTTAAGTTGGCAACTTTTGTCTCACTCAAGAGAGCTGCTGTGGATAAACCTACGGAGAAACCTATGAAGCTGATACGTCAAGAATTATATAAATCCGATTTTGAATCAGTAATAACACATGACATTACCAGAGCAGGAAAAAACGTTTATTACGCCAGAACATCGATTTTGTGTAAGCTTCCCAAAAACGTCCAAGAGTTTCAAGAAGTGGTAGAAGCCAATGAGGTATTTTGCTAAGGGATAAAGTCAATCATATTGTTATTTTTTCAAGGAGCACCAAAATAACATTTCTAACCGGTGTTTCAGATTGGTATGTTGATGGAACCTTTCAATATTGTCCAAAATTTTGTGTACAACTTTTTACAATCCACGGTTTGAAGAATGGCCATTACATTCTATCAGTATTTTGCTTATTGCCTAATAAGTCACAAAGCACTTACAAATTAATCTTTGAATTCAAAAAAATATTCTATGTTCCCAAATATCACACTTCTATTCTATTTCCTCCCTCTAAAGTAAAAGGATGTAGATTTTACTAATGCCAGGCATTGTATAGGAAAATACATCAGTTTGGTTTGTCATCCGAATTTAAAAAACAAAATGAAGCATCATAAATAACTAAATATTTGAAATATATTTTTGGGTTACCATTTTCACCCCCAGAGGATGTAGGTACTACAAGTACATTAAGTCTAATCATATGGTTTCATTAAAATCGGTTTCGACTCCCAGCACAGCCGGTGAAAAATTCTTCAAAACTTCTAACAAAATTAAATTTTATTTTATTTATTTATTGTAAATAAAAAGCACCCACACAAATATTTATCAACTATAACCCCTAGCTTTTTTTTCAGTGAACTACCAACCCATTTTGAATGTGCAATTGTCAAACCTATTTACAAAAATGGTGATAGACTCAGTGTGAGCAACTATCGCCCAATATCACTGATATCAGGCATAGCTAAATTATAAAAACGCGATTAATGGGGGGGGGGGGGCTCCCACAGTCTTCCTCTTGTAATTTTGCAAAAAAGAATAATAAAGGTTATGTTGGGAATCTACAAACTCCAACAACCAATTATTTACTGACGCGTGCCTAATGGACATCAGAAAACTATACGCAAAAAACATACTAATGTTTTATAGCGAGAATAAAATGCAGTGCTCAAACCGTACAACACATCTACAATACGAGAAATGAACATAAAGTACTCCTATCGCGAGCTAAAAAAAGGAACATTTTGTTTACATTGGTCCTCGTCTACTGAACCAAATCATCGATACACTTAAAAACTATATGCATTCTCCCTCTTCCAAAACACATGTAAAAAATGGTTAATTTCTTCTGATAAACATACAATTCATACCATAATTTTCCCAGCAAATACTTTAAATCGGAACACATACGCATATCTATGTGATTATATGTGTATACATATGTGTATATATATTTAAAAAACTCTTTACCAAAAAATTAAACCGACGAAATTATCCACTGAAAAGAAAAAAGAAAATAAACGTTCCTAGTCTCAATAACTAAGCTCGTAAACTAATGTAAGTAACTAATTTTGAGTCGGCGCCAAACAAACAAGCAAATGAATTAGGTAAGGCGTAAAATGATGACATCGAGTTGCGCGGTGAAATCCTGATAATTTTTTTGAAGTAATTTAATGATCTTCGTTGATTGTTCGTTTGGCGCCGACTCAATTTTAGTTACTTACATTAGTTTAGGAGCTAAGTTATTGAGACTAAGAAGGTTTATTTTATTTTTTGCTTTTCAGTTGATTTTTTCGTCGGTTTAATTTTTTGTTAAAAAGTTGTTATTTTTCCATTTTTTGTGGCTGAAATCTACTATTTTCTACCTACTTGTTTTTTTATTACTTCCGAAATACTTACTTACCCACTTTACTTCAACTATTACCAGTTGAATAATATGATTATCTACTTTTACTATTTGTTGTAAAATAAATTATTTTTGTTGCTCTGGTTAGTTTATTCCATTACTTTGTATATCATTCCATCCTCTCATAGAATATGATTATTGTGACGGATGTAGGAGAACAAAAATAATGACAATAGCGATCTGCCATTGTCAACTACATATGTGTGCCAATGTTCACAAGTGAAAAATCAATTATCCCTATTTTTCTACCCGTAAGGGTGAATTATCCCATTTGAAATCCAAATATGATCAACTATGAGGTATATCCTATCTAATTAAAAAAGAATCATCCAAATCGAAGAACCCAGTACAAAGTTATGCCTGATAAATCGGTTAACGGACCAGAATTCAGAGGGTGAGTGATCAATATCCTTTATTTTGCTACCCTTAGGGGTGGATATCATCTTTCAAATTCAAATGGGACCAACTTCGAAGTACACCCTATCCACTGAGAAAACAATTATCGAAATCGGACGTCTCAGTAAAAAGTTATGCGTGGTCATACATAAAAAAAAATAAACCCGTCGACTAGAGAACCTTCTCCGTTTTGGTTTCGACGGGTAAAAACATTATATTCCTCCAGTTGGTGCTTGGTCATACTCCCTTTATATTGATCAAGTTTGTGTGAAGTTTAATCAAGTTACTGTAAATTGAAAAAAAAATAAGCTGAACGAAACATCTCAGAAACAAGCTCTCCAGAGCTTTTTTGAGTATTCCTCTCGCTTATTCTTTCCAAATTCTCCACACTATTTGATTTTTGGATTGGTTCATAAACATTATTATTTCCATTACTATTTGTTTAGAGAACGCCGATAAATACAAATATTGAGATTCCGAACTAAAAACTTATTTTTAACAAAATGAGTTATCAGGGATAGTTTCGCTTTATATTACTGGAAAATAATTCAATATCGGTTCAGTGGTTCCAGAGATTACCTCCTACATACAAACAAACAAATTATGCCACTTCATAATATTATTTATTATTATAATATATATATATATATATATATTGTCAGATTTATATATATATATTTATATATATATATATATATATATATATGTATGTATGTATATATATATATAGTCAGATTACCAATTTTTGTTTCCATGGAACACTATTGAATAGAAAACCAAAATTTCAACCGAATTTTGTGATGTGTATTTCAAAAAATTACAATAATATGATGTTTCTTCATTATAAATGATAAACGCTTCACGTGAAAGTATCTACAAGATTTTCTGAGATCGAACGATTGACTCACTTTGTAAGAAAGTTCAATCGTGTTTATATGAAGAACCACTTCATCCTAGATCACACCACCCATCCTCCCATTTCCTTCAAGTGCCCCTGAAGTTTGCATTACATAATGAATTAGGAATGGATGGTGGTCTATGATGGATTAGTTCACTAATAATCAATATTGAATTTTCTTACAGGTAAGTCGTTCAATCGCACCATAAAAGTTTAATGTACCGTAAAATAGATGAAAAACTTTACGACATGAATGCACCGTTTGTCAATTCTAATTCTAGTTCCCCAATCCCGTTTTTGTAATCTTTGGCCCGTAGCTATGCACCGTCAGCAGATTAAATAATCCAGATTGGAAATCTGACAACGTTGGTATCGCAAGATTAGATTATAGTTGGAGATGATGAAACGTCAAAATTGTCAGTTTCGATTTTTCATTTTCAAAATGACTGGTGATGAAAACACAAAAAGATTTCCCAATTTTTCCCCGGGAGAAAAGCAGAGTCTCATGAGGGTACTTTCAAAACATGCTAATATCATCGAGTACAAAAAAACAAACAAAGTTTCCAATGATGATAATTCTCAAGCTTGGAAGCGAGTTACGGAATAATTCAACAGCACTGCACCTATACTCTGCTATAGGACCGTCGAAAAGTTAAAAAGGCTCTTCACCAACTCAATCAACTGTCCTACAAAAGCCTATGAATGATAAGCTAAACTCAAAAATACCCACCAACTGGCCTTCAGGGTCCTATGAATGATAAGCTGAAAGTAGATATCTCTCTCCGAACAGCAAACCAACCCACCTAAAAAGAGCAGTGCAGTAGTGGTTAATAATAAACCCTCATCTTCCATCACAACTCCTTAACACCATTGATGTCTAATCGAAGAAGGCCAATGGGTAACGTAAGAGTGTTGACCTCCTCAGATGTGGCAGGAAAATACAATCTGCTGCTAGATAAGCGACTCATTTTGGTTGAAAAGCAAATCGTGCAAAATGTAGAACTACAAAACTTCTCCAATGAAGGAAACACAATCAAAATGAACATTTTGAAGCAACAACAAGAAAATCTGTGTTTGGAAAAGGAAGAAAAACTTTCGAAAATAGATCTGCTGAAAGCTGAATTAAGATATAAAAAATCTCTGCTCTCCACAAATATTTAAATCTGTGCAGATCATGACACGATAATGTCTTCTGAGATCATAATTTTGGTTGCCTACAGGCTCTTGTAATGGCTCAGGGTCAATGTTCCCCTTTTCAATTAAATAATGCCTCCTGGTGCCGGGAGTACATTTTCTCCATTCTCTATCGCCACGTTATGTAAAATGCCAGTCGAAACTATAATATTGTTAATCAATTCTGGTTTATCTCCAAACTCATTGTTTCGAAAACGAGCCTTGATTTTGCTGTTGTTGAAAATGGTTTGGTCATGTGCAGAACCAGGCCACCTTGCTCATACATCCATTATTTTGAGGTTGATGTTGCCAACCACTTGAATATTGAAAAATAACTTTTTCTGTTTCTGAAGACTTCAGCGTCTGCACCCCGTGAAAATTACTTCACCTTATAAGTATTATACCTAAAAGTAATCAGCTACCTGTGATTACCTGGGGATTGTATCTCATGTGGGTTCCACCAATACACCCATTCACCTTTGGAAACCGTGAGATGCGATAAAAGTCAGTTGAGGTCCTGAGAATTTCTTCTTGGGTTTGTGGCATCATAATGTAATTGGGCCTTGTTCTTGCAATGGCCGTTGTAACCCGATTTAAAATTATGGAAACTGTGGTCTGATGGCAGCCAATAAAATCTCCGATTGTAGTCTGATAACTCGCACAAGAGTACAGACGCAATGTGGCCAGGAACTGGTTCATCGGGGTTACACTTTGATTTCTAAAATAAATAAGATAGTAGATAGATACCTGCTAGTAGCCGTTATAGCACTACACCTCAAATCACCGAAATAGTATTTATGTAGACAAGGAGCATTCTCCATAAAATAAGTTGTGTTGGGTGAAGGTGCATGGGTGGGTAATCTACTAGCCAACGTAACCCAAAGACAGACACTCCCTTGCATTTATCAACTCACAAATCATTTTGTAATTCAATTTCGTCTCCTATGTTTTCCAGGAAGCTGAGAAATGTAGGTTTTGTAAGTCGAAATCTTCGAAAAAATGAGTAATTGTCCATTGTGTCGAAATAATCACCCCTTTCGTAGACTCTGCGAGGAAAACCAAAGTTGATGATATCGAGGATATCTAAGTCATCATCAATGAATATTCCGTCCTCCATTTTATCCCGAAATAATGAAAAACTTGCAAAAAAACTCAACACTCGAAAATCGGTGTCAAAATAAAATATACGTCATTCGCTAAACCACGCTTCGTTGACCGATTAGAAAATCTGAAGCTTAAACCAGTATTTTTTTGCGGTGCATAATAAACAATAATCTAATCCAGGTTTCCGTAACTAATCCGCGAAATTAGCCTACGGTGCATACTGGCGAAAGGATTACGAATTGCGGCATACCGCCAAGATCTCAAGATTCTAAAGCAACGTTGGCTTTGCATTTCCACCAAAAGCTACCTTTAATCAGAACGACCTCTCAACTGATTGTTTTGGGTGGAGCATACGTTGATAGTAATGAAATTCTCGTACTCTATCTCAAATTTTCCTAATATGAAAATTATCTCTCGTTTCGAAATTATTTGATAATAGTGAACTTTATTATTCAGGAATGAAAGGAATACCATCGAGGGACTGTATAAGTTGAAATTCATTATTATTAATTAGCTGAATATATCTCATAACATACTTTCCAAGAGCGCCTCTCGGTATGTGGTCGCATAAATAACTCAAGTTAATGGGATTAATTAGTCCTCTGTTCTCTGTAAAATTTTAAGATGGAAATAATAAGACACTTGACAATGAGCTTATGGAGACATCGCCAGTACGGAGAAATATTAATCTTTCCAGAGAGAAACTGGGTGCACACTTGAATGCTTGGTGATTTATGGGGGCTGAAGTGCAAAGAGAGAGGAGATAATTTTGTATCACAGACTGTGATGTGAAGTTGCTTGGTTTATATTAGTTTTTATAGATCAAAAGTGATGCTCCGCTGATTTGTGTCTACTGTGAAAACTACAAGATTAAAAGAAGAATTTGAGAT
This sequence comes from Gonioctena quinquepunctata, assembly GCA_018342105.1. NCBI lineage: Eukaryota > Metazoa > Arthropoda > Insecta > Coleoptera > Chrysomelidae > Gonioctena > Gonioctena quinquepunctata. The sequence continues at coordinate 336,908 of JAFIRS010000310.1, forward strand.
CATTTTGCACTCCAGTCAAATGATATGAAATGTTACCTTTTGTTGGTACTGTTTTGATAATGCTTTGGGCATGTTCCTATCAATAATATACAGGTCTCACTGAAATAATTGATTAGTTCTGAAAATATATTTTTTTATTATCCAACAGAAAACAATCAACGAAATAATACACAAACTGAGCAATATAAGTCACAGCTGCCAGATGATTATTTTGTTGGTCATTCGGCAACGTCTGACAGGATAGGCAACTTTTAAAGTCAAATTTTACTAGTTTACTAGTCTAATAACTCTCTGACTAGAATATTGATATCAATCGGAGGTATACTTGGGAATAGATTCTGTACATCGCAAGAAATTAATTTTGCATTATCAGGAAGAGTAACATTTTGTACTTTATTATTCAAGTCATATAAATTTTGGTTGAAATTTGCAATGATTCTTGATAATAGTGATCAATTCATCTGAATTCCAAAATCTCCTCAATTTTTTTGGATACAATCACATTTATTGCTATTATTAATAACAATTTTATTGAGAATAATACACAGATATAAAAATTAATTTAAAAATACAAAAGCGAAGTGTTGATTATAAAATAATTTCAAGACGAAAAACTTGATTGAAGCCCTGGAATCGAGGTGATGGCGCATTTGCTGTTTCAGTTGGAGAAAAACCAGAAAAAACCCACAACACCATCAGAATTCAGATCATCAACTTTCTCATAGAAAAGGACACATGCTCCCTGGGAGATGAGAGCATCAATCTTGGAAAATACACGGTAGTCATCGGAGAGGTGCCAACAATTAGAATAAGAGTTTTTGCAATATGCCGAATAGTGTTCTTTGGAAATGCTGCCGCAATGCTTAGATATGCGATGGATATTATAAAGAATATTCGTTCCATCCTGAGCAGAATATTGGTCCAAATTCAAATTTTTTATGGAAAAATAATCACATTGTCCAATTTACTGCCATCAGTTAAAAAACATGTTTCAAATATGTATAAGAAAAGTTTTTGGAAATGTTTGTATACGAATCATCTTTCTGAATTCTCTTTTCATTCCACAATTCGAACAGTATCGGCTCTCATCGTTAGTCAAAGTCACCTGTTGTGTCAACAGTTCAATACATTGTGTTAAATTCACGACTTCGTTTGGCAAGTCTGGAATAGGGATTGAAAGAACCCAGAAAGGTTCAAAAGTAACGGAGCAGTAATTACAAGAAGTACATCTCAATATATATTTCAGCTGACCGGCAAATGTATCCACAATTTTGGAATTATGAGTAGACAGATATCTTTTCCAAGAAATGGAAGCTTGTTGATTATCATTCATGATGACAAAATCGTTTGGTGATGGACGATTATCTGCACTCGACTTGTTTAAATCTTCAACTAAACCTACGAGAAGGAATCTTAGATACTCTCCCGAATCTGCTGGGACGTTATAATCAAAGAAAGGAGCAAAATATCTATCAGACCTCCAGATATTTTCCATCAAAGATATAACAGATTTCACTAGATTTCCATTCTCGATGCAGTAGAACCATTCTTGGAAAATTCCAATAAAACCTTGGTGTTCGAAAGTCACTGGATCATGCTTTCCATGAAACAGGTATTTCCCACATTCTTCAATCCTCTTAGGCCAAGTGTAGAAATGGAGTATGGCATGCTCACTCATGTTGAACGAAGAATCTATGGGTTCATTGTTCCTGTAATTCAAAGAAGTTGATATAGAAACTGATATTGATTTTTTAGAAGGTACTGAGTGATTATCTTTGATGACTGATATGTATTTCGTAGGAAAATTGGGACGATAAAATAATTCATCCAGTGGATGCGTTTGAGGAATTGTACCCATCACATTGCCCCTTCGAATTGCTATACTCATTCTTTGTATAAAAAATGAGGTTGAACGTTTATCTTTTGTAGGGCGGCCTAATCTCCTTCCAATTTCATGAATAAAAGGGGACACCAAAAGTCCATCTATTGGATGGAAAAGATAATTAATTCCAAGATTATTCAATTTCTCGCTGTATATTGCTGTAGCACCTGCGGACTTATAAGTATCTGCTAAATGATACGCTGCAACTGTGTCAGCACAAGTGAAGTCCCACAAACAGGTTTGCCACATTTCCAAGGTATCAGCGTCATACCATCGGGACGTTTACCATCATCTCGGCTAGTGCCAAGAGGTTTTAACACAGCTGGAATACCTACCGATACCGTAGAACGTTTAATGATATCATTGACTTGATGATGTCTGGATAAACGACCTGCACTTTTATAACAGCTGAAACTATGAATTCCTTTTTGGTTCACTTCACTACCACATATACATTTATGAGGAATACAAATATCCTAACAGATACCCTCAGAGACTCGTCATCTAAAAGGGATCCGAGAGAAGCCATAAGTTAATCATTCAGTCAAGCTCAGGATTCTTTATTACTTACAGCTTTGAGACGAGCCTTTTATAATTCAGACTTTGACGAACCAAGTAATTTTTTGAGGTTATATTCAAAAGTGGAATTTCTGAATGTTTCTCGTTGCAGGTGGCAAATCTAAGTTGGTTTGTAATAACCAAAGAGAAACAGCTTCATAAAAACATTCATCAGATGTATCAGAAAAAGTGGAAGGGACAATATAATCGATGAGACTGGATGCACTACTCAGGGAAGTGAAAAAATCAGGTAAAAATAGGGAAGAAGCCATACGGAGCACCAGACCTCCAAGATTCAGCGGAAAAGTTTTCTGTAACCAAGAATATTCATTGAAAGAATTTTTAGTAACATTTTCCAAAGTATGGTGCATTGAATTGTCGAAATCTTGAAGCTCATTGGGACTTTTCCAAGAAAGAGAACATCTGAGGGTATACATCAAGAGAAAGAATGAGACCTGCGTTGTAAGTTCATTCCGACGGGTGGAGAGTAACTGCAGAGGGACCTGTTTATTTCTAATATGCCCAGAAAGAGCATTTATAGAAAGGGGCACACCAAGAAGGCTGCAATCTGACTTTTCCAGGATTTTCATACCAGGGGCTAATGATTGGAATTTGGATTCAAAATCAGTGTTTGCTATTTTATAGCTGATACATCTTCTGAAACTTGGAGAATTTAATAATTGGATAAATCTTGAAAGTTAATTTTAGAGTCGGAACGGGGATGTTTCAAACGGAGTTCTGATAATCATCATATTTTGATATGATAAAGTGTCACTGGAACTCAAAATCCTAATTGCTGGAGTAATGTCTCCATCAGCGATTTTATTCAAAACTATCTTCGAATAATTGTGGTTATATTTTTGTTATTGCAATGTTCGAAATGCTATGTACCTATTGTAGGATCAACCTTTGAATTTAGAGTTTGTATATTTCTCTTGATCAAAGATGCTAGAGATACTCTCACGAGTTTCTTTTGAACTAGGAACAGTGAATGAACTATATGAAAAATTTAAAAGATTTTTATTATGAATATTATATTAATTGATTCAAAAGACTCTTAAATAATTTTCTCCAGAACATTCTAGTAATGCTGACATTTTGACATTTTTTGAGTTTCCTCTTTGTGAATTTTCAGACCCTTAGATGACTTGAAACTCTTAATGCATAAATCACAAGAATGATGAATAATTTTATTCTCGTTCATAATCTGAGATAGATGGAAATTTTTGATAAGTTTAATTTGAATTTATGTTGGTTGGGGTTAATTATTTTACTTAGCTTTTATTTAGTAAACCCTTTTTCTTTTCCTGGAATTATTTTCGAATGATTCCACTGCATTCGCACCAAACGTCAGGTTTTCTTAATTGAAATTTAATTTGACAGCTGTCAATTTTATTGTCAAATAGCTGAATTTTTCAAGGCGGGAGTTCAAATGAATTGATTTTATCTTCTTCCAATGAACTTACCAAGGCAAATAGTTTACATCGATAACCAATGGTATTTTCAGTTGTGATATCACAAGAGAGTGAAAATAAAGTGAAAATAATTCGACAGATTTTTGAAAACTTGCCAGGCAATAGAGACGAGTGCCCAACGGGCTCGTATGGCTATCGCCAAATGGCAACAAGTTTGAGAAAGAAATCTGGAGAATTATTTTCTACTTTATAGGAGTCTCGTGTGCATGGTGTTCTATAGATGATTTTTTGATGTTACGATAATAAACACATTTCCTCGCACAATGATACAATATACTAAACCGGTTTTGATTCATTTCTCACTTTTCAAGCGATTGATGACAGACGTCAAATGAAAAATATACGTTGTCAGACAATAAAAACAAAATACCTCAAATTATTCCCGCGGCAATTTCCTAGGTAGAATATTTCCACTATAATAATATTTTGATTGGCCAAAACGTACATGAATGATTTGAATTGAATGTTTCCATTGGGTATCTAGAAATGTCAAAATTTTCTTGATTCTCGTTACAATTTCGAAGAGCTCAGATGCACACAGGTATCACGATATATAATATAATCAAAAATAAAGAGAAACAGATATTGGAAGGAAACTATATTTTCTTTGAAAGCCCAGATTTCCTGTAATGAATGAACAAATTATTTATAAGAAAATCAAAGTTACCATGAAGCACTGCCAATAACTGAAAAAACCTAAGTAATCACCGCTACGTGGAATTAAAATGTCCACTTCAATTACAATATAACTTATTTCAAGAGATCAGTGGATAAATACGATTGGCAAAAAGTTAACATCGATTATTAATATGGCGCAAGTTATATACGATAATCGATTTTAAATTCTAACATTTGTATCAACTTTCATATAAGAACTTTGATATATAGACGGGAAATAATTGAAAAAGACGCGAATAGCGTACGCTGAATTCTAACTATTTGAATGCTCACAAAATGATACCCTTCAAGTTGTCAACATGCATGAAAGTCGGATGATTTCTCTTTATCTGCATTTTTTCACTCATAGCGAGGCTGCTTTTTAATGGAATAATGCGTAATTTAATTCATGAATATGATGAGTATGAAATATTTCTCTAGAATTTTAATTAGTTCACTCATTTCTATGAGAAATGAGGTATTCTCCGTATGGCGATATGCTGTGATGGATTCATGTACTGTCATTACACATGGACATTGAATAAATAACAAACAAGATAATTGAATTCAATAATTATTTTTATCTATTGGTGATACGAGTGCGATGGGAGAATATAGAAAAACAATGTAAAAAATTTAAATGTCAATATATTTGTTCAAAAACGATTGCAGATTTTCTTTAGAATTCCTTCTGAATATTTCATATTCTTTTACTATATAATAAGAGGAAGTATTGTAACCATCCAAATATCCAAATTCGAAATGTTAAAAAATCTATGGATTATAACTCATTAGTGCGTGACTATCCGTATTTGGTATATGTTTCGATGAATTTTTTTTATATATTTCTTGAATCGAAAGATTCAGGCTACTTTGTTGACCTGATTGATGCCAGTTATACAGTGCTAGTCAAAAGTCCCCTCCCCCCCTCGTATCTTTTGAACGGGTATACTTATAATAATAAAATTTGGAGGGTGGAAATAAACGGATGTAGGCTTCTCAACTGGTCATAACAGGTGACGCAATAGTCATAAATGACGTCACAAGGCCACTGTGACCAATAATTTTAAATGGGACCCTATGGCAAGTGGTACAGCTCGTTTGAAAGGTATTGACAATACCTATTCAGTCATACCAATTTTGTTTGGGTTCCGGCTGATTTTGATTGATAAATTGAAGAAATACGAAAATTATAGTTTCGCATTTAATTAATAAAGATTTTAAAGTACGCCTCTGGTTAATTGTCAAAAAGGTTGACGTTTTTGAATTCTCTACTTGTCAAAAGTGTTTATACCTTGAAAATTTACCTAAGCTATTGTTTAACGAGACGTTTAAGTGTTTACATAGGCAAAATGGTACGTACTGTAGTCGACAAAGTAGCAGCTATCTTAATAATTGGTGAATGTAGAAACAATTTCCATGCAGCGGAACGACTGTTTAATGAGAGGTACCCCGATCGCCCTATATCGAGGGTTTATTTGAGGGAGCTTCTTCGGAAGTTTGAAGCATCAGGTAGTGTTCAAGATGCCAAACGATCTGGTCGACCAACAATTAGTGATGACAAAAAATTGACATAATTGGAGAAATGGTAGTAAACCCTACTTCTTCCACAGCCCAAGTTGGTCTATCTGTGAAGTCAGTCAAAGGACAGTACATAGGGTGTTGGCTAAAACAAATTTCATCCATACAAATTAAAAATGGTGCACCAACTTTCAGATGATGACCCCGACCGAAGACTAGAATTCTGTGAAACTATGTCCAATAAAATGAACCAACAACCAGGCTACATACAGACAATTTGTTTTAGTGACGAAAATACTTTCTTTCTCAATGGAATGTTAACACTCAAAATGTGAGGTATTGGAGTGACACAAATCTCACATCTTTCGTGAAAAACATACTAATTTCCAGAAAAAGTAAATGTTTGGGCAGGTATTTTGGGAAACCACATAGTTGGGCCTCTTTTTCTCAATGCTAACTTAACCGGTGAATTGTATCTGGAGATGTTACAAAATGATATTGAGTCGTTAATTCTTGAAATTCTAGAAGATAATCCAGATGAATTCGACAACTTGGAAATAACGTTTCAACAAGATGGTGCTCCTGCACACTATTACGGTGCAGTAAGACGTTACCTAGATGAAGAATATCGTGGTAGATGGATTGGACGACGAGGCTCGATCGAATGGCCAGCTCGGTCACCGGACCTTACACCATTAGATTTTTTTCTATGGGGGTGCTTGAAATCTAAGGTTTACGCTACAGCACCTGACAGTATTGCCATTCTGAAACAACGAATTGTTGAAGAATGTAGGGCAATTTCCGCTGACACACTGGAACGAGTACGACAAGAGTTTAGCAATAGGATGCATTACTGCCAGGAAGTAGATGGAGCACATTTTGAACACTTATTATAAGAACTGGTTCTTAAATCTTTATTAATTAAATGCGAAACTATAATTTTCGTATTTCTTCAATTTATCAATCAAAATCAGCCGAAACCCAAACAAAATTGGTATGACTGAATAGGTATTTTCAATACCTTCCAAACGAGCTGTCACTTGCCATAGGGTCCCATTAAAAATTATTGGTCACAGTGGCCTTGTGACGTCATTTATGACTATTGCATCACCTGTTATGACCAGTTGAGAAGCCTACATCCGTTTATTTCCACCCTCCAAATTTCATTATTATAAGTATACCCGTTCAAAAGATACGAGGGGTGGAGGGGACTTTTGACTAGCACTGTATATACCCCTGAGCCACCCAGAATTCCTTGTATCGGAGCGGTGATGAGATGCTGACATGGGAATAATTATAAATATCACATTTCATATACATTGCACATTCGGTAGGATATATTATGGATATCCATTGCAGGAAATCTTTGACCAACCGTCAAAAGAAATATCTGAACTTTGTTGTATATAAAATTTATCTTCCAAGATTTCTTTCAGTTTCATGTCAGATTCTCATTCAGTGATTCCTTCAGCGAAAACACTGAAGATTTAAATTTAGATTCTATAGATATTTTCAGTAGTTTGTGATATATCAAGACAAATCAAATATTTATATTAATATATATATATATATATATATATATATACTAGCTGACCCGACAGACGTTGTCCTGTCCACATTTCTATGTTCCCTAAAATTTTTTCCCCGAAAACTCTCATCCGCGTAGAATTTCTTTTTTTCTATGTTTTCCTTTATGTTGTTCCATCTAGACTATGCTTTTGAGTCCTTCCGCTTCCTGTTGTCCCGTTATCCCGTTTTTTCTTTATCCCGTTTTCCCGTTATCCCCTTATCCTGTCATCCCTTTATTCCGTTTTTTTTTATCCCGTTATTCCCGTTATCCCGTTATCCCATTTTTCTGTTATCCCGTTTTTTCTTCATCCCGTTATCCTCTATCCTCATATCCCGTTATTCCCGTTATCCCGTTTTCCCATTTTTTCATTATCCCGTTATCCCGTTTTCCCCTTACCCCCTTATCCTTCCATCCCGTTTTCCCTTTTTTTCGTTATCCCGTTATTCCCGTTATACCGTTTCCCTATTATACCGTTTTTTATTTATCCCGTTATTGCGTTTTCCCGTTTTTCCCTTATCCGTTCCGTTCCGCTATTCCCGTTATCCCGTTGTCCTGTTATCCCGTTTTTTCTTCATCCCGTTATCCTATTCTCAATTTATCGTACTACAATCATTATATTCGATTGCCATCTTGCAACTCTATTGCGGATCTGTGGATAAAATAAAAAAATAAAAATCGCGATGGAAAAAATAGGGGTTGATCGTAGAAGGGTGATAATCTTGAGTTGTATGTATTTTTGAATGCTGTATCATAAAAAAAATAAAAAAAAAGATTTTTATTTAAAAAATAAAAATAAAAATTAGGGGTGGACCACATTTAGAGGGATGAAAAATAGATGTTGTCCGATTCGCAGACCTAACCGATATGCACACGAAATTTCATGAGAATCGGTCGAGCCATTTCGGAGGAGTTTAATTACAAACACCGTTCCACGAGAATTTTATATATTAGAGATATATATTCAAGGTGCTTCATAATTGATTGCTGATCTTGAAGGATTTTAAGAAAAATTCTTCGTATGAACATAGGTCCGCAACCGCTTTATTTCTGAGATACAGGATGTTGAAATTTAATAAAAAAAATCAATTCTTTCCCCATATCTCTGAAACCGCACTGGCTTATTTTTTCTATTTTGGTACATGCAAAGTACGCATAAAAATAAATTTATTTATTTTTTTTCCAAGATAAAGGATTCATTAATTTTTATCAGTGGCGTCCCTGTCAACATGCCCTGTCATATTTTTTATCATAATATCAATACGCCACTGTCTTTTTCCCAAATAATTAACCAATTATTAACCAAAAGTTCGAATTATTAAAATTAAAACGGCTAATCCTAAAGCCCCTTCACAAACTCTTATAGTTAAAAAAATTATAGAAAAAAAATAGTGTAATTGCCGTCTATCTTTTCATAAAAATGTTCTCCTGTCTTTATTTCGTCCGGCGGACGGTTTTCGATTTAGAAAATAAAATACATTCATTTGCTTGTCCCTATTCGATTTTTTCTCTTAGTCTTAATTTCACAATTGTGGTAACCAAAAGATCTAGGCAAGATTTTTATAATTTTTTGGTAACTATTATTCAGTTTTTGTAATGAGTACGCATAAAAATACATTTTTTATTTTTGAAAACATAATTTTTATGAACAAAAAATACCAAAATCAAATTAACTGTTCAAAATGTCCGCCTCCTGCAAGTATGCACGCTTCAGCCCTCCTTGTCATTGACTCGCGTACTCTTTGGAAAATTCCTGGAGTATTCCTTATTGCTTCACAGGAAACTACTTCGCGGTTTCGCAATTCTTCCTGTTCAAGACTGTTTAAGTCTGGGGATCTAGCTGACCATGACTCTGTTCCCCCACGATAATGAAAGTTTTGGTTTAAATATTCGCGTGTCAGAGCACTAAAAGGAGCAGGTGCACCATCGTGCATAAACCACATGCGATTTCGCATTAAAATAGGAACATCTTCCAACAGAATTGGCAAATTATCTTCAAGAAATCGGCGATAATTATGTCCATTTAATCTGCGTGGTAAAAAAAAGGTCCAATAAGGTAATCTCCAACAATTCAAGCCCAGACATTTGATGAGAACTGCTGCTGGTGATGAGATTCCACGATTGCATGCGGATTTTCCTCGGCCCAAAAATGATTATTATGAAAATTTCTGATCCTGTTTTTAGTAAAACTAGCTTCGTCCGTGAATTAAATTTCCCTGTCAAAAAAAAGCATTTTCGGAGAAACCATTGGCAGAAATTTACTCGTAATGGAAAGTCTCGAGGAAGTAGAGCCTGAACCCGTTGGATGTGATAGGGACATAATAAATGATCATGAAGAATGCTCCATACTAGAATATGGGCGATATTCAAATTATTGGCAACTTGCCTCGTACATATTTCAGGATATTTTCGTAAACTGAATTTAAAACAGCCACCTCAATTGCTAGAGTTCCTGCAGTCCGATGTGCTCCTTTCAAGTGATGATTTGGCTCAAAACTTCCTGTTTCACATAACCTTTTGTGGGTTCTTGAAATCGTTCGAGCATCAGTAACCATTCTATTTGGGAAGCGCTCTTGATAGAGTCGCTTCATATGCGTTTCCGTCAGCAAGCCCATAAAAGTAATGCATGTCTGCTAATTCGGAATTTGTTAAAATTTTCAATGTTTTTTTTAGTAGGATAAAATAGTTTTATGTAAAACAACGAAATGTGTTCCTAGCATACTAGATGTTTCTAGCCCACAAGATAATCCTACTACTCTTCATCGGCTGATTTCGCAAATGAATGCATTTTATTTTCTAACTCCAAAACCGTTTGCCGGACTAAAAAAAAGGCAGTAGACTATTTTTAGGAGAATATAGAGAACAATTACCAAAATAATATTCATTTGGAAAAAAGGCAGTGGCGTATCATTATTTTGATCAAAAAATGGCAGGGACGCCACTTTAAGAAATCCTTTATCATGGAAATGATGTATTTTTATGCGTACTTTGCATGAACCGAAATTGAAAAAAAAGCCAAAGCGGTTTTAGATATATTGGGGAAGAACTGATTTGTTTGTCAAATTTCAACATCCTGTATCTTAGAAATAAAGCGGTTGCGGACCTATGTTCATATGAAGAATTTTTCTTAAAATCATTCAAGGATTATTGCCCTTTAGGATCAGCATTCAATTATGAAACACCCTGTATATATATCTGCATTTTCAGTTCATTATCAGCATTATCATAATAGTTGAGTCAGTAGTCAACTAGTTTGGAAACTCTAGATGTTCAGCACGAACGGAGAGGCATGTAAAAATTACTTCTTACCCCTTTTTCTCCCTCCTTCAATCAATGTTCACTGGAGATGTGCTAAAATAATCTATTTCACAAAATGTGAAAGGAATTACAAATAGGCTGATTCCATCTTCTGGCAAATTAATATCAATACCTGTCCCTCTTCCACAGAACATTTTTCGGGGCCCACCCTCGCTGGGCGCCCACTTCAACTGCAAAGGCAACTTACTTTCTGTGCAGATTAACATCGCTATAACAAAAAATCATTTTTGATATCAACAACGTCTGAACCAATCCTTTTTCATTCTTCCGATTGTCTCTCCTGACATCCTTCGAAGCCATTTGCTCCCAAATTTCCCTAAAAAAATTTCCCTAGGCCCACGCTTTCGTGGTGCCCACTTCAACTCCTAAAAGGCAACTGTTCCATTGCAGACTTCTATCGCTATAACAACAATAGTATTGGGTGACCAACAACTACTTTCCGGCACCACCCCACGAACATTGAATTACAATCAGCACATACTCATATTTTTGTCCCAACTTTATGTCTGCAATCGCCTTTTCTTTCTTCAACTGTCTATCCTGACAATTACCATTTTTTCATCCTTTGAAACCATTTGCTCCTATCTCAGCTGCTTCCATCTAGCATCCTACAACGACGAAAAAAACAGTCATCTTCAGTTTCTTCCTTCCAACAACATACAACAACGAAACTTTCCTCAAAAGGCACTAATTTCCTAAGTACGCCTCTGCTACTCCAAACTGCTTCTCTCCGCAGCTCACAAAAATTATCTTCATCCTGAGTCCGAAATTCCCCCATCCTCGCTGCTGCCTTTCCTCACAGTTCACCAAAATTACCTTCAACCTGGGTCTGAAATTTCCCCAATTTCCCAATTTTTTATCCACATAAATTTCCCGAAATAGCCCTGTTCTCCGGGCTAACGAGTGTCGTGACATTTTTCTAAAGTGAATCCTTATCTTAATCCTAAAAACAAACAACATTTTTCCAAAACTCCAAGTTCAAATCTCCAATATACGGTTTATCTCCCAAATCTCCTTAACATAAAATCCTGTAACAAAAATAACCCCAAGACCTGAAAAATTAAAATCCACTCCGTCAAATCATATTCCCTATATTTTCAATTCCTGAAATATAAAATCCCCAATACTCCTTTATTAAAATGTTCCTTGATTATTTTTTTCATTATAATCAAATGTATCTATCGAAAAAAAACCAATTTCATTATTCATCTATGGCCGATATTAAACTTTTCCTTTCAACTACTAATCAAATCAAGTAATTTTTTTCCTATCCTTCGAACACCAAAAAATCTTCAACAAAAATATATTTCAAAATTACCTTTAAAAAAAATTAAACGTTTTTCAACAATAACTTTTACCAAAAATTTTCCAATTTTTTTCTTCATTTCCTATAATTTCTCAGCTTCCAGCTTCCATCATAGAATATGACAAATTTCATTTATAACAGTGAATATCCCGTGATTGAATTCTTATGGTAAATTTCCACTAACAAATGGTGAATTGTATGTTTAGGCTCGAAGATCAAAACCTCCAATCTCTTCTGAAACTCTTCCACCACTCTCAAAACTATTTTCCTTTGTATTTCATGAATTTATTTGAAAACAAATTTCTTGGATATTTTCGTCATTGCTCCTCATATACATTGAATTCATCGAAGACAAGCTTCTCTTCTGAAACATTACAGTTTCTACGTTTCCTGATAAGCCTCACGTATGAGGAAAATCTTTCGAAGTTTAGAACGAAGAAATTTCTAACGCTACACCAATAAATTAATTTTTTTTCTTCTTCACATTTTGTAAAAACATTCTTATTTTCTGGCAAAATTTAGTTTTTTTTTTTTTCAGAACTATATAATAGACATTATGAATTGTAAATTTCTCCTAAGATATCAGTATTGTGGATTGAGCCGATTACTGACGCTGCGTTACCACGAGCTATTTCAATACTGAGGCGTTGCATCAGGAAATTTCTTGACCGCCTTTCTCCAGTGATATTTGTTATCTTTCTGCCAATTTCTTGAATAACTTGAAGACAATTTGGCACCCAGAGTATCAAATCACATGGGTGATACGATGTAATTAACTTCAAACGATTGATATTTTATCCGCTTGCGTTCTTCTGCCTGTTCCGATAATTTCCTGGGTACTATAATGGCTGTTCGAATATTTGATTTTGCAAACACGTCTGTGCATGTCACGTCCCATATCATTGCTCGTCCCCTTGACCATGGTATCAAAGTAATGCCGTCAGGTCGTTTTCTATCTTCATCAAAACACGTTCCATTGGGTTCTAATTTAGATGGAATTTCAGCTAATGCCAAAGCTCGTTTGACAGTGTCTTGAGAGCATGATGACGCGAAAGACGCCCCGAACTGAAAGGACAACTAAGGCCATGAGTCCCCGAGCCATCAACATGTGCTCCACAACGACAACATTTGTGAGGTTCACAAATTTGTGCTCCCAAACGCAAGGCTACTGATATACGAAGACTATCACGATCTAAAAAGGTACCTAACTGGGATGACGGGAGAACTTGTAGCCATTTTCCGGATTCCTTAGCAGAAATTGCCTGCAGTCTTGCTCGTTCTATGTCATCTTTTGCTTTTTCGAAAAAATTTTTTGACGATAAGTCATTATTGGTTGGTCCCAGTCTTTCTGTTTTGATCGATCTGCTTCGCTTGGTATTACCGCACCTGGTATTGTCATGTATCTATCGATTGCTTCATGTGTAATTGTAGAGAAAAATTCGTTATCGTTCTGATTATCATGAAACATCCCCATCACAAGTGATTTTGTAGCGAATTTGGAGCTTAGAAATGCTGGTAAGGCGATGTCTTGGGTTCGACGTAAACTCAAACCTCCATTAGCAATCGGAAGCGTTGTCTGCATCCATTTATCCTCCGTCATCCGGATATTACATATATTTTCCATCGCATCTTTAAAATGATCATCGATATCATTCAAAATATGTGGATATCTCCATGTTGCACATGTTCTCAGTGTATATAATAATTTTGGTGGGCCTAGACAATTTGTGAGAAGGTAGAGTGCTGTATGTGAACTTAGATCTGGTAACTTATCACATAAGAGTTTTGATATGAATTTGCGTTCTTTCAATATAGTACATATTGATTCTTTTGTGATGGAAGAACCTAATAATTTGAAATTCATTGGTTGAACTAATCGAATACCTGGTAAATATTTGGAAATTTGTGAGTATATTTCTTTGCATTTGTTTTGGTTAGGAACTTTAATCAAAATTTCACACTCTGCGTTGTTTAACTGGAGACCACTTAGCTTTTCAAATTCTTGAATTTTGCATATATCATGAATCAAATCTTCCACTTTTCCTGATAAGGTGCAGTCGTCTAGATACTATTCGTTGAAGGAAGATTTCAATTCTTTGGACAATTGCTCGGTAGCGATGCAGAATAACGGTGGCCCAAGAGGAAAGCCTTGTTGAACTCCTGTTTCTGATCTGATCATTTCATTTCCAAAAAGTAAGATTGATGGATTGCGGTAACACTGCCATACAAACCTATATCCTGTTGGTAATGCATTTCTTGCAAGTTGTAATGAAAAATCTCTATGAATGGCATTGGTTGCATTTTGGAAATCTTACTTGATCATGATTAAGGACTGTCTGGCTTGTCTGTCTGGCCCCCTTTGGAATTCCAAAACCAACTTGTTGTGGTCTAAAGCGGGTGCCCAATGTTGTCTTGATTTCTTCACAAATTATTTTTACCAATTCCGATTGCATGGTAGCATCGGCTACCTTGAATCTGGTAGAAATCCATCATGAAGAACAGTCCGTACTTCCAAGAATTACCTGAACTTTGAAACAAATTTTATGTAATTTTTCACCTCGGATATTATTCCAGCTCGAAACAACGGCATAATTGGTTCAAGAGATGTTTCATCAATGTTAATTTCTAAATAGTCTTCAACGTATTTTTTCTACATAGTTCAAAAAAAGGTTTTCTCAATAGCTTTACGTTCGCTAACTTGATCATTTCTCTCAATAATTGAAATATGACATAAGTGTGCCGGAAAGAGACATTCTTGTGCCGGAAAATTTCTTTTTCTACGACTGTCACAAAATACCTTAATTGTATGTTCAATGATAATTTCTAAATGTAGTACATTGTAATACTCCTTTTCATTATGCACTAGTTGCTGGGCAACTAGTGCACAATGTCTGAAAAACGCACGGGTAAATTTTCGCAATCTTCGTCACGACAAAAGAGGCGTGGAGTAAATGAAACAAAAGACGCCGTAACCAGGTGACATTGCCGTAACAATACAGACAATATAATCACAAACATGAGTGACAATTCAATATTTCTTTGACATAACGATATTATAAAGGTATTTCGAAATTAGTTCAGCATGGAAAGTAGTGACAATGAAAGAAGTTTAACACCGCCAAGTCTCATGGAGGCAGCAAATAACGCTTCATTAAATTTAGTGCCTGAAAAATCTGAAGAAAAATACACAGTTTCGTATACCCTATTCATGGACTGGTGCAAAGAACAGAAAACTAGTTCTCGTTCAGAGAATGTTCTGATGGCTTACTTTGGAAATATATCAAATAAATTTAAATCTTCCACTTCATGGGCACACTATAGCATGCTAAAAACGATGCTTAGTATCAATAATGGCGTGGATATCAGTAAATATTCCAAATTGAGAGCATTTCTAAAGCGGAAATCAGATGGATACATAGCAAAAAAATATAACGTTTTAACAACGAAGGAGATTGATACGTTCATCAAAGAAGCCCCAGACAACGAATACCTTGTAGCAAAAGTAAGTTCCACAACAATCAGTTAATTAATTATAATTTGTTTATATTTTTTTATTGCAGGTTGTACTTATCATGGGAATTATGGGTGCTTGTAGGAGAGATGAGATGTACAAAATGAAAATTCACGATTTTGAAGATTTAGGTGCCGCAGTTTTGGTCCACATTCCGAACACTAAAACAAAAACTTCTCGAAAATTTACTGTAACGGGAGAATATGCTAACATTGTGAAAAAATATTGGAATCTGCGACCAAGTAATGTCAACGATGCTTATTTTTTTCTAAATTATCAGAAAGGAAAATGCACTGTCCAAAAAATTGGAATAAATAAAATAGGAAATATTGGAAAACAACTTGCTTCATACTTAAAACTTCCGAATCCTGAGTTATACACCGGCCACTGTTTCCGCCGATCTTCAGCTACAATATTGATAGATAGTGGCGAAGATATAACGACATTAAAACGGCATGGTGGCTGGCGCTCTACAACAGTAGCTGAGGGTTACATCGAAGAGTCCCTGAGGTGCGTTCGATTATAGACTCCTAGAGTATTTTAAGATTTCTTAGATTTACTCTGGAGTTGAGTACTATTCCTGTAATATTCGAACGGTGCGGAATTTATTTGGAGTTGTTTACAAAGTCCGAGTGGCAGAAGGTTCTGACATACATCGGAAATATAGGTTATGTTATTGTTAAAATAAACGAAAAATGACAAGAACAATGAAAGTTGATGAAAACCGGAGAAAAAGATTGTTGACAATAAGATAACTTTTCTAGAATCTTGTTCGCCAATTGTGAATCAAATGTTAGTATTTATAGTAGGAAATAACAATGATAGATTCGAATGTCATGTGATGGTTTCGAAGCAGCTTTATTAAAAATAGGTCGTAGGATGAGAATTCGAGTGGGACAGTATGAACTTGATAGACCATATATTTCTCCTAGATCACAACTGTTATCAGTGAACAGTATTAAACACATACACATAAATAATGTCAATCTTGGGTCGGCTGTGAGAGTGTGACACACAGCATAAAGTATTTTCCGTCCCCCAGAGTTGTGTCAATTTTGTGGAGTTGAATAAACCCAGCTATTTTGTAGAGTTACGAGAGTTAACTCGGTAGCGAATACTCGGGTATTTTCGAACGACAGTCTTATAGTAAAATATACACAACTTTGCGATTTTCGAGCGCTATTTAGTAAATTATACTCGATGGAGTTAATAATCGAACGCACCTCTGACTAGTCGAAATAACATAGCCAATAAAATATTAGGGTCGATCAATAAGTTGTCAGACCTTCCATCGACATCAGTTACAGACAATGTTAATAATGTCAACTTTTCCCTTAAAAAACGGATTCTATTTCCCCAAAATTTGTTTTTAATAATTGTACCAATGTAACATTGAATATTGTTGATAACAAATGAGGAGATATTTTTTTCGCGATTATTGTAGTAGGTGCCTCAACACATTTACCTAGTACGTTATTTTTTCAATTAATTAATAAAAGTACATTTCTCATGTTTGTTGTTTTTTACTTACACTGTATATTATAACAGTCGTAGAAAAAGTATAGTGTAAAACTCGCACGGAATGACCATTTCCTACTCATATGATTTGTAGGAAATGTATGTCATTCCGTGCTCGTTGTACAATATACTATTCTCCACGACCATCAGTGGATGAAATAATTCGAAATCCTTTTTACAAGCTTTTATTTAACTTGCTTCGATCGTATGCATTCTGTCATTCTTTCCGGTTCAAAATTTGTAATCCATTTTTGGAGAACTTGCCGACATCCGATTGAGCTGAAATTTGGCAGGTGTTCATAATTCCGGTGACAATGCATTATGAGATTTTTGTTAGAGAAAAAACAAAATGGCGGCTCCAAGATGGCGGACGAGTTTTGTGATTCAAAATTGGTATGTGGGGGTTTTCGGAGACGGAGATTGTGACTTTTTTATTAAAATTAAAAAATTGTAGATGGCGGCTCCAAGATGGCGGACAAGTTTTGTGATCATGGTCGATTCGATTCAAAATTGGTATATAGGAGTTTTCGGGGTCAGAGATTATAAATTTTTGGTCAAAATTATCAAATTCAAGATGGCGGCTCCAAAATGACTCAGGAGTTGTGATTATGGTCCGATTCTATTCAAAATTTGTATGTGGGGGTTTTCGGAGTAGGAGATTATGATTTATTTGTCAACGTTTATGATATTGAAATGGCGGCTCAGGTTTTCAGGGTCGAAAATTAAGAATTTTGCTTCAAAATTCATGAGATAAAATGGCGGCTCCAAGATTGCCGATGATCTCTGTGTTTAAATTCACAAATTCAAGATGGTGGACGAGTTTTGACATTATGGCCCGATTCGATTCAAAATTGGTATGTCGGGGTTTTTGGGGTCGGAGATTATGAATTTCGAAGATCATTGATTTTTTGTTAAAATTCATCATTTGAAGATGGCAACCCCAAGATGGCGGATGAGTTTATCTTTAGATGGTCTCTTCATTGAAGGACTAGATAACTCAGAACTCATTCAGAATAACGATGCTTCAACAAAATTGCATATATTAAGGCGTACTCAAGTACTAAAGAGCAAAAAATAAAATAAGTAATGAAAAATGCACTAAAAAGTAAACAATTATTGCTTTGGATGTGTGACGTAGGTTATTCCATAGACAGTCCTACCCAGGACTACATGGCGTTTCTGTTTATTTACTTGGTATTTATACATATTTTGTCCTGAAAACTTTTTTGTTCGTTACCTAGTAGATAAACATATTTTATTATTATTATTCCGTGGGTTACAGATTCAAAAGCTTGTCGCTTTTGTATTCGTACTGAAAACATAGCGAGAAGAGTTTTTGTAGCTATAACCCACGGAATAAACAACGTCACACATCCAAAGCGCAATTATTTTTAACTTTTTAGTGCATTTGAATAATAGCTTGTTTTAAAAAATGTTTTTTATTAATTATTTTATTCTTATGAATATTCGACCAACATACACCTATTGTATATGTATTTGTAGTAAGCTGTCTTGAGGAATAAGAAGTGTTTCATTTTCAATTACGTATTACATTTTATCCATTCATTATTTTTCTTTCATTTCTGTCTTGGAGGTCTTTCTGAAAGATGAAATATCTTCTATGATACTTCTCTCGAGAATATTCCCAAAATACAATACGAGTTATTGGCCCGAACTATTCCTCTTTGAAGCATGATCTCGATTGAAAAATTTGTAGACCGGATGCGGAAAATGTTATGATTGATTGTTTCCACGCTATTCGATGAATGAATTCCACGAGCAATCAACTTTCAATCGTTATATGAATGAAACTCCGTTACTGGATAATGGGTAACCGAAATCAATTTGAACGTATCATCACCTCTACAATACTCTGTAATTTCACTGTAATATAGTAACCGCAATTGCATCGAAACCGCGATGTTGGTTCAATAAGTAGACGAAGAAGTAATTTTGTATTATCGCTTTACCACTTCGCCTTTTCACGAGATGATCGTTTTATTTTTTTTGTGCAATGACTTTCCTCCGAGAAGGCGAATCGGAACATATGATATTTGTTTTGCGAAACAACATTCATACAACAGCCCACAATGTTAAAAAACAGTTTCGATATCTTTGGAAAGTTCATTTATAATTTTTAGTAAGTTTAGGTCAATATGATTATTATGAGGTTTGTTGGATTGGGATCAATTTTGTTGACGACAAATTATTGTTTCCTTGCCAACGTTTCGAATGTTATTGAATTCATCTTCAGGGCTCTGTAACAAAGAGTTTTTGTAAGTTGAAGGGGTTAAGAAATAGTAAAAATAAAGAAACATTTGACCACAAGAATTCAACATGCCACAGTGAAATAGATTATTAAACAAAATAATTAATAAAAATCCTTTTTAAAAACAGGATTTTATTCAAATGCAAAAGAAAGAAAAAAATAATTCTTTGGATGTGTGATGAGGTTAATCCGTGAGTTATAGATTCAAAAGCAGGTCGCTTTTGTATTCGAACTGAAAACGCGCGACAATCTTTTGAATCTATAACTTACGGAATAACCTACATCACACATCCAAAGCATTTATTTTCTTGTGCCTTTGAATAAAAGCTTGCCTTTTAAAAGGATTTTCATTAATGATTTCATTTTGTGCTTTTTAGTACCTAAGTACGCCTTAATCTATGCATTTTTGTTGAATCATGTTATTCTGAGCTATCTAGTCCTTCAGTGAGGAGACCATCTAAAGTAACTCATCCGCCATCTTGGAGCTACCATCTTCAATTTATGAATTTTACCTAAAAATTGATAATCATCTACTACATTCATAATATCCGACCCCGAAGACCCCCACATACTAATATTGAATACAATCGGACCATAAACATTTTATAATCTGAGATAAATCACCCTGACCAATTTTGAATCGAATCGGACCATAAACCTAGATCTCGTTCGCCATTTGGAACGCCATTTGTTTTTTTCTATAACAAAAGTTCCATGAGCTGCCATTTTAGTTTCATAAATTTTGACAAAAAATTCATAATCTCCGACTCCGAAAACCCCCACATACAAATTTTGAATAGAATCCGACCATAATCACAAAACTCCTCCGCCATTTTGGAGCCGCTATCTGGAATTTTTGAATTCTGATAAAAAATAAAATATAATCTCTGTCCCCGAAAACCCTCACATACCAATTTTGAATCGAATCGTACCATAATCAGAAAACTCGTCCGCCATCTTGGAGCCGCCATTTATGTTTTTTTCTCTATAAAATTTTCATAGAATAGAATAGAAGTTCATTAATCAGACACTAGTTTACATTGGATTGACAAGTCAAATTACACACTTACATTATACTTAGTGCTAAGGTAAAATCTATTTATTAATGTCCTCATAAAAAATATAAATATATAAAACTATCCAGCATAATTAAAACAATCTGTAGGACGCTGATAACATATCGTGAATTCTTTTATATCATAAAATGCATTTTGGAGTAGAAAAGACTTTGATTTGAATCTGAACAAATTCGATTGGTTTTTTAGTTCATTGGGCAATAAATTGAAGAAATTTGCGCCTGCATATTTGGGGGATTTTTTGTAGTTTGTGTAGGTGGCTAGTTCCAATCTTTTTCTATAAATGTAGGCGTGAGTTAAAGTTTATATAGATAAATACTTGTGAAAGTTAGGAGTTTTTTTCCTTAAAGATATTTCTGCAGGATTTTTGATAATCCAAGTGGAAGATCAGCCGAATTATCCTTTTCTGGGCGAGGAAGACTCGAGCACTATTGGTCGCCAAGCCGTAAGCTAAAATGTTATAGCTGATAGTTGAATAAACCAATGCATAGTAAACAGGAATTATTTCATCTCCAAGACAACTCGTCAGATTTTTTTAATGCATGGTCAACCGGAATTATGAACAACTGCCAAATTTCAGCTCAATCGGATGTCAGCAAGTGCTCCCAAAATGGATTACAAATTTTGAACCGGAAAGAATGACATAGTGACAGAATGAGAATGACAGAATACCAACGAATGAGAAGTTAATAAAAGTTGTAAAAGGAAAGACTCACCAAAAATTTTTTTCCGAGTTGATGTAAATAAAAATAATACATAAGCGACATTCTAGATTCAACGAAAATCACTCACGGGACAACAGGTTTAATTAACATCAAGTTCAAGATAAACGAATACTGAGATAAAATTCAAAAAATATCCATAACCATATAGTTTTTGTATCAATGAAAAAAACAATGTGGTAAAAAACGATAACAAATCATATAAGAATCTGACTCATCAAGTTGAAATAGGACGTGTTCAATCCTTCTGTCTCTTCTGGTATTGACGCTGTCTTGGTGGACAATTTCGCTAAGAAGTCTTTTTGACAGAAAGGGTTTTTTATCAAAAAAATTACCATTTTCTCTAGTATGTTCTACTGGAGCAGTGAGGATTTTGGGCATTGAGTTTTTTTGTGTCCCTATATCGTGTTCAGATGTGCGTTTTTAAAATATCGGCCTGTTTCACCAACGTAGCATTTTGTACAATTGAAACAGTTGATTTTATAGACGACGTTTATTAGATTAGTGGGGGTTTTTGTTTTTGGGCGTGAATAAAACTTGCTAACATTGTTGTCGTTTTCAGAGAGATTTCTCACATACGGTATTTTGTAATATGTCATTGTCAAATTATTGGTTTGTTACAAGGTTTTTTATCATGGAGATTATTTCGATTAGTGATGGAGGGTAATTGTTTTTAATAGAAGTTGTTTGCTTTGTACAAGATTTGTTTTATGATATTCTGGGTTTGAAATTTTGAGCACTCTTGTTTTCAAATCTTAATGATCTTATCTTATGTTGGAAATTATGATGTGAAAAACGTCCTATTTCAACTGATAATCATTTGTTATCTTTTTTTAACACAATTGTTTCCTCCATTGACACAAGAACTATATGGTTCACCGATATTTTTTGAATTTTATCTCATATTCGTTTGTCTCGTACTTGATGTTAAACCTGTGGTCCCGTGAAACTGTTTTTCGTTGTATAGTATAGAATAGAAAAGAATAGAAATTTATTCACCTTAAATAACAAAGAAGGTAAGTCAGACATAGAATTGATACATTAAATTATTGATACAATTAGGTGTAAATAGTGTGTGTACAGATAAATGGAAAAAAAATATAAAAAATATTTGAATAATATAATAATAATAATAATAATATTTATTCATCTTCTCGATATATAAACTATAGACAATACATTGTACAGACTTTTGATAATAAATGTTTACATTTTACATTTAAATATGTGCGGATATGTGAACAAATAAATATAGGAATTCACCATATACCTTAAATGGTGTCAATTTATACACATTCTATCCGGAGATTTTGTCCTATTCATAGTATATAATGTAGGGGTTCATCAGAAAAATCAGCGATTTGTGAATTGATCATCAAATATTGATACTTATTAAATAGTGTGTTGTGTGTGTTATCCAATAAATTGAAAAAAATTATAAAAATAAATATAATATGATAAAAGATTTACAGTATATATAATTTATGTGCAGTTAATACTCAGCAAACATATATCATCAGGAGACAAAAATTCCTTGATGGAGTAAAAAGGATTTTGTATGAAGAATGATTTCACACCATTCTTGAATGAAATGTAGGCGGGTTTTGATTTGATGTCATCTGGTAGAGCGTTATAAAAAACGGGAGATTTGCGAAACATAGATGTTTTGTGAGGAGGTAAACGGAGATTTTTGGTCCTTGTGTTATAGTCATGAATATCAAATTGTTGTCGAAAAGTGTTGAAATATTTCCTGGTAAAGTTAACGCACTGCATGATGTAAATAGAAGGGACAGTGAAAATTGAGTATTTCGTGAATGTTTCTCTACAACTTGCACGATAGTCTAGGTCGAAAATTAATCTCATTAATCTCTTTTGTGCTATAAGAACTCTATTAAGATCCTTGGCACAACCCCAAGACATTATATTATATGACAAGATGACAGTAAGCGAGTGCATAATATAGGTTCATCAGAGTTCTCTCATTAACGTATGATTTCATTTGAAGAATTCCATAAAAAGCTTTGTTTAAGTTGTTGCATATGTGTTTTATGTCATTATTAAAGCTCAAATCGCAGTCGAGCCAGGTACCTAGAAGTTTAGCACTGGTTGTAAAAGGAAATGGAAATTGTTCTTGTATTAACTTCGGGATCATTTTATGAAGATGAAAATTTACACATACAGTTTTTTCATTGTTCAATATCAAAGAGTTTTTGTTGCACTAGATCTCCATTTGCTTGGATGTTTTATGAATTTTGGTTCACAAACATTAGGAACAATAGCGGTCCCAAGATCGAACCCTGAGGAACTCCTAGTGAAGACGGGAATTCTTCTGAGAGTTCGTTGTTAATTTTTACAACAAGTAGTCGATTTCGCAGGTAAGATTCAATCCAATTTAGTGAGATACCCCTTATACCAAGGGTGTATAATTTTTTCAATATAAATTCAGAATTTAAGCTATCGAAAGCCTTAGACAGGTCGAAGAGAAGGGAGACGACATAATTGCCTCTGTCAAGTTCCATGTAAACATAATCCATGAGTTGGTTAGTGGCAGTTTCCACTGACTTATTCTTTCTGAACCCATGTTGGCTCGCAGTAAGAATATTATATTTATCATTGAAATCCGTAATTATGTTGTAGACGCATCTCTCAAGAATTTTGGAAATCTCAGAGAGCAGTGAAATTTGACGGTAATTCTCAATATTAGCTGAGTTTCCTTTTTTAAATAAGGGAAAGATGATTGCTAATTTGAACATATCTGGAAAGGTACCTGATTCCAAGGATAAATTTATCATGCGAGTCAAAGGAGGAACGATAATATATGGTATTGGTTTCAAGAGTTCAGAAGAAATGTCATCAAATCCCGATGTATCTAGAATTTTTTTTTTTTTTTATGTTCTGGTTCCCACGAAAAGGGATATCCTGTAATGTTCAGAGAACATCGTGGGAACCTAGGGAAAGAAGGTAGGAGTTGGTGTTCTTCTTAAATTTCTGAAGGTTGTATGCCTCGGGGAACACCTCCCTAGGCAATGAGTTCCAAAGCCTCGCTGTTCGTTGGATGAACGAGTCTTTGGAAAGTGATGTTCTGCAGGTTTCCAAAGTGACCACGAAGGGGTGTGATGACTGAACTTGACGGGTTAATCTCGAAGAGACTGCCAAAGCAGGAACGATTGTTGATATTTCAGAAGAGCATCGCCCATGAAAATATCTATAAAATAGAGACAAATCGCCAACTTTTCTACGGTGTTCCAGACAAGTGAGCGAGTTTGTAAGCGAGGCATCACCGACGAGACGAATTGCCCTTTTTTGGACAGAATCCAATAGCCTCAGGATATGTTTAGGTGCCGCACTCCAAATATGGGAACAGTATTCCAGGACAGGTCGGATCTGTGCCTTATAGATCATAAGCAGCTGACTGGGGGTGAAATAGCTCTTGGCACGAAACAGAAAACCAAGTTTTTGGGATGCCCTTTTGGCAATGGACCTCACGTGATTTTCCCAGGAAAGGTTATGCTGATAGTAATACCAAGCATCGATATGGATGGCTTCAGTGGTATGGTTACTCCTGACAAAGTTATGTTAGGCACAGTGAGATCGGCTTTTCTAGAGAAAAGACATGCTTGTGTTTTGTTTGCATTGAATTCTACCAAGTTATTAGATCCCCATTCGAGAATTGTTGCCAAGTCCATATTTATATTATTAACATTTCTTCCTCGTTCATTTCTGGTTTCACGGGCTGATATAGGGGCCCTGGAAGAGAAAGCGGTATGGAGGGTACTATCATCAGGGAAAGCTGTGTACTGGACATGAAGTTGCTTTCAACAGGTCGTTGATGTGAAGTAGAAATAGTGTTGGTGCGAGAATGGATCCTTGCGGAACACCAGCATTTATGAGTAGAGTGCCAGATGAAACTCCATCGACCACTACATGGAGAGACCTGTTTGAGAGAAAACTAGCAAGCAGAGAACACAGCTGAGGGGGCAAGCCATAAGACGGAAGCTTGGCGAGGAGTCCCTGGTGCCAAACTCGATCGAACGCCTTGGAGATATCTAATGCCACAGCTAAAGTTTCTCCATGCTTTTCAATAGATAGCTGCCATATATGTGAGACGTAAGCGAGCAGGTCACCAGTTGATCTCTGATGGCGGAAGCCATATTGCCTATCGTTGCAATTCCTGAGTCTTCCAGATATTTCATGAGCTCGATGTTGATGGCTTTTTCCATGACCTTTGAAATAATAGATAGCAGTGCGATAGGTCTGTAGTTGCTAGGTAGGGCCTTTTTGCCTTTTTTTAGGGACTGGCTGTACTCTTGCAATTTTCCAATTGGACGGAAATACCCCCAAATTGTAAGAGTGGTTGAACAACTTGCAAAGAACAGGTGTTAGTTCGGGGGCACATTTCTTGAGAACAATCGGCGAGATTCCGTCAGATCCACAGGCTTTGTTGGTGTTGAGACCCAGCAAAATCTTTCTGATAGTACGTTGGCGAAAGGTGATCTCGGGCATGTGACTGTCAATAGGTGTAATGTTCGGGGGTTGTTTTCCCGATGAATCCAGAGTGAATGTCTGTTTATGTATTATTTTTATATACATCCAACTCGTAAAAACTAATTTTTGGTGGGTCTTTCTCTTTTAATTATCTATTTTACTGTAAAACATTTAATTTCTTCATTTTTACTATTTCTTAACCCCTTCAACTTACAAAAACTCATTGTTACAGTGTCCTAAAGATTAATTTAATAAAATTCGAAACGTTGGCAGAAGAAACAATATTTTTTCTTCAACAATATTGATCCAAATCCAAACAAACCTCCGCTCCTCCTTAAAGTCCAACCTCACCTTCACGTGGTATGGGGTGAACGGGCCACGGCCACCCAGCGAATGGGATAGGTTAGTGGACATTCGTATAGCATTGCCGAAACCTTGGTAAGCCAATTACCACCCAATGTAAACACTTTAAAATCACTGCATAATAAACTCAAACCAACCCCTTCTGGATCTCTATTTTTCGAACCCTAACTTCATCTGAAGTTTTCAATGCAATAAATGAGCTAAAAAACTCCAATGGCCTTGATGTGTACCAACCTCAATAGTAAAATAATTAAAGGAAACATGTACATATTTGGTACATGTATCAGTGAAGGATCTTTTCCTGACGATCTTAATAGTTATTTATCTAATAAGGATCATAAAGACGATCATTATGGTACAAGTCGTGAATGTTATTGGGCGAGGCTAGCCGAGTGATAACACGACGTGGCCATAATGATTGTTTATGATTCGTATTACATACAAAATTTTATCGATGGCATTTATATCAAACATTTTCGCAAAATTAAAAACTGCATTTTTGACATGTCACAATGACAACTATTTTAAAAGGAGTAAGTACACACTGTAGTTTCAAATATTAGGTAAGTAGGTTAGTGAGCTGTGCTTTTAGTCTAGTTAACAAGTGCTTTTTAGGTCAAATTTTTTTCGCATTCTCCGAAAATTATGATTGAGGTGTCGGTCGATTCGGAATGGCATGTAGATATTTTTTGAGAAAATGCTAAGACCGCTCGCAAAAATTGCAATAGTTATAAACAATTGAGTGGAAAAATAAAGTGGGGTTTGGTTTTTCGCCAATATCTCAAAAACTATTCGAGATAATTCAAATTTGAAAAAAGATGCAAAGATGCAAAAGATGCTTAATTTGTTGTTTGATCAATAAAGAATGAATAAGTCTGAAAAAATTTCCTTGTATCTTCATTAGTTAAAAAGTTATAATAAAATGAAACATAAAAAACCAGGTCTGAGTGGTGAAATGAAGGAGAGCAGAAAATTTAAAGTTCAATAAAAAATATAAAAAAATTTTTTTTTTCTAAAAATAATACATGATTGTTTTTGTTTTTTTGAAGAGAAAAAAAAATACAAAAGATAATTCATTTGTTTATAACAAATTGTTTATTAAATAAACAATGAAAATTTAAATAATAAACGTTTTTTTTTAATATCGAAGACCAAGATAAATCATGATTTGAAAAAAAAATTTTTCAATTTTATAACAAGTGGTAAAAAAAATGTTATTTTTTTTAAAATTTTTTTAAATTTTTTTTTTAATTATCTCAAACAACGCATTTGTTTATAACAATTTTTTAAACAATGGAGATGAAAATTATTAAAAATCATTTTTGAGTAGCTTCTGATCATAAGAAAACGGATCGAAAATAATATTATGAAAAAAAAGTTTTTTTCAATGTTTAATGAAGTTTTATAATTTTTCACCTTAGTAAATAAATTGTTAATAACAAAACGAAAATTAACAACTTTTCAATTTTTCCAACGGGAATCTATTCTTAGGCTTTGAAAAATAGCTCCACGAAAGGAAAACATCCTCAGATTAATAGTTTAACAATTATCGCACTTGCAATGTTAATGTTCGTGCTACAAAAAATTGTTAATAAAGTAATGGATAACTTATTGAAAAATCGCGATAAAAATTTTTGGACCACGGATTATTGTTCATTGATCTATCCTGCAGGAGCTTGAATTTTTTCAGTTTTTAATTTTCATATTTAATAAGTTTAAATAAAATTTATTCATTAAAGGTCCGAAGGGGACGTGGTTTGCGCAAGCCGGAGTACCCGTTTTTGGGCGTATTTTCAACCCTCTGGAAAAATTATAAATATTGGTCCTTCCGGCAGTCCAAACTTTTTCTTAGGAAATTTCCTTCTCTTTCTGCATCTTTTTTCAAATCTGAATTATCTCGAATAGTTTTTGAGATATTGGCAAAAAACCAAACCCCCTTTTTTTTCACTTAATTGTTTATAACTATTGCAATTTTTGCGAGCGGCCTTAGCATTTTCTCAAAAAATATCAACATGCCATTCCGAATCGAATGACACCTCAATCATAATTTTCGGAGAATGCGAAAAAAATTTGACCTAAAAAGCACTTGTTAACTAGACTATTGCCGTTTCCTTGACAACGGCAGGTTGTAACGGCAATATTTATTTATCTGCTGACAAACACAATTGTCACGTAGAATTGAATATAATTTAATTAATAATGAGTAATTCTGAAACTGGTAGTTTACCTTCTGATTTGAAAGAAATTACACGAAATATCGTGGACTCCCTTTTGCCGGAAAAATAACGGAGTGTATATGAAATAACGTTTAATCGGTACGAAGAATGGTGTTCTACTAAGAAAATCAAGAATATCACCCATGAAAAAGTATTGTTGGCTTACTTTGAATGCTTATCTAAGGAAAGAAAACCATCTTCTCTCTGGTCGTAGGTATTATTCGATGATAAGAAGTATTTTATTAACAAGAAAAAACGTCGATATTAGTAAGTACCTACAGCTGGTTGCATTACTAAAACGTAAATCAGAAGGTTACAGAGCTAAAAATTCCAAAATTTTCACTAAACAAGATGTCACAAAGATGATACATATTTATTTGAAAAAGTTGCTATGATAATTGGACTAAGTGGAGCATGCAGAAGAGAGGAACTGACAAATATGCTTGTTGAAAATGTGATAGATGAAGGATCCGTTTTTAGAATTACTTTACCGAATACAAAAACAAAGGTAATGCGAGAATTTTTGGTAACATCGTGGAATATCCCAGGATTGAATATGGTAGAACTTGTCAGACAATATGTGAAAATACGACCTTGCAACACAAACCATCGACGTTTTTTTGTCACTTATAAAAATAAGAAATGCACGAAACAACCCGTTGGAATTCACACCTTTGGTAAAATGCCAAAAGTGATTTCCACTTTTTCAATTTACCTCACCCTGAAGAATATACCGGACATTGTTTTCGGCGATCGTCTGCTTCATTTTTGGCCGATTCTGGAGCTGATCTGTGTACCGTGAAACGCCATGGCGGATGGAAAAGCAATACTGTTGCTGAAGGTTACATCGAAAATTTGAAAGAGCAAAAGAAAAAAATATCAGAAGCAATTTTTGGTGCCAACAACCAAACAGGATTACAAGTTTACCAAAAAGCATCAACTACTGATCTTAAAACTCTAGAATCCATTGGAATTAATATTGCAAATTGTAGTAATTGCTCTTTAACCATTTATAATAAATAGTTTTGTACATAGTTATGCATTTTGAATGAACTTTTTTAATCTGTCCATCACATATTTTTCATATAGAATTGCATTATGGTGCTCAGTACCATAATGAATTCATTATGGGACTAAGTACCATAATAAGCTTCCTTATTCATCAAAATTGAGTGACATAACGTTGTCATTATGACATGCCATTAGATAAAATTATTAAATGAAGTTTTTTGGAGCTGTGTGCACGTAATGAAATACTTGCTTTGAAAGAAATTTGTATTTCGAGCAAAATTATTTTTATTTTTAAAATCGTAGCAGAGCGCTTCCGACTATATAATAGTCATCATCAGTGCTTACCTGCAAGTAAGTAATACCTAATGAAATTGTGTATAAAATATTTTGACATTTTGAAAGATGAAGATTTTAGGTTACTTATCGTCAGGTTTACAAGAAGTCCTCAGAACAGATTCCAGTTTGTATAAAATAGGTAAACCTTAGGTACATATAACATGTTAAAACATTTCTTAAAAAACACTCAAGTGTTTTGAATTGATGTAATCCATTATTTTGAAAATGAATTCCACATGGTTCTATGGATGTCAATGTTGAAGTGAAGAAGGAAACGCATGTTGTCGTTGACAATGACAAGAGTGACACATGACTTGGAACCTTAGAAACATATTATACAGAAGGTGGCAAACGTAGATGGCGTTCTATTCCATTTTGGAGTGAAGAAGAGTGACCCTCTCAATTCCTTACACCCTAGTATCAAATTCACCCTTGAAATTGAAGAAAATAATAAATTACATTTTTTAGATCTATCTATTCACAAAAATTGTAACAACTTAAATTTTAGCATTTATAGAAAACCAACACAGACTGACCATGTCATACCGAACTTTTCCAAATCGCCCACATCAGCACAAAATGGCTGCTTTCAATTGCTATATACACAGACTTTTAAACACACCTCTCTACAGTCAATTTCCGAGCAGAGATTAACACTTTGAAACAAATAGCTTCCAATAACAACTACAATCCTAATTTGATTTAATTCTCTTATTCAGAAAATTAAAAACAAAAAAGAATTAAATTCAGCATTTCCAAAAACTGAACCTGAACCACTTCCTTTCGTAAATGATCACATTTCAAATAAAATTGCAGGTTGCATAACCAAAAATGGTAAGGATAATGTCAAAGTTGCCTTCAAAACAACGAAGAACTTAAATAGACATCTTGTCAACAGTAAAGATAAAATTGATAAACTTTCTAAAGGTGGTATTTACAAACTAAATTGTGAAGATTGTACAGCGACATACATCGGTAGGACCTGTAGACCTTTGGAAGTTCGAATAACCGAACACCTTAATGAAAATAAAAAATCAGCCTTTGGCCATCATCTTAGATTCAATAAACACAATTTTAGCCCGAATAGACATTCAAAAATTCTACATGAAATCAGACAAAAAAGAACAACACGAAGTTAGATTTCATGGAAGACCTTTACATTAACAAAGAATTGAAAAACAATGACCTTTGTCTGGATTTACAAGTCAATTTGAATAGATCTCTCATCCCACTTCACAGACGTCTGCAATAAATGAATAAAATAATTTCAATATCATTTAATCAATCCCTTATTTCTCAATGATGATTCACTTCAGAAATACTTTAGCATTTGTTCCTAGCCAACTTCCACTCTGAGAACACTCTTTCACTCTAGAGTCACTCTGCTTTACTCAAAATGGAATAGAACGCCATGTACGTTTGCCACCTTCTGTATAATATGTTTCTAAGGTTCCAAGTCATGTGTCACTCTTGTCATTGCCAACGACAACATCCGTTTCCTTCTTCACTTCAACATTGACATCCATGAAACTATGTGGAATTTATTTTTAAAATAATGGATTACATCAATTTATAACACTTGAGTGTTTTTTAAGAAATGTTTTAACATGTTATATGCACCCAAGGTTTTTACCTATTTTATACAAACTGGAAACTGTTTTGATGGACTTCTTGTAAACCTGACGAGTAAGTAACCTAAAATCTTCATCTTTCAAAATGTCAAAATATTTATCCACAATTTCATTAGTATTACTTACTTGCTGGTAAGCACTGATGATGACTATTATATAGTCGAAAGCGCTCTGCTACGATTTTAAAAAAAAATTATTTTGCACGAAATACAAATTTCTTTCAAACCTACCAAAATGATTAAAGTCATTCCAGTTTTCAAAAGAGGTGAACAAAATCTCATCGAAAACTACCGTCCCATATCTATCGTTCCCATTTTTGGCAAAATCTTTGAGGTTATACTTAAAAAAAGGTTATACCGGTATTTAGAGGGAAATAATCTACTGAACTCGAACCAATATGGTTTCCGAAAGTCCTGCTCAACTGTTCGAACAGTAGTTCGAGTTGTGAGGGATATAGTCGATGGCTTTGAAAAGGGTCAGCATAATGCTGCGACCTGTGTGACCTAAGTAAAGCATTCGACTGTGTCTCTCATACCATTCTTTCACATAAACTGGAAGAATATGGAGTCAGAAGCGTGGCACTTTCACTTTTTTTCGTCCAATTTGATGAATAGAAAACAGTGTGTCGATCTAGATGATAACAGAACATCTACAGTCGATTGAACTCGGAGTTCTCCAAGGATCTGTTCTGGGTGCGCTTCTGTTTATAGTTCACAGAAATGATTTTTTCTATGATCTACTACCCTACAAATGCGTCATCTATGCTGATGACACATCTATCCTGTGCTCAGACGACGACTGTCAGAATTTACTCGCCTGCATGACACTTGCAGAAAGTCAAGCTGAATCGTGGTTCAACTCGAATCTTCTCAAACTGAATAAAGAAAAAACACAAAATAATTTTCTCAACTAATCATATATCTGTGGGAAAAACTGTCAATTTATTGGGAATCACACTTGATGACGCTCTGAACTGGTCATCTCATATACAATCATTAAGCCAGAAGCTCTATAAATATATTTTTTTACTCCGGCAATTGAAAAACTTTGCTAGGATAGAAACTCTTCTCTCAGCTTACCATGCATTCTTTCATTCTCATCTTAGCTATAGAACACTGCTCTGGGAAAACTCCTCCCACGTTTTAAAAATGTCCATGCATCAAAAACGCGCAGTTAGAATTATAGCAAATGCGGGTTACCGCGATTCCTGCAGGCCCCTCTTCAAAAGTCTGGGCATCATGACGTTATAGTCCATCCAATATCAATTGCAGAGGCTGTTTCTATAGGGAGCAAATGAAAACTCACTTCGCTAACACGAGCGTATATGCGAAGAAACGGAACGAAAAATAATCTGTGCTACTCGTAAACATTTTCCGTCGGCAAACGGTAGATCAAAAGAGCCGATAGTCAACGTGGACTCGAGTGAGGGCTGTCAGTTGTACAACCGATTCGTCTGGACCAATGAAGTCGGACATAATGCTGGCAGGTGTGTCTCTAGATGGGAGGTCATAAATCACGCGTTATATTTGTGTTTTAATAGCTCTGAAAGATTGAAAACCAGTAGCGTGTATGGTCTTGGTGTGTGCCGATCGAAATACGTTTTAGGATATGATAATAACCTACATCAAACAATGAAAGAAATTATTTTTGTATAAAAGCTTGTCTTTAATTTTTTTTTCATTTTTCATTATTTATGAAGTATTTTTAAAATCTTAAAATATCTACATAAAATTAGTTATCTCCGCCACTGCTGCTCACACGATTTCGCCGCAAGACTTTTTTATGCTTCTGCAATTGATATTGGGAAAACTATACCTTCTACCTTCATATATCAAATTCTCCTGGAAATACTCCGTAAAGATGAGTTTCCGACCAACTCCCAATTTCACGGGTATAATACTCGTGGGGCTAATCTCTTAAGACCCCACCGGTTCAATTTACAAATATCCTCAAAGAACTCACTCGATGTCAATCTATACAATATTTTACAGTCTACTATCAGACTCCTACCATCGCCAATTTTCGAAAAGCATCAAGGAATACCTAATTGAACAATGTTTCTATAGTACAGAGCAATATGTTGACACAACCTCAGTGCAAACAATTTTTTAACTGTTCCTATTTATTCGACATGCTATAGAATGTATTGTATATATATAATGTATTGTTCATTTATTTTATGATTGTATATAGATTTTAATCTATTTATATTTTTTTTGATCTTTGCTTGTTCATTATTTACTTTTTTTACTATATTCTCCGTTCAGATTTACCATACGTCTACATTCGTACCACTGACTTGCTACTAATGTATCTTTATATACCGTAGTCAATAAACATTCTTCTTCCTCATGTGGGCGGCCGCGACTTGACTAACGAGGCTCTGGCAAACAGACCTAAATCCAAGCTGTGAGCGCCGTGGCGACGGATGTATGACACCGGGGTCTTAAAACAAACGGTGCCGCAACGGCGCCTCCGAGAAACAGGCCGAAATCTCGGAGTAACCAGCCTTAGCCAGGGCTGGACCAACTCTTCCCCCTCGCTCACTCGGGGGTTCAAATGACCACGAGACGAAAAACCGAAAGGGAATGAGGACAACTCTTGGCCTTCTCGATTTCTTTCATGACATTGAATAGGTTATGCTTCCGAGCGGTCTCCGTGATCGGAAGAGAACTCTTCAGGATGCTGAACAAACGACAGGGACCGCCCAGATGAACCTCCAGCACAGCAAGGTAGCCTCGGCAGTACATGCAATCGCTAGGAGGGAACTCGAAGCGGGGAGCATGGATACGACATGGGGAAAAATAGTAACAGGTAGGATACAGTGGACCAGAGGGTTCAAGTGTAGTCGAAGGCCACAACCTGACAAGCCTACAGGGTAGAGGTTTCAGTGGGTAAACCTGTGTCAGGGAGTCCCACACTACCGTAAGGTGTCGACCTCCCATAAAAAACAAACCTCCTCAATATTATTTATTATTCATTTCACTGTTATACCCAGTTACAGAATAATGATATAAGTTGCTTAAGAGGCAATACAATAATATAGTCTACTTAAAAAACGAAAAATTATGTAAATTTTTGTTATAGTTCGTAAAAACGTTTTAAACCTGCTCATAAACAATTGCAAAAATTATTGATTGAATGAATGAATGCAGTTACAATCTAAACAATAAAAAAAATTAAGACAAGCTTTTATACAAATGCAGTGAAAAGGAAAAATAATTTATTTAATTGTTTGACCTAGGTTATTCTGTGTATACAGATTCAAAATCTTGCCGCGCAAGAATACCTATTTTATATTCGCGGCAAGCTTTTGAATCTGCTACTCACAGAATAACTTAGGTCAAACAATTAAATACATTATTTTTTCTCCGTTAGTGCATTTGTATAAAAGCTTGTCTTATTTTTATTAATAATTTCAATTCATTAATTTTCAGTAATACATGAAATCTTACATAATTTTGAATTCTGACAGGACTATCCCAATTTTGATTGGAATCGGGTCATAATAACAAAACTCGTCTCCATCTTGGAGCTGACATCTCCAATTAATGAATTTTGACAAAAACGTCATGATATCCGACCCTAAAAACCCCCATACACCAATTTTGAATAGAATCGGGCTATAAAGACACAACTCGTCGTCATTTCGAATTCGTGGATTTTGACAGAAAAATCATCATCTCCAACCCCCAAAACCCCTACATACCAATTTTGAATAGAATCGAACCATAATCACAAAGTCGTCACCTATGAATATAGGAATATGAAAATCGACAGGAAAACTCGATGTATTTTTTCCTACAAACTCCGAAGAGGTTCAAAAAACCATAATTGAACTAAAATTGAATAAAGCTCCAGGCCATGATAATATACGTGCAGAAACTCTGAAAAAATTATCGAAAGAGATAAGAGGTCCGCTAACCCACTTAGTCAATTGCTGCTTTGATAGAGGCTACTACCTAGAAACCTCAAAGTTGAATCTCAAGCCACTTTACAAAAATGGAGATAAACTAGGAGTGGTGAACTATAGACCTATCTCACTCATATCAAACATTTCAAAAATTATAGAAAAAATAATAACCATCAGAATCCAGAACTTCTGTAAAAAATATAAAATACTTTCCAACTTCCAATATGGCCTCAGAGAGGAAAAGTTGACCGACGATGCTATTCACAAATTAACAACTCACATCTACAAGTCATTGGACAAAAGCACGCCTGTCTTATGTATTTTCGTAGACCTCGCTGAGGCCTTCGATACCGTGTGCCATGAAAAACTGCTGAATGAATTGGATAATTATGGATTGTGAGGAAATACCTATAACCTACTGAAAAGCTACCAAGAGAATCGTGAACAAAGGGTTGACATCGGAGGTGAACTGAGCAATAGTATGTTCGTAACTTACGAAGTGCCGCAAGGGACAGTACTAGGACCACTCCTGTTCACACTATATATCAATGGCTTATTGAATATCAACATAAAAGGAAGGATCTTAAGCTTTGCTGACGACACAGCTATATTCTATGAATCGAAATCATGGGATACATTGAAATCGCTAGCGGAGGACGTTTTTAAAATAATAGAAAAATGGTTTAGACTAATACCCTCACACTCAATCTGGAAAAAATAAAATATCTGCCATTCACATCATACGCGAGTGGATTACCTAATCTGGGACCGTTGAACATTGGTCTCCAATCATATATTCCTGAAGCCGATTCGATAAAATATTTAGGTATCATAGTCGACCGACACCTCAAATGGAGCCTTCCAATGAAGAATATAATAAAAAAACTAAGAGGCATGCTCTCAAGACTCAAATACCTAGAAGACTATCTTGACACTAAACATCTTACTGTACTATACTACGCATTCGTACAATCACAGCTAACTCACGGAGTAATAGGATGGGGAGGTTTAAATGATACTCATCTTGAAAACTTGAACGTTCTCCAGAGGTGGATTCTGAGAATAATATTCGGTAAGCCACTCTTATTTCCCAATGATCAATTATATGTATTGTCTGGTATGTACGACGTGAGACAACTTTTTTGTGTGTCCATGCTCACCAATCTCAAAAAACACAAAACAACTCCAGAACAAGTGACCCACAACTACACCACCAGACATAGATCGCAACTACTGCCATGTTGTGAAAAAACAATAGGTCAACGTCACTGTGACTATCTTGCACCCAGACTCTACAGCTTGATACCTATCCCGACAAAAAGCATAAATAATTTAAACTTATATAAAAAAAATAATAACTGGATTTCTAGTATTGAAAGAAATAATAAACACATTAAACAATAAATAAAAAAAATCTCCATAATAATCTATATTTTATATAATATATATATATATATATATGTGTACATATATATATATATATATATAATCTACTTCAAATCTACTATATGTCCGTTTGTCTTAACATAAAACCCTACTGTTAATTATATATTTACCCTACGAGTATATGAATGCGTTTACATATTGCATGTTTATGTGTATTTATATTATATTATTCATTACACTACATTACTTTGGTCATAACTTACACTACTTTATTATTATTATCTTTATCATCATTACATTGTATACATACGAAACCACGTACAAGCGATAGTCCTCCGGAACTAAAGCTTTTGTGGTACCCCATGTTTATTTGGTATAACCTCATTTATTATATAAACACTCTTGTTTCTTAGTGAATAAACTTTTTTATTATTATTATATTGGAGCCGCCATTTTGTTTTTTCTCCAGCAAAAATGGCAGAATTCCAAACAGATTTATGTATAAATAAAATAATAGATATAAGAATAATTAAATAGGAATGCCCACACCAAAAACCAGCTAATATATAATATTCAATTTGTCACATATTATCTCCATATCTATTCAAACAATTTTATGGTAGAATATTCTTTGATTTCACGAGGAATTAAATTGAATTCGACCATACCTTTGAAAACGACAGATTTCGTCGAACTAGATTTAGTGGTTGGTTTTACATACAAATTTATATTGTTTGCCGTTCTTGTCGCCCGATCATGAATATTGTCACAGGAATCAATTGACATTGTAATAATTGGGCAGTGAATTATTTATCTTGTGAAAATCATTGTTTGATTTTATTGAACAATTGGGGAAAACAAAGTACCTCAAATTATTCCAGCGGCAATTTTCTAGGTAGATTATTCCCATTATATATTGTTTTGATTGGCCAAAACGTAAATGAATGATTTGAATTGAAAGTTTCGATTGGTTTATAGAAATGTCAAAAAATAATCACTGTTGTTCGACTTTACTGAGATAATGATGAAGATATAAGTCTCATAAATACAATTTTACGGATTTTTTTGAAATACCGTCTATTAAATTTTAGTTGGGTATCAAGTACGAATCCCAAGTATTTCATTTCCCGAACCATCTCTATTCGATTTGTTGAAAATATAAACAGGATGTTCATAAAATCAGATGTGGAATCATCTGCGACTGAAAGATAAACTTAAGACACTATCTTCGATCGTCAAGATAACCTCTTGTGGGGTTTTCATGTTGAAAAAGGAAACATTCTCAATTGAACATTGATAGAAGGATTTTTCTGTGAATTGAAAAATCCACGATTAAAATGAAGTTATTTTTTGTGAATGTCTCAACAGATAACAACTACTTCCCCGGCTAAAGCCACGCTGGACATTGAACTACATCTGATAGATATTCTGAAAAGGCCCTAACTCAAAAGAAAAAATCTGAAATTGAAAATTTGCATTTTCATTCAGATAGTTATTTTATTTTCTATTCCAGTCTTAATTAAGAACTAATAAAGATGAATGAGGCAAAGAAGAATGTTTTCCAAAAGAGAGTACACCAGAAATCATTCGTAACATTGACGCAGGAGAGACATCGCATTCACTAGGTCCATCTCTTGTTGAAATAATATCGTATTCAATTCATGAGGAAGACGTCTCCGTTAATCTATTACATGGCCAGGTTAATATTGATTCATCATCAATTTTGTTATTAAATGCTATTTCATGGATTACTGTATCAATAATACACAAAAAACAATAAGTTAAGAAAATATTTAATTAACAAGAACAATTATCACAAACCACATACATTTATTTTTCCATTTATAAAAGATGTTCAAACTGGCGGCCCTCTTGTTCAATACATAGACGAATTCTTCTTTTAATTCTATTGATGGAGCGTGTTACTTCCCTTGTAGTTATTCTGGAAAATTCGTGAAACACAGAATTCCTTAAATTGTCGATGTCGTGATAATCATTTTGATAAACACGATCTCCAAGAGTACCACAGAGGAAGAAGTCCAGTGGAGTAAGATCCGGCGACCTTGCAGGCCATTGCACCACTCCTTGATTTCCTATCCATTTGTTAGGAAAATTTCTATCCAGAAAATCCAATATGGTTGCTCTGTTATGAGGTGGTGCCCCATCATGGTGAAACCACATATTTTGGACCTGCGCTAATGGAATATTCTCCAAATATTCCATGAAGGTGGTTTCCAAAAAGTTGAGGTAACGTTCGCCATTCAAATTATAATTATAGATGACAGGGCCTAATAATTGATTACGATACATGCCTGCCCAAACACTGAAACTAAATCGAACCTGAGGTCTAACCTCCCTGAAGGCTCTGGGATTTTCGTGGCACCAAATGAGAAGAATTGTTTATGTTGAACATTCCGCAATTTGTGAAGTTGCTTTCATCTGTCCAAATGATATAATTTAAAAAATCTGGATTGCCTTCGATGCTGTTTGATAACCACCGACACCATACCAACCGTCAACACTTCAATTTCACCATTGAATACGCTCATCACTGCAGACTGAGGAATTTCTAGTTCTAAAGCGATTTGCCGCGTTGATTTGGAAGGATTATCTCTGATCTGAAAAAGTATTCAATAATTTTCTCAGAACAATGAAAAGAAAAATTGTATACCTGTCCCAGAACATTTTCTTTCATTTAGATTGGAAATTCTACTCCCGTATTTGCTTCTGGGTTTCTCGAAACTGCCAAACTCACATAGATTTTCATCTAATTTTCTGAACATGCTTCTGCACGGCTGCTGTCTTTCCGGATATAATAAGTACTTAATTTTTGCTAAATCACAATTCCTATTTGATTTGTAATAAACCATGATCGTATCACGATTCTCAAAACTTGTGAACGGCATTTTCAGTCGGAAACAGAAACGATTATTGATGAATTTATGACTGTTGTCAAATAAACAATCGTCATGGCCTACTGGAAGAAATTATCAGGTCGGTGCAAGTAATCGAAGTATTGATATGGATTTCCAAGACAACCAAAATGTATTTTCAATTTCATCTCAAACTAATGAGCATTAGGTTTTGATCAACTGGAAGCATCATATGGCAAGTAAAAAAAAGAGATTTGTACATTTTTAGTACACATATTCAGATGTAAATATTCCAAACTCTTGAGAGTAATTTTTTAATTGAAAAAATAATGCACTCAATACAATAGATCGATATCATTTGATTAAGAGATGTCCCGAAACGCATGAATTTTCAAATCATCCGATTTTCACTGATGATGACCAGATACCATCGAAACGACTGAAAATTTCAAGTGATATTCACAATCATGATAAAATATGACCATTGAATCCTAA
This sequence comes from Gonioctena quinquepunctata, assembly GCA_018342105.1. Taxonomy (NCBI): domain Eukaryota; kingdom Metazoa; phylum Arthropoda; class Insecta; order Coleoptera; family Chrysomelidae; genus Gonioctena; species Gonioctena quinquepunctata. The sequence continues at coordinate 376,997 of JAFIRS010000310.1, forward strand.
AAAAGTGATAAAAAATCCAGGTCCGTATTTAAAATTTCATAGTTAGGGGTGGCCCAAGGAAAACACTTTCGTTTACATATTTTTACAGCCCATTGGAAGTTGCAATGACAAAGTGCAAACAGTTTCTGGAAATCTATTGTATTAAAGCAGATATAAGTAAACAAAAATAAAATTTTTCGTTTTTTCTGTAATCTTGAGTGAGAGGGTAGCTCAGATTTTTCAACATCATAGTAATGAGCTACATAATACGCAACTTTGCCTCCATTCAACCCTCTCTGTAGCTCTTACCGTTTCCGAGATCCCCATGCATCTACTCGAAGTTCACTCACCCGGTATGTTCATCTATTGGAAGAATCCCCAACTCATTTTGAATGAAAATTTGTTTGGACACAAATATAATATTTATTTGAATTAAACAACGATAATGATTAATTCAAATGAAGAATATTATATTGGTGAATTATATGCCTAGAGGCGAAGCGTACGCACAACTGACCCTGACTTAGATAATGTTACCGAATAGCAAAGCCACTTATCATCGTTGCGACGTCTGGACTTAAATGACTGGTGTAGGCTCATGCTCGCTTGCCATATTTGTCAATTCAGTGTATTAACAAAATGATACTCATTTGAACAAATATTTTTAGTGAAGAGTTGAAGCGTTCAGCTCATTTTGTTGAATTGACATTTTATTGAATTCATCAATTCGACATAAATATTTTGAATAAAAAAAGTGTGCGGTGGGGACCCCCGTCAGGAACGAATTCCTTTACTCCTTTTATCATCCTCCATATCACTCCCATATTTTGTTCGGAAGTGGGGTGAACAAAATTTTTCTCCTGGACACAGGTTTTTAGCGTCTCTTCCTTACCCCACTTTCCATCCCCCACATTTTGATGGGTTACACTCACCACATTCTTTTCATTCTCCGTTTCACTTATAGTAGAGGAGACCGTGAGAGATCGACTTTCACCGATCTGATAACTCGATGAGACATATTTTTTATCAAATATAATTTATAAACAAATATGCCCATGATAACTTGCCTACGAAAAGTGTTCATAGCTATTATTAATTGAATTAATTTTAATCAATTTTCTTTCATCACCTCCACTCTTTTGATAACCGAATGAGTTTACCCCAACTGATAGTTTTTAACACACAGAATATGCCTAGGTAGGCTTGCCTACTTATTTCTGCGCATGGCTACCTGGCAAGCAGATGTGAACAGGTAAGTCAATATAGGTAACTACACCGATCTGTTAACCAATCGAAATTGATATCATAGGTAAGATAATTTAATTACAAAACCAATCGTATAGGCTTGCCTGCAAAAAATCGTACATAAAATATTATTGCCAAGCTATAAAGTTTTAGAATTTTAGCTATTTGATAGGTGCGAGAGAGGAAGTAGAGCGTCCGAGGTCCGTGTGATAGAACAGGACACAACATAGCAGCTGCACGCTACCTGACCGTTGAATGTATCCGAGTACGCATGCTCGTCTACATGTGAGTGACAGTGACAGCATTTATTTACACTCGACAGTAATTTTGAACTCTTTCATATGCTTTGTAATGAACGCTTTTATCAACATAAATGTATTACATTTTATTTTTTAATATTGATGTTTTTTTTTATTATACTAAAATTTTAAAAGTAACACTTATTCTTTCCCGCTTTACGGCATTTATTTGATTTAAATAATAAATAAATTATTCTTTATTTAATTTTAAATAAAAAATATAGATTTTTTATCATTTTTAAATTTTATAATATAGCTGTAAAATGAAAAAAAAATTGTTGAATTTTTATTTTTTATTAATATATTAAATTATTTATTTTTGATTATTTCATAGCTGTAAGTATATATAGTGTGAAATAATACAAAAATTGTGATCGAAATTAGAGTTATAATAATCAGAGTTCAAAATTATTTTCGAGTGTGAATAAATGCTGTCACTGTCACTCACATGTACACAGCATGCGCACTCGGATACATTCAACGGTCAGGTAGCGTGCAGCTGCTATGTTGTGTCCTATTCTATCACACGGACCTCGGACGCTCTACTTTCTCTCTCGCACCTATCAAATAGCTAAAATTCTAAAACTTTATAGCTTGGCAATAATATTTTATGTACGATTTTTTGCAGGCAAGCTTATACGATTGGTTTTGCAATTAAATTATCTTACCTATGGTACCAATTTCGATTGGTTAACAGATCGGTGTAGTTACCTATATTGACTTACCTGTTCACATCTGCTTGCCAGGTAGCCATGCGCAGAAATAAGTAGGCAAGCCTACCTAGGCATATTCTGTGTGTTAAAAACTATCAGTTAGTGAATATTCGGTTATCAAAGAGTGGAGGTGATGAAAGAAAATTGATTAAAATTAATTCAATTAATAATAGCTATGAACACTTTTCGATGGGCAAGTTATCATGGGCATATTTGTTTATAAATTATATTTGATAAAAAATATGTCTCATCGAGTTATCAGATCGGTGAAGGTCGATCTCCCACCGGCTCTTAGACTATTAGTGTTTTTAAACATTTTTCAGTTTCTCATACTCTGCGCTAACCTCGGCTCGGGCGGTCTTTTCGGCCTCGGACCCGGTGCCTGGCTCTCCAGTGTCTTTATTAGGTTCAAAATTACTCTTCATTACACTTTCACTATGTTTGAAAATGTAATCATTGAGTTTTTTGGGTTTCGCTTCACTTGGGAAAAATGATACACTATATCGCATCTTTTGCGGAGTTCCTCCACTTCTGTACCGAACAGCGACGATTTCCTGTTTCCGATGTGATTTTTGCCAACACACTATTTTATCAGTTTTGATTTGGTGAAATAATGCATTTTTCACGGTTTTTGTCACTGGGTGATCCATTGTGGCTTTTTGTTTACAATTTATCCACGCTTTTGTTGCGATCTGCACCTCGCTGGTTTCTTACATTGGAGGTCATTTATTGAACATTTCCAGCAATTCAGCCATGGTTGTTTATTTCCTTTCACTTTTTATAAGGGAAATTGTTTTCACTTTCGTGGGTTTTGGAATCCTAACCTCACTTTTTCACTCTGGCGAACCAATACGGTCGAAATTTCCACACTCGGTGGTTAATAAGGGTCACAATGGCCTGCAGTTTTCCAATGGTCAGATATCGTGTTAGAAATACTATTTTCACTCTTTTTAGGCATTCACATCACTTTCAGCTCCCTGTTTTATTGTTTCTAAGTTAACGAAGGACTTTATAATTGACTTTTTCAACACTTTGGGATTTATACGGCACTTTAAACTACTGAATTTCCGAAATTCGCGGAGCGTATTGAAGCTATACCAACTAAAAAATGACACAATTGAATTATTCATTGCCTCACTTGAAAAACTGAGGCCTTTTAACATGCTGAAAAAGGTATATTTGAATTCAAATATCAAATCATGAAGTGAGTTCAAAATCCCTTATTCCATCAATTTTGCATTTCCTATTTCCCTATATAGGAACCAAGGACCAAGTGTAGTTGTCACACATACTCGTATATAATAGAAAGAGACAGAAAGAGAGAGAGAGAGAGAGAGAGAGAGAAAGTCGCATGGAGGGGGAATACCGCTTTTTTCTTACGTTACATTTTCTACCAGTCAACACCTATCGCAAGCCGCGTGAAGGAACTTCGAACCAATATTTTTGATAAAGCAATCAGCAAATTTTGTAGATCTGATTATTCGATTCAACAAAATGATCACATGGTTGAAACAACATTTCAAACGAGTCTTGAATATAGTCGGTCGAATAAGATATTCGGTTCATGCAAATTAGTTTCAGTTATTGAAATTTTGAATTTGATCCAAAACCAAGAAATAATGTTACTATTTTGAGACTATATTTTGTCGTGCATATACGACACTTGTATTTGTTTAATTGAAATACATTTTATTTGATTCAACAACAGATTTTTTCCGTATGTGTTATTAGTTATTAAAACTAAAAAAAAACTTAAAACTGAAAAATAAAATTTTTGTTTTGTTATTCAGATCATTTATAATTACTGTTTTCATATACCAAAATACAATTGTATTATATAAATTTAAAATTTTCGAAAAAATTGAACAAACAGATTGATTGAATATTTTTGGATTTTTTTACATTTTATTCATCAGAAAATATTATGAAAAAATTCTTAAAATTGTTTTCAATAATTTTTTTTACTTTTTTCATTATTTAGATGGAAGGTTAAGGAAACTCTTTGTCTTTGAAATCAATCATTTGCGATTCTCCTTTTTTTGCGGCAACCAGAAGATTGGACACGACCCATAGAAGTGTTGGCCAACTATGCAAGCAATAATTTGTATAAGAATATAAAATACTTAACCGGGATTAAGAATATATTTGATGCTCTAGGAAACGTCAAATTAGTATAGAAACTTCAGTGATAAATGTACCCAGCATTTCGACGTTTTTGCGACTGGATGCAGATTATCTTTATTGCACTATTACAAAATTCCGTGCAAACCAGATCACTACACAATTTTCTAAACACTTAAGGAAGGCAAACTTTGTATACCATTCTAATTAGAATTTACCACTTTACGATATTTCAGAGATATTATTGCAGTTCAGCTACTGTATCTGGAATAACAGCAATAATTTTTTTGTTTACACGATTACTGCTAACAACTTTTATTGCTGGTTTTCTCGGTGTCCTGATTATATCCAGCATTCGTCCTCGTAATAATATGGAATACCTACCTTGATTATTCTCCATAAAACTTTTCTTACTGTTTCTCGGTCAACAGACGTGGAATCTATTCATTTGTCAATTTCCTTACTTCCAGCTATTGGTCTAAAATTATTTCTAATGCAAAAAATCAAAGATTGGTTATTTTAGAATATCTTCGTAAGTCTAATTCTTTTCGAATAGCACTTACTGTAGATTATCAACCCTTGGTTCTTTTTAAAAATTTCTGATAGTGATATGCCGATTTTCCTCAAAGGTGGGCAAGCAATGGACAATATTCATTTCATTCAAATGCAAATTACTTTCGCTTACATTATTTCCGTAAAAATACCATAACATGGGCCCTGTACGATACTTATACTAATTACCCCTAAGTTAATGGATAAAAAAATTAACATTGGATCTATTCAACGACTTATTTATTCACTCGCCATATGAACTTATTTCAGGTTATAATTAGGAAATTATTTACTTATAAATTTTCCTTGAAATTTCCTGGACCTTGAAGATATTTTGCTGGTTGATTTCATACATTTTTTAACTTTCAAGTAACTGATAACCCCCTGCAGATGTGAGGGTAAGTTCGAAGTTTATAATAAGGATTTATCACCGTGCAATTTGCCTATGAAGTTGATGGATTTTTTAGGAAATTTGTTTTTTCTGTGACGGGAAAAAAGTTTGACATTTCATCTCTGTTGACAGGTAACAAAATATCACTATTTATGAAATTACTTTTTTTCCCGGGAAAAAAGTGAGTACTTTTTTCCCGGATATATATACACATAAGTAAAGGTAGATATTAAATTTTTTATACAAAACTTTTTAACAAAAAATTCAACCGACGAAATACGGAACTGAAAAGTAAAAAATAAAATAAACCTTCTCAGTCTCAATAACTAAGATCCTGAACTAATGTAAGTAACTAATTTTGATTCGGCGCCAAACAAACAAGCAAATGAATTAGGTTAGGCATCGGATGGCATCGAGTTGCGCGGTGACATTCTGATAATTTTTTAAAAGTAATTCAATGATCTTCGTTGATTGTTCGTTTGGCGCCGACTCAAAATTAGTTACTCACATTAGTTTAGGAGCTTAGTTATTGAGACTAAGAAGGTTTATTTTATTTTTTAATTTTCGGTTCCGTATTTCGTCGGTTTAATTTTTTGTTAAAAAGTTTTTATTTTTCCATTTTTTGTTGCTGAAATCTACTAATTAGTACCAACTTGTTTCTTGATTACTTCCAAAATACTTACTTACCCACCTTACTTCAACTATTACCAGTTAAATAATATGATTATCTACTTTTACTATTTGTTGTAATATAAATTATTTTTGTTGTTCTGGTTAGTTTATTTCATTACTTTGTATATCATTCCATCCTCTCATAGAATATAATGATTATGACGGATGTAGGAGAACAAAAATAATGACAATAGCGATCTGTCATTGTCAACTACATATGTGTGTCAATGTTCACAAGTGAAAAATCAATTATCCCCTATTTTTCTACCCGCAAGGGTGGATAACTTCGTTTCGAAATCCAAATATGATCAACTATGAGGTATACCTTATCTAATAAAGGAAGAATATCCAAATCGAAGAACCCAGTACAAAGTTATGCCTGATAGAACCGGTTAACGGACCAGAATTCAGAGGGTGGTGATCAATATCCTTCATTTGCTACCCTCAGGGGTGGATTTCATCTTTTAAATTCAAATAGGACCAACTTCGAAGTTCGAAATTTTTAAATCAAATCACACAATTAAATTGACAGATATTCGATTACTTTAAAGGTTTCCTTAGCAACGCAGGTCTAATTGTCGTTTAAAAATACAAATTTCACATCGATAATTTTCTGACTTTAATATATCTGAAAAGTTTATTTAATTAACAATATTTAGGTAAAGATGAATATAAAATAAATAATGTAAATAAGTAAAATGTTCTATTTAAAACTATGATTTGGTGTCCTCTTGATCATAGAAGAGGACGTATGCTTCTCCACTCACGATATATTTTGGTGATAGCGGTGATACTCTCGAGTCATTGTACTCGTGCCAAGTGCCTGCATAAGGGTGCCTACAGTAAGCCGTGTAGTGTCCGTTAAAAGTTGTTCCACTATGGTTGGATACAGCATACAAGTTGTAGCGACACGGAGCTGCGTTATCTACTGCATAAATATTCATATCTAATCCATCGAGAGGAAAGTCAATGAAAACATTTAGTTTTTCTCTGAATCTCTCCATCTGCGAAAATCTTTTCAAGTGAATTACTAAAATTTTGGGGAATTTAAGTATAGATAATGACTTCGTGCACTTTCTCTTTTCCTTGCATTTAGAACAAGTGGGTTTTTCGTCATCATCCAAAATTTCTTCCCTAGTAAACAAGTCTAAACATTGCGACAGTCTGAGTTTGCTAGTACTCTCTGGAATAGGGAGTGGAAGGTCCCAGAATGGGTCAAAAGTGACAGAACAATGGCCACAGAAAGTACATTTCAACGATGATTTCAGTTGACCAACAAAGTTATCGACAATTTTCGAGTTGTCCATTCTAAGATATCTTGACCAAGACTCTTTTGCCTTTTCATTATCGCTCAAATTTTCATCGATTTCTATGAACATAGGTTTAGGCCTTTCTCTTACTCTATTTACATCTTCATGAAGACCTTTCAATTAATATCTGAAAAATTCCTTGGCATCATGTTGAGCGTTACCCATAAAGCGAGGTGCAAATCTTTGTATCAGGCTTCTCAAAGAAACAGTGTTAACCACCACATCAGACGAATCTTCTGACCAAAGTTCTTTTACCACTTCTTCGAATGCTTTTATCAAAGCACCCTTCATACTTGATATGCTTGTGTTGATTTCCTTCAAATGTTCGTCTTTTCTCAGATACTCGAGCAACCATCTGGTATTCGATAAACATTGTATTGCGCTATTCATAAAGCAGGTATTGCCAATGTTTTTCAAACCATTAAGACCAAGAGTTTTGGAGCTTCCAAACACAAGTGGTTTGATGGAATCATAACTGAGGGAGATGCGCTCACCGCTATTGCTATCTTCAAAGGAACAGTCTCTTATGCGATGATTTTCTCTATCATTGGAGCGCCGCAATAGGAACTCGATTGAGGCTGATTGAAATCAAGTTGGATAAAGATATGGTAGATCGCGTTATTTTTGAAGTGGTTGAATCCAAATTATACTTTTTCAGGTATTTGGCTCCGAATAATATACTTATGGATACTACTTGACATATTTATTCTTTGTGGACGAATATAAATATCATCCAAACGTTGAGTAGCAGGAATAGAACCCAGAATTGACGTTGCGTTTCCTCTTTGGATGGCGATACTGATATGTTGTATCAAAAAAGTCCTTGCTCTTCGTTCATCTGTTTTATTGATCAATTTTTGTCCAATATGATTGATTAATTCGTTGGCATAACTACCAAATGAACCGAAGGTTTCAGTAGCTACCGGATAAAAAATGTATTGATCTTTTAAAGTAGACTATTTTTTCAATTTGGACTTTTCAGCAGAATCTGCAGCCCCACCAGCATTTCTGGATGTTGAATCAATATGTGATGCTGCAACGGTATCTACGCAGGTGAAGTCCCAGACTAAAGGTTTTCCATGACTCCATGGGATGAGAGACATCCCATCTGGACGCTTACCATCATCACGAATGATTCCCAAAGGTTCTAAGACAGCAGGAATATCAGCAGTTGATAAAGCTCGCTTGATTAAGTCATTTACTGTTGAATGACGAGACGAACGTCCGGAACTGAATCTACAACTCAATCCATGCGTCCCTTTTTCGTTGACGATAAATCCACATCTGCATTTATGACTCACACAAATAGAACAGCCCAAACGTAAACCCACAGAAATCCTGAAAGATTCATCATCTAATAAAGTTCCAAGGAATGCAACTGGAAGAGCGTTGAGCCAAGCTCCAGATTCTTTCGTACTAACTGCCTTCAGTCGAGCCTTTTCAAAAGGAGAATTAACAGCCGAGTCAAGGAGTTGTTTAGATGACAATTCGATGAGAGGAAGATCCCAGGATTTTTGGGAAATTTTATTATCAGGTGCAGAGGTTCCAGTTCTAGAACACCATACAGATTCAACTCTATATAGTGAACATCGGACACACTGCAAAAATAATCAGGTACAATTTGATCAACTAGATGTTGAATGCTGTTCAACGAAGAAAGAAAAGCTGGTAAAGCAAGTGAAGATGCTTGTCGTATACCCAGACCACCCTTATTTACGGGAAGTGTTGCTTGAAGCCACGTGGAAAGGCTGAAATTATTATTAGTAATCTGCTCCAAAATCATACGGGGTGTTGAGTCGAAGAGATCAAGTTCATTTTGACAGCGCCAAGTCGGGCAACATCTCAATGTATATATCAATTTGGGTATAGCTAGACAGTTCTTCAGAAGAAAATACCCAATATGCTTTGGAATGGAATCCATGCCAGATGCCATCAAATTCAAAGATTTAGTCTTTTGGTTCAGGGATTGTGCCAAAGATTCTTCTGACATGGGTGCACCAAGGAGGGTCCAGTTGGTTTTATTCATAATTTTCATACCAGGAGCAAAACTGTAAAAATTTTCTGGTATGTCATCTTCAGGTCGTCCAAGAAATATAGTTCGCATTTTTCAAAATTCAATTTAAGACCAATTTTTTCTGATGTTGAAATTATTTTCTTGAACTGTTCTAAAATTACATCAGATTTACCACCTATGGAGCCGTCATCAAGATACCAACAGTTGAAATCAGCCTTGATTGATTTGGTTAAATTATCAATGCATAAACAGAAGAGTGCTGGGCCCAAAGGGTCTCCTTGCTGGACACCTCTTTCTGACAAAATAGTGTTATTTCCAAAATTTAAAAAGGTATGTTTCTTATAACATTGGCTTATGAAAGGATATAGATTCGGAATCTTGTCTTCTACTCTTTCTAAAAGGATATCTCTATGAATCATATTGAAAGCATTTTGAAAATCTATTTTCAGGAATACTGTGGAGACAGGATCTGGATGTTGATTTAAAAATCGACGAGCAGCGTGAGCAACGGCTTCACATCCTCCTGGACTTCCAAAACCGAATTGAATAGGGCGAAATAATTCACCTAAAGTTTCTTTTATCTTCGATCAAGCTAGTTTTGCCACAAGCCGTCTAAAAATCAAGCCGACGGCAATAGGTCTAATGCCACCATCTTTTTTTTTTTGCAACCAATGAGGCTCCGTTAAGTATGGGAATCACATCCTGTATGACTTTTCCAGTGAGTAAGAAGTTGCAGAACGAAGTCAAAGAACTCAAAAGTTTTTCGCCCATGGATCCAGAACTTTTGGAAAGCAAATCTTGAAGGTGCGATGGCCTCAACGAATCAAGTCCACCAGAAGATCCAGTACGGAAAGATTTCACTGCTTTTGAAACTTCAATTTCATTGACTTGTAATGGAATAAAGTTTTCACTCCCTGATATTCAACTTCTGAATCAGTTGGATGTTTCAAACGTAATTCAGATAGAGTATGACTGTCAAAAATTGCGATAGTTTCAGATGACGACAAGATTCGAACAGCAGATATGAGATCCCCATCAGAGACTTTATTGATCACACACTTAGCAAGGTTCGTGGTTGGTGGTAATGACTGAATATCTTTAGATATATATTGTGGAATATTATTGTTTCTTATATTACTTTTTATGATCGACGTTAGAGATTCTTTACGATTTTTATTGGATGTTGGAAGATAGAAAGACTTATATGCGAAAAAAAACAGATTTTCCCAGGCTTCTAAGGAGTTATACTCAACACAGTTGTCAATTGCTCTGCACAATGCTTCAGCAGCGCTCACTCTTGCTGATTTTGGAATTCTTCTTACAATATGGGAGTTCAACTTTTGGAACGACAAACGGGAATTTAGGCTGTCAGAGAAAAATGCATTTTTAGAAAAAGAACCTTCATTCCAAGTCAAAAATCCATCACACATTTGCGAAGCCAAGCCTTCATCATAAGAGCGGTATTAAATCTGGGCATCCTTTTTGTATGAATATTCAAACCTCTTCCATTCTTGAATCTCCTTCCACATATTCCACACTGGAACTCCAGAGCTTCCGAATCAATTGCCGCCCTCACATCCGACATCATTCGTTTTGTGGAAAATATAGTTATAAACACCAATAGAACAGGTTGAGATAAAAACCAAATATAAAAACTAAATTAGGTGAATGATAAAATGATCTTGACATTGTAATAATATGTGTTTTCAATATTAAATCGTCGTTTTTCCCCTAACAGAAAAAAATAGTGTATTATACACGGGAAAAATATTCTTTTTTCCCTGTATATAATAACTAATGTTATCCTGTTAGCTGGGCGAAGAAATAGGCTTTCAACTGACGCACACATTTTGTTCTTGTCTGCATTACTGAAAATTTTCGGAATAGCCCTTGTATCTATTAAGAACATATATCTATGTTTTAATTTAAACAAAATTGAACGATGTTGCAGTTGTTTCTCTTAGAATCTCCATCCATACTTAACCCGATGGGTAACATGATCAATTCCCCATTCCCAGATATATCCGAACGCGTATCCAAGGTCATTAATTCAGTATCTCCATACGACGCCCGAGACAATTTAATCTAGGGGAAGGAAAATCAAATCTCAACAATTAGAATACAAAACCGAGTGGTCAAGCAGAGAACTGGATATAAATCAGGCGTTTCTTACGAGCAGAAAACAGAGATAACGTTTATTAATTAAATGCGCCCGATTTAAATGATCTGTCGCTCTGTTATCCTTTTCTCCAAACTATAATTCACACCGAGGAGTATTGTGGACAAATTTAGTTTAGCTTATCTGCGAGGGTGGAGATATTAAGATGTCTTACGGAAGGGTGGGTTTTCTGGTATGAATTATGAATGTGTGTTTACATCAAAATGCATGAGTACGGTTGTGCTGTCACCGAAAAACCTTCAACAATTTCATGACACTAATACACATAATAGTTATATTGAAATATGTCTTCAAAAAAGTTGAAAAAAACAGAATATACAGGCAGTTTCTTTCAATTTTCTCCTCTCTTGATGTGGTTCTTTCATCAAGATTTTCGTCTTATTCCATTCAATCGTATGATCGCCATTGGATGTGATATGTTCTGCAATTTTTGATCCGGTTATTTGTCGATTTCTGATGTAACTCTGATGTTCACTTTGGCGCACTTCTGATGGTCTTGATGTTCTCCCTATATAACTATCACCACACGAACAAGGTATGTTGTAAACACAGTTTTTGGTACTTTCTTTGGCATTTTTCGGTTTTGTTTGTAGATCTCAGTGTGTTTGCTGTTCTAAATGATGTTCTCACAACATACCTATGTCCAATTCGTTTGATCTTCTCAGATAACCCTGGGACATAAGGTATTAGTTGGTTGTGAAATGTGTGGGTGGTGGAAGTACTCCTGTTGGTTGTGTTAATTGGTTGTTTGGTGGATTTTTGTTTTCAATGTCAGTGATTGTTTTATCCACAATCATATCCGGATATGCATTTTCCCTGAGAACAGATTTTATGAGGTTTATTTCTTCCTGTAGATTCTGGTTGGAATTGCAAACTGTTTGGGCTCGATTATAGAAACATTTTACTATGCCTTTTTCCACACTGGCATGATGGTTTGAGTTGTAGTGTAGATATCGATTGGTATGTGTCTTCTTTCTGTGTACAGATGTTTCCATTCGGGATGATGATTTTCGGATCATGACATCTAAAAAGGGAAGTTGGTTATTTTGTTCTGATTCTTAAGTGAATTTGATCGTTGGTTCTTGTTCATTTATATGATCCAATATTTTTTTTAATTCTTCTTCACTTCGATTCCAGATAGCGAAAACATCATCCCATACTCTTGGGTCACTGTGGAAAGTTTCAACGAAGGATTCTTCAAAGTTTTCCATGAATATGTTAGTTGAAATGGGTGACAAAGGAGAACCCATCGACATACCAAACGCTTGTTGATAAAATTCGTTCATGAATTGGAAATATGTTTCTTCTGTAGATAGTTTGGCTAATTCTTTGATGGAACTGACATCCAGTTTTGTTCTTGTCTTCAGTCATTTTCTAATCTTTTTATCACGATTTCCAGAGTTTTATTACATTAGTAAACAAACTTTCGACATCAAAACTTACTAGGAGATCTCCATCTTGAATTTGTATTTCATTCAATTTCTCTAGAAAGTAGCGGGTATTCCTTATGAAACTATTTCAATTTCCAGATAGTTGTTTCAGAATATTGACTAGGTATCTAGCGAGTTTTTGTGAAGGAGATCGAAAAAAATTCCAAAAAATTACATTCATTAATAGAAAATACTCTTTTGAAATCGTAGGGTTTACCATAAACAACTTACTCATTGCCGTCAACTGAGATATAGTCTGTTCACGTTAAGAAGAGAATGGCTAACCAGATGACAGATTACAGCGTTGCAAATATGTGCAATATTTTTAATTTTCCAAGATTTTTTATGCTTTTTAACAATGATTATTGAAATCAGTGGAACTATATCAAAAACAATATTTCCCTAGTTTCCGTTAGTATTTCTAAAATCTTTGAAAAAATTGTTTATAGTAGGATGATACATTTTTTAAATATCAACGGGCTCATAACCACACACCAACATGGATTTTGAGCAGACAGATCAACACAAACTGCTGCTTGCAATCTATTTGGGCATGTCTACGCGCAACTAGATAAGGGAAAGCACGTGGCAGGTCTGTTTTTCGACCTATCGCGTGCCTTCGAAAGTTTAGACATAAAGTTCATCGAGAATAAATTGTACAATGTTGGATTCAGAGGAATTTTCTTGGACTGGACTGTGGACTTTCTCAGCAATAGGAAAATGATAGTCAAAGTAAAGGATGCTATATCCAACTCTCATATTATGAATAGAGGAGTTCCTCAGGGCTCTGTGCTCGGACCGCTAATATTCCTACTTTTCATAAACGACTTACCACTTCAACTGAAATCGCAACTACTGACGATATATGCGGACGATACTCACTGGCGGTCTCGGCACATACCTCAGGGAACTCATATCATCCATTGCAGATACTGTAAATTCTTTCGTGAACTGGTGTAAATGTAACGGTCTAATGGTTAATATCGATAAGACAGAGTGTGTACATTTTCATTCCAATAATATTACGTTCACCTCATCTTCTCTAACATGTCGAGTCGAGAGTAATATGATTGAATCAACCACAACAACAAAGTTCTTAGGCTTACATATTGATTCTAGTCTCAGATGGACATAGCGAGTTAACGCAGTTAACAAAAAACTGAATGAGGCTTTTTATGAATTTTAAGAATTAAAAACTGCATGCCACCAGTGCAGTAATTAATGTCTACTACAGTTTAGTGTACAGTCATTTATGTTATAACCTAATCTTATGGGGAAATTCCACAGATGCCAATAGAATATTCATAACACATAAAAGATCATACGAAAAATGTTCAGCCTAGACTTCAGACAAACTTGTAAGCCCACATTCATTAAATATAAAATTATGTCGTTCTACAGCATTTATATCTACCACTGTATCTTAATGTAAGAAAAAATATTGATAAATTTGAACTGAATTCTTCAAATCATGATTATGATACCAGGAATTCTGATCATCTATGTGTCCCCAGACACAAAACTACAAAACTTGAAAATAGTTTTAGATACATGGGAATGAAAATTTATAATAAACTCCCACTAACTTTCACAAGTATGGACTCCTTCAGTGATTTCAAAAGGATCATAAAAAATTTAATGCTAGAAAAATGCTACTATAGTGTAAAAAAATACCTCCATGATAGCTTGTAGGAACTGTCTTTGTCTATTCCATCTGTATTTGCATAAATATGCCTGTATAGTGCAATAAATACATTCTATGTTAGTATATACGAAATGTACTATTTTAATACTATTTTATTTTATTTTATTCATACCAACTGTATATTGTTATATATTATTCGTGTTCATAATTTCAATATAACCTCAAAATACACCTTTTAGAGCGGGTGGCTGACTTGTCCCATACATGTTTGTAATGTCACAAAGGATGAATAAATATTTCTATTTCTATTTCTATTTCTATCATCTTCTACTTTGAGTGATGAAGTTTCATTTTCCGCGATATGCAAAGGACGTCATGTTATATCTCATGCACTAGAGTTCCCCCCATGGGGACCACTATGATGGAGCCCTATAGAACGTAAAGTAGGAGAATTAGGTTATGGTAAGTAGAAGATCCAATTGAAATCAGTAAAAAGATATTGGCATCCGTAATTCCATACATTTAACATTGCACCTTGTGGGAAATCACAGGTTCCAAACATGCTCTCTTTCTCTTTTTTAAAAGAATCTGAACGATACTTTTCGTAAAATGCAATGAAAACTGTTATTTCTCATAAGGCTCGATGTTCATAATTTAAATATGATTAATTTTGAAATGCCAATATATTTTTAATGGTTTCCTATAGCTCTTCAAAAATTCAATTGATCTTCTACCCATCATAATCTACTTCTATGCCAAATTCCATTGAATTCTGAATGGAGATTCTGAAACCAACTACTACAAAAAAGGTATATCTATTAAATATTCTCAAATATCAATGCAAGCAAGCTATTAACATATTCTATCAACTTATTTTGTTGAAATACAATTAGAGTGGCACTCTACATCATTTTTTATGATAGTAGTAATGAGAAATACAATATTGTATTCAAAATCATTCATTTATTTATTTTATTACAATTCATTATCATCATCATCATCGTCCCCATAATCATCATTGGAACCAAAATTTATTATAAGGGACTGAACATCTTCCCTATTAAACCCAATTCCTCTAGCACAGTATGATTTTATTTTTTGTTTGGTATGTCGAACAGTTTCAGCCCACACAACCTATGAGTTCTGTGTTTCAGCCACACCTCAGGTGTGGCTTTATTCTTAAGCTTATTTCCATGAAGCCTGTGATATTTCAGCTGAAGTGCCATCTCTACTCATATTATCCTTATTAAACTGTTTTCTTAATCCCCAAATATGTTCGATTGGATTGAACATACAGTGATACGGTGGAAGACGAAGCACTTGATGTCCATATTTTTCTGCAAGCGTATCAGCTTCATATAAAGGTGGTAGTTTATTCCTACAAAATAAATATGTAAATGATTAATTTAGCTTGAAAAACAGTCACATTCACTTCGCTACGAATCCAACAATGGTGGTTTGGAAAATGTATTTTTAAAGAGAATGTTATTGTTTGATAACCATTCTTAGATATCAGCCTAAATCGATAGTGTTGTTGGAACTTTATTAATCACAGTGCTGTGATAACTTGATCGATAGAACAATGATGCATGTAAAAACAATAATGGAAGTGCTGAAATTATGTACAGGAAAAATATATTTCCAATTAAAAAACTAATACTATCAACAGAAATTCGGCGTGACTATGGGATCCTCATTATTTTCCATTTTGGGTAATTTTTTTTAACACTTTGAATACTACATTGACCCTATCAAAATGCTCCAAAAGTGTGGTGGAGATATGTTGATGATGTGTTTGCCATCTGGAACCAGAACACAGAATTAAATTCATTTTTTCGGCGACCTCGTATTAACCCTTTCACTGCGAAAATGATTTTTGAAATATTACTTCACATGCGCAATATATTAGATTGTGCGTATATATACGTCAAGAGCAGTGTGGGCAAATTCATCAGGTATTCAAAGAAAACAAATTATATATATATTTTGGATTGACGTTTATATTAACTGGAAAAAACATACAAAATACCATAACTAATAAAAAATTAAAAATGTTTTTTGTATTTCATGTTTCTAAACAAGGAATGAGGCATGATGGTACTTCCCATGTGCGACATATATGTCTGATTTCCTGTCTTTTGTGCTGTTTCGCGCAAACTCTACATCGTTGTAATTTTAGTCCTTGGAATTAACTTAAGGGAATGTCTTTCAGTTAAACGTAATTCTCGATTCCGATCTAGTATTCGTCTGCCTATCCTGCGAGAGGGAAACCAGTGTATTATATTTTGAAATATTTTTTTTGTACACGCTCCTCAAAACTACATCAGGATAAAAAAAATCCAACAATGCTACTTTTACTGACTTATTCGTAAAGTATTGCAATAGCCATGGCAACACTTTACGGACAAGTTGCAATTTTGGAATTTTTTTCATTTCCCAAAGTGGCCATACTTGATTGATTATTGATATTTCTTTATTTTGATGGCAGAAATAAAATGCTTTTATATGAAACATTCTTTGAAAAACTTCTACAAAAAAATATTGTATGTAGCACGTACGCAAATGACTTTCGCGGACTCATCTTCATATTACGGACTCAGCTAGCACCTTACGATTCGTCCGCGAAAGCTTCATGCGTGCTTGTTAAAGTTTATCCAATGTCAGTTGAATATGTACAGGGTGTTACAGAAATTCAATACAAATATTTCAAGGGCGCATTCCTTGGGTCAAAATAAGACTTTTTATCCCATAAACAAGTGTTCTAAAAATCACCCCCTCCAAGCTACAGACATCGCAAGTTGAGCGAAAAAAATCGTAAATTTTGAATTGTGGCTACAATTATGCATCAAATGTTTGGAAAATTCACAGGCTCTTGGTTTTTTGGACGCTCTATTCATTTCTTGCTCAAAAATAAGGTAACTGATTCAAAGGGGTGAATGAGGGTTGCCTACAGTTTTTATAGCCAAAATTTTCTATTTTCGAAAAAAAAACTATTTGAATATCACAGTTGAGTTGGCTATGGAAAAACCTTGAAAATTTTGGTCTCCTTTCATTTTTTTGAGTCAGCTAACAGTTTTCGAGAAAATTGCTGGCAAATGAAAGGGGAATATTGAAGTAACAAACTCATTAGCTATGACTTTTTACCTTGTTTTCCCTTTGACGCTTTTGACGTTCAAATTGTAACAGCAATTTGATTTACTTGTAAGTGTGACGTTTGTGTTTCACGGTTTAGTGAAAATAGTTTATATCCTACCATGTTCAACGTGTTCAAGGATTGCTTCCGGGGGATTCCCCGCGACGCTTGCAGTTCTCTAGGTGGGTACTTGGAAAGAACGAAAAAATCCGAATTTTTTATCCCGCATCCTTTCTACTGCCTAGGCTAAATTTAACCGCGATGAAGTAGTAAATTTCCACAATTTTCCTGTCTGGGCTGTAGAAAATCCCTAAAAAAAAAAACGTCATCATGTGCAGTTTAGCCTGAATGTATTGGCCGTAGTAATGGAAGAAGAAATAATTGGACCATTTTTTTCCCCGAGAATTTCAAATGGCGACACATACTTACAATTTTTGCAAAACAATTTAATAGGTTTTTTATACTCTGTGCCCTTAAGCATTCGTCAGCGTCTATTATTCATGCAGGATGGTGCTTGACCTCATTTTCGTTTAACTATGGGCAATTATTTAAACTTACGGTTTCCGAATCGGTGGATTGGCAGAGCAGGTCCAATAACCTTGGCCTTTTCGCTCACCAGATTGCAACCCGCTGGACTTCTTTTTCTGGAGGTATTTGAAGATCCTAGTTCATGATGCAGGACCAGTGCGTTCCATTGAATTACTTTGTCAACAGATCATTGATGACTTTGACCGCATGAGAAATACTCCTGGAGTTTTAGAACGCGTACGTCAGTCTATGCGAAGAAGGATGGAGGACTATATTGTAGTGAGAGGGGGGCATTTCGAGCACTTACTTCAACAAGCTCATGGTTGCAGTAGATTTAATTTTCTGTTTTCACCGTTAAATAAATAATTTTTAACAATTTGGGGTAAAAAGTTCATTATTTATTAATTTTTTTTCTACAAGCAAACCGTTTTCTGGGCTTGATGTGATTGGAATAAAAACGTCAAATACAAATTCTGAAAAAATAATCATAATCTCTGATCCAAAAAACCCTAAGATTCCAATTTTGAATAGAATCGGACCATGAATCATAACATTTGTCCGCTAACTTGTAATCTTGAATTTTGACCAGTCGCCATCTAGAACTCATCATAATCTTCCAATCCCTACATACCAATTTCTAACGACGAAACTAAAAAGATTTCTATTCATTTTTTTATCTGAAATTTCCATTAATCTTTTCTCAACGACAACCATCGTCCATAACATGGCAACAGCGCATTTCTGCAAAGACGATTTTTTTGGCAAAATTCACTTGATTGAATAGATATAGTATCCACTTTGAACCATTTCCATACCAGATTTCCAATAATCCGAAGTGACCAACTTGGCAACAACGCATTTTCTGGAGACGAAAATTACACCAAAAAAATTGATTGAGCAGAAGAGTTATCTCGATATTCTCCAAGCAAAATTTCTATGAAACTTTATCAAATGATTTCTAGCGTCCATAACTTGGCAACAGCACATTTCCGCAAAGTTCAATATCATTGCTCGATTTGCCTGATTGATTAGTATAGTAATCGAATCATCCCCATATCAGATTTTCAGTAATCCGAAGGAACCAACTTGGCAACAACGAATTTCTGCAAAACAAAGGGTATACAAACCCGATTGTTTTTTTTTTATAAATATTACAATTTTTTTATCGCTTCGGAGAATTTCCCAAGATTGGATATTCCGAAGATTTAACTAGACTAATTTTGCAGATTAGAGATATAAATTACATTATCAGCAAGTGTATCCAAATTCAGTAATCCTATCTAATTTTATTTTCGATGCGTATATATACGTCTAGAGCAGTTAAGCGGCTAGCGTATATATACGTCAAGAGCAGTGAAAGGGTTAACGAGTCTGTTTAATGCATCATTGTGGTATAGGCAACTAAACATACACGAATTCAAATGCAAATCATAATACCTAATTCATGTATTTTGAAACCATATATTGTAAGTTTAGGAGAAAAATGAAGCAAATGATATCAAAATTTCACTTTGACCCCAGGAACGAGGTCGATGAAAAAGTTTTTGTAATCCACTCGTATATTAAAATGGCGATTAATGATCTCGAACATTAACCCTTTTGAATTATCTCGATCATTAATCGCCACCATTAATACACTAGTTGATTAACCAACTATTTAACCGACGAAAAAAAGTAGGAAGTTCTCCAGTCGACCCGTTACTTTTTTTTATGCATGACCACGCTAACTTTTTACACAGCAATCCGATTTTGATGATTCATTTTTCAATGGATAGGGTATTCCTCGAAGTTAGTCCTACTTGGATTCGAAAAAAAATGCCTCCCTTAAGGATAAGAAAATGGGAGATGATTGTTGGTTCACCCACTGAATTTTTATTTCCTAACCGATTCTACCACGCATAACTTTATGCTGGGTTATCCGGGTTAGATGAGTCTTTTTTTTATTGTATAGGATATGCTTGTAAGTTGGTCCTATTTGAATTGGAAAAAAACCTTAGGGTAGGAAAATAATGATTTATTGATTCTACACATATGTAGTCCAGATGACACTACAACATAATGGAGGCCCGGAATTGATCTGATGATGGAGATGGAAGACAGTCGAGGGATCTCCCCAACGGTTCACAGCCGCTACCAAGTGTTTGGGGTGATATGTACATATACAGTGCTACTCTGAAGTCCGTTCCTCCCCTACTAATTTTTGAACCGCCTGGTATATCGCAACGAAATTCGAAGGGCTCAAATAGGAGATAGAAACCTACTTTTTCATGAAAAAATCACGGCTAAAAGTTTGAAAATGGCGGCTGAGCGCCATCTTCAATATATTTTTTAGAACACTTCGTATATTATTTCATTTTCGAAATCTGCTCAAAATTCTCAACAGTTTTCTCCAATACACTTTACTCCTGAATTCAATTGTTTTCAAAATATTAACGTTTGGAAAGTGACATTATGGTCACTCAAACCCAACCAAAAACACTAATGTTGCTTTCAATCAAGTTTGCATTGGAAAGAATCGTTGTCGCGGTAAAATCGTGTTTACTGTCAAACTGAACTGCTAACTGTCAAATAGTCCGTTGAGCGCCTAAATCCTTTTATGGAAAGTGTGATCATGGCTCGTAGTTTAGACGATAAATTTCAAGCAGTTTTGATATTTGGAGAAGCTGGAAGAAATTATCATCTAGCAGTCCGTATGTTTAATGATAGATTTCCCGAGAATCATATTTGCGCAAACTTTTAAATAAGCTCCAAGCAACTGGTACATAAAGTCTTGTACAAGATAGGAAGCAGTCCTAAATTAGATCAAATCCAATATCCTGGAAGACCGCCTAACCCTTTCCCCTAGGAAAAGGAGCAAACCAAGAGGATAGAATCAACAATTTGTATATGATAAGTAGATTATATGACAATGTGTATATAATTTAAATAAATTTCGAATTATTATTGGTACGCTGAAAGATGCTCCAAGATTAGGAAGACCGCCTTCAGAAGAAAGGTAGAAATTGTTGCTGAAATGGTAATCAATCCGACTCAGTCGACGTCTGCAGTTGCTGAATCCTGTGCAGTAGGTTCAAAAAGTGTCCAAAGAGTCCTAAAAAAAAAGTTTCATCCATATAAAATGAAAATCCTGCATGCTCTCACAGAGCATGACCCAGACCGGAGGGTTGAATTGTGTGAGTGGTTAACAAGAACAATTGAAGGAGAACGGAGCTTCATAAAACGTGTATGTTTCGCAGACGAATGCACGTTTTTTCTTTATGGGAAAAGTCAACAAACAGAATGAACGATACTGAAGCGATACTAATCCGCATGTTTTTAGAGAGGGACATACCCAGTTTCCTAAAAAGGTGAATGTTTGGCGGGATATTGGGCAATCGCGTTGTTGGACCGATTTTCATCGAGGCAATCTTAGGAGTTCTTTACAAAATCTTTAGAAACTGAAATTAAATTTCGAATTAACAAATTGTATTAACAATCAGGGAAAAAGTTTGAAAATCGTGAAATCATATTTCTAGCAGGATGGGGCACCTCCCATTTCGATCGCATGGCAAGAGAGTTCCCCGATACAAACTTTCCTGGGCGATGGATAGGTCGCAGGGGAAGTACAGAATGGCCACCAAGATCTTCGGATCTTACACCTCTAGATTTTTTCCTTTGGGGGCATCAAAAATCAACGCCACTGAATGCCAAACAATAGAAGAGTTGGAACGCAGAATAATAGATACACGTAAAGAAAAAGATGAACAGACTTTCATCAACGTGAGAGAAGCTATTTATAATAGGGCACTTTATTGTCAAGATTGAGGAGGCAGCCACATTGAACACCTGATGAAATAATTGTTGGGGTTGAATGAAAGTGTTATACAAAAATAAATTATAATTTTTTAGCTAACTAATTTGTTTTGATTGTGAATCTACAGAACACATTCGTAGGCTTCGAGATTTTCTGGTAAGCGGTACTGTTCATCCTTAATAAACTCTATTTACGCCTCTTATTAGTCGAACCCATTAAGAGATTTAACTATAAATTAATAACAACGTTTAGTTAGCAAAATGTTTTACCGGAAGTGACCAAAAACCATACTTTATTTTAAACCGGAATGTCACTTTACAAACGTTAATATTTCGAAAACAATTGAATTGAGGAGTAAAGTGTATAAGAGAAAACTGTTGAGAATTATGAGCAGATTTCAAAAATGGAATGATACACGGGGTGTTTCATTTAAAAAAATTATTGAACATTTAGCTGTGATTGTTTCATGAAAAAGTAGGTTTTTATCTTCTATTTAAGCCCTCCAAATTCCGTGGCGGTATACCAGATGGTTCAAAAATTAGTGGGGGGTGAAGGGCGGACTTTAGACGAGCACTGTATAATTAATTACATATCCTAACTAACTCACTCACTGATTGACTGATGTACGATCAATGCCCAGATCAAACCTCTGGATCTAAAAGCTAGAAGTTTGACAGCACATTTTTTTGATATTCCATCTCTAAAGAGGTGGAAAGGTGGGTGATAAGGGGGGTGAAAGTGAAAGTAGAGTTGGTTTTGAAATTAGCGCCATGGAAATTAGTATTGGGCTCTTCCTGACAAATAAAAAATTTGTGTTTCAGGGTTTTTGAAAATTCAACCCTAAAGGAGTAAAATGGGGATTGAAAGTCTGTGTCCTGATAACTAAGTTCCTACTAATGTAAGTAACTTATTTTGAGTCGGCGCCAAACAAACAATCAACAAGATCATTAAATTACTTCAAAGAAATGATCAAAACAAAATAACATAAGAATGCAACGTGAAATTTCCAGCGATAAACGATAACATTCCTCCGCGCGACCACTGGCAACGACATGTACCCTCACGTGTGAATCCATTCGGATATCTGTCTAGCTAATAATGACTTCAAATTCAGTAGATACATATCTACCAATACATCTCAAAAATAACATTATTCCTTATGTCCCCGGATTATCTGAAAGAATTAAACGGATTGGCAAGTATTACATCAGATCAGCTAACACATTGAAATCGATCCTTCACAAACAAAACAAAAAAACCGAGAAAGGGAAATTAAAAATTTATATAGGTACACTATACTCTTGTGGATGAAGTTATATTGGTGTAACTGTGCACCAGGACGACATCGAGATTATATTAAGAATCGACAGATGACAGGTTCAAAATAAATTTCGAAATCCAATGGACCACATGGTAGAATGGAATAAAACGATAATTCTTAGAGAAAGATCTGAGGACCAATTTTTTAAATAATTTTCGAATTCCACGCAATCATCGGATGAAAATTGCGAAATTTGGATGAGCCCATCGAAGCTAGAAGAAATTTAGCAGTCGGAAGATATGTACTTTGCAAAATATGTCTTCGAGCACAGGATAGAAAAACTAAGCACCGCTGGCTGAGCTGATTGCAATAATGTCTGACGCATGCCAAATTGTATTGTCAAAACTGTACTATGTTTATCGATGAATAATTTTTTTATTTGGCCAAAAGTTAATTGGTCATCTGTATTTTTTATCGTATAACATTATTTCAGTAAATGTTTGTCCATAAAACTCAGAGTTATGTGCCTTACTTTTTTCATTCGTCTGTTTTAGTAATGTGGTGTTTTTTCGAGTGAAAGTGTTCGTTTATGTATTAATATGGTCACTATAGAAGTCATCAAAAATGAAAAATCGGAAAAAAACAAACACACTAAAATAAAAACTTTTCAACAAAAAATTAAACCGACGAAATACGGAACTGAAAAGTAAAAAATGAAATAAAAATTCTCAGTCTCAGTAACTGAGCTCCTAAACTAATGTAAGTAACTAATTTTGAGTCGGCGCCAAACAAACAAGCAAATGAATTAGGTAAGGCATAAAATGATGGCATCGAGTTGCGCGGTGACATTCTGATAATTTTTTGAAGTAATTTGATGATGTTCGTTGATTTTTTGTTTGGCGCCGACTCAAAATTAGTTACTTACATTAGTTTAGGAGCTTAGTTACTGAGACTAAAAAGGTTTATTTTATTTTTTACTTTTCAGTTCCGTAATTCGTCGGTTTAATTTTTTGTTAAAAAGTTTTTATTTTTCAATTTTTTATGGCTAAAATATACTAATTAATACCTACTTGTTTTTTTATTACTTCCAAAATACTTACTTACCCACCTTACTTCAACTATTACCAGTTAAATAATATGATTATCTACTTTTACTATTTGTTGTAATATACATTATTTCTGTTGTTCTGGTCAGTTTATTCCATTACTTTGAATATCATTCCATCCTCTCATAGAATATAATGGTTTTGACGGATGTGGAACAGAAATAATGTCAGTAGCGATCTGTCATTGTCAACTACGTATGTGTGTGCCAATGTTCATAAGTGAAAAATTAATTACCCCCTATTTTTCTACCTTATATTTAGATTTCGAATGGAATTATATACCCCGTGAGGGTATTCGAAATCTAAATATAAGGTATACCCTATCTATTAAAAAAAGAATCATCCAAATCGAAGAACCCAGTACAAAGTTATGCCTGATAGAATCGGTTAACGGACCAGAATTCAGAGGGTGAGTGATCAATATCCTTCATGTTGCTACCCTTAGGGGTGGATTTCATGTTTCAAATTCGAATGGAACCACCTTCGAAGTACATCCTATCCACTGAAAAAAGAGTTATCGGAATCGAACGCCCCAGTAAAAAGTTATGCGTGATCATACATAAAAAAAAAATGGAAAAAAAAATATACGGGTCGACTAGAGAA
This sequence comes from Gonioctena quinquepunctata, assembly GCA_018342105.1. NCBI lineage: Eukaryota > Metazoa > Arthropoda > Insecta > Coleoptera > Chrysomelidae > Gonioctena > Gonioctena quinquepunctata. The sequence goes on from JAFIRS010000310.1 coordinate 401,971, forward strand.
CCTCCTTCTTTTTGGTTTCGTCGGTTAATAAAATGAAAATAGGAAATGAGGTATGGCACAGCCCATGTTTGTGTTCGGTTACAAATTTTTCAGGTGGGTGACGCAGTGTTAGAGGATCCGCCTTCATACTCCTATCTGGTGAAAACGGTATATCAACAAATTCTTCTGATATGTATCACAAGGGAATACCCTTACTGAAAGAAGATCTTGTATTTGGCAGGAAGTAATGGAAAATATGCATCAAATAACAAGATAATCTCTCATTATCCTTTTGACCCTTTTGACATTAGTCAAAAAAAATATCACGTTAGAGAAACAATGCAAGAAATACAGCGAGAACTGAAAAATTTCATCCATATTCAAAAGATGTTTGAAAACGGAAACGGATACAGTTCGGGAAACTCAAGAGTGTGTAGAGACTAATTGAGTCTTTTTCCATTCGTGAATAATAATTTGCTGTACGCAGTATCTTATAGGAGCAAAGTAATTTTTGTGCCTTTCTACACTTGTATAGATTACCTGATTTATTCAATTTTGTTTTCAGATTGTGGAAGGTTATTATCCCAGAAAAAGTTTCAATAATGAGTATCTCTCCACAAAAAATAAGCTTCAAACAATATATAGAAACATGTTAAAGCATAAATGCTTTTATGAAGTAATTTTTCAAACAAGTATTTCAAATCGAGGTAAGCAGCAATTGAGGTAGAGCAGAGGTAAAGCTTCAATACAAATTGATTGACGAAATATATATTTTATGCTGTAATAATTATTTGGCAAATTCAGTAAAATATCAGGTGAACTGCATTTCCATTCTGAGACATATTATTTACATTTTTAGATATGTTACCCCATTCGTCACTAGATTTTTTCTCATGTTGGGCTTTATCAAGACCAAATGGACCCTTTCGGCACTTGGATACCAACTCCATCTCGTCATAATCGAGTTAAACTGGACGTTAAGAGTTAAGAGATATAGGAGAGAGTATCAATTTATCAAATATTCATATTCTAAGTGGTAGAAAGTCCACCCTTTTGTCCGGTCAGCAAGAGTAAGGGGTTGGAATTATCTGAGGGTCATTTCTTATCTCCTCCGTCCCTAATGTAAGTGTGTTTAACATGATTTAACTAAACGATGTGATATTTCAAATTTGATTTGTTGTCCGGCATTTGTTCTGGACATACAAATAAATTAGGTACATAATCGTGAGGAGTTTTGAATGGATTGGCAATGGATTTTTGGAGAGAAAGTTTTTATATACCATAATTTCAATAGGGTACTCAATAAGAAATATATTGTCATTGGAGGTAAAACCTCTCCCTGATCTTAGTTTCAAAATGAAATTGTGTTATGAAGGAGACTATTAGTTTATGACAAATTACTTAAGAGAGGGATATAATGGAAATATCTGCGGTTTCGAAATCACGAAATAAAGATCCATAGAAATCAAATAATATGAGCAATGGGCTGCAATATATCGGATTGTTACGCGTCATACATATTCTTGTGAGTGTTGAATGAATGAAAAAAATGTCGTTGGGTATCGATCAACGGAGGTATTCCTGTATATTAGCAAAAAAAAATTAAAATATAGTTAGAGATGTTTTTTTCAACATAGTATTCAGAAACGAAAACACTCAAAAAATACTTCACCATATCAAAGACAAAAACACCAGAAGAATTCGAAAGCGGTATAGTCGAAAAAATACCACGTGCGGAATGTGAAAAGAGGTATATTGGACAGGCATAATATGCTAACTACTTCCCTCGCCATCGAAAAATAAGGGTAGCAATGATATAATTCTTTTCTCCGTTTGTAAACATAGCTAGTTGGGGTGGGTTAATGAAGTACACAGAAAAAAAAAATTGTTGAATCAAATACAATTTATTTGAATCGAACAAATAAAGTGTCGTATATGCACGATAAAATATAATCTCGTAATGAGTAAAATTATTTGGACAAATTTAAAGTTTCAATCAAGTGAAACTAATTGCATCTATCGCCAACTTAATCATAACCCGTTTTGGCAGAATGTTATTCCAACCATGTAATTATATATTGAATCGAATATTCCGATCTACAAAATTTGCTGATTGCTTTAACAAAATATTAATTCAAACAAGTATTTATGTCGAATTGATGAATTCAATAAAATGCCAATTCTACAAAATTGATCTCTTCAATGAAAACATTCATTCGAATGAGTAATCCACTGAATTGACAAATTTGGTAACCAGCATGAGAGCCTACATCAGACAAAGTCCAGACGTCTCAACGATGATAAGTTGGCTTTGCTATTCGGTAACATTATCTAAGTCAGGATCAGTTATGCGAAAGCTTCGCCATCTAACGCATATAATTCAACCAATATAATATTCTGCAATCTATTTCTGTTGTTTGATTCAAATGTTCATTCAATATGAGTTGGAGAATGTTTCGATAGATGAACATATATTCAAACCAAAGAAATGTCAGCATTGCATCGAGAAATCCATTTTGTCACCGCAATATAATGATTCCATCAATCGAATACACCTGACGCCGCCCTGCGAAACTGAGTTCAGCGGCTGAAGACCACGATACAAATTAAGACAATAAGAATGAATTTACTCAACCCTACATCCATTATGGATTAGAATGAACGCTTTCACCAGAAATTAACAATATAAATCTAAGAACGTTACCTTGCCTTGATCTGAGGATATTATCAATACAGGATCGCAATATACTCCTAGGAGCCACTTACAGCAAGGTAATAACCTCAGTTGTATATACTGATAATTTATTTTCTTGTAGGATATGAGTATGATTGTATATTTTGGCGGTAATCTAATGCTCAGTCAGCGAACGGATCGAACTGCATTTGCAGCAAAGTAGCGCAATATTTGAGTAATAGGAAACAAAACGTAGAGGTGGCGATGCAGGTATTTATCGACGTATTGAGAGACATCGAAAACACTTCAAGAAATAGTGAAGCTCTAGTTCGCCCTTTGGAAGTGGAAGATGCTTTCAACGGCCGAAAGTGCCACCCAGAAAAAAAACGACAGCATAGAACAGATGCTCAGCAGAATACTGAATGAACAGGAATCTAAGAATAACCGTGCAACCAACCAGGCAAGAGTGTAAAGGTAGGAACGGACGTTTCCAAAGATATTGCAAGGTAAGGTTACCACCACATTTGTCATCACCTTGGAGGACACCCCTACATTCCTACATACCTACGAGGACAGGATCGAGAGTAGAATTGAGAGAAAACTGCTTCAGGTGTGGTAAAGCGGACATTTCCAAAGAGGTTGCAGGATGAGGTTCTCATCGCCTCGGAGGACACCCCTCGTTTTTAGCACCTCGAGGCGATGCCAGGAGGTCAGGAGGAAGCTGCTTCAGATGTGGTAGGAGCCGAGATTTCCATTCCAGAGAGATTGCAGGGTGAGATTGCCACCACGTTTGTTATTACCTTGGAGGACACATTCACGTTCCTACTCACCGACGAGGACCGGATCATCTAGAGATTTCCAAGTAGATCCCAAGAAAATGGATTGGCCAATAAATCAGGAAGCATGCGGGCTAGTACAAGCAGGGTCATCCCAGTCAACACAGTCAGGAGAATTACTGATAAACCACCTATCAGGGAGAATCAGTATCATGCTAATACCGAACATCGCTTAGAACGACCAAATAGTAATACATATATCTTTTCTAGAAGACCGCATCCTAATAAGCATCTCGAGACGAAAATCAGAGAGTAACCAAGGTCGAGACCAAAATCGAGATCTGTTACATGACTCATAACATTGTCCATGACATGTAAACATACGGGGACCGCAAACCGATCAAGAACAGTGAGAGACTTTCTAGATTAGAAACAGGACAGGATCTGGCCTTGAGACCTATTGGAGAATATTTCGGACAGAGATCCCATCTTCAAGGCAATGTGGGCACTATGAGATTCTGATTGTGGAAAATGTACTCATCAAACGGGTATGGGAGTCAGCTGATGGAAGGTCATATATTTCCTAGTTGATTTTGCCCAAGACGAGGCTAAATTAAGTCCTTAAGGAAAATCAGAAGGACCCCTGGGAGTCAAACAAACTTTGGACGAGATCAGGCAGAGGTTCTACTGGGTTCAATGACGAGATTATTTAGAAAGCTGGTGCAGAATATGTCCAGAGTGCGGCATCCAAACAAGGTCCAGCGGCGAAATGAAGAAATACAATGTAGATGCAGCATTCAACGGTTTGCCATTAATGTAGCTGGACCCATTCCTGTGACGGATGATGGCAACAAATACATCCTTGTTGTTCAGCGAATAGGTGGAAGCCTATGCCGTTTCAGACCAGGAAGCACCCACAATAGCAAGGTCATTGGTAGACAAGATGTTTTTATGATTCGGAGTAACGATAGAGCTACATTTCGACCAAGGGAGGAAATTCGGGTCGAAGTTGTTCAAGAAAGTTTGTGGGCGATGCTTCACCCCTAGTCGGATGGCATTGCTGAACGATTCAACCGAACTATGGAAGAGCATATTTCTAAGGTAATGGAAAAACATCAAAAGGACTGGGACGACACCTTTCATTATTTCTGAAACCAAGCTCACCCCAGATAGCATCATCTTCGGAAGGGAACTTCGATTGCCATGTGACTTGATTTTAGGATCATCCAGAAACCAAGATATTGAGTGCAGGAATATGGAGATAAACTGAGGGACAGCTCGAAACAGTTCGGAATAGGTTGATTACTGGAAGTGACAGGATGAAAGCTAATCATGATTTGAACGCTAATTCAGGAGGATTCAGAGAGTGTGACCAGGTATGACTGGAAGGAAGGTGTATAACCCAAACTAACAGCCTTTTCGGAAAGATCGTTCAAGGTGAAGAAGAAGATCAACGACGTGGTTTACAGAATCCAGCGCAGCCATAGGACTAAGATGAGGTTGTTCAGTTGAAAAGACTGAAGCAATGGCTTTTGATTTGGACGATCAAATTCAGAGGAAGGGGCAGTGTAACGAAAATAAGTGGATAGCGACTCTGCGTTTTCATCAAAAGCCAGACTGTGTAACGGTCGGGAGTTTTTTATGTGCATTATTGTGCCGTGTTTTAGAGGTAAAATAAACGGACATCACGTTAATCGAGTATTTTCAATTAAAACACGATTCCAGTTTCATAACATTATATTATTTTGATTGTCAAATTAGCATATATTATTCAATGAAGATTTTCAATTGGTAGAAAGGACCACTATTGAGGCAATGTTACTTAATTGTGCCTTGGAACTATTGGGAAAATGTTTTAATATCCTAATTTTCGTGTTCTGAATTTTTTCCATATTGATGAATCTAGGATGAAATTTACGTTCATCAAATTGGGCATCGACCAATTGCCAAACCAGATGGTCGAAAAGCCGTAATCTATAACATTTGTGAGGTCAAACTCATACGACTTGAAATTATAGTATTGATATGGGTGTTTCCTACTCAGCAAAAAAAACTCTTTTCATAAGAAAAAACCAAAATAACATTCTGGTGTTCAAGTATTTTTCGAAAAAAAATTCCCTCAGTTATAATGGAACTCACTTACTGCAAAATGTTGCTATTATATACCAAAATTTCATAATCATATATAGAACATGCTCCCCAATCCAAACATATTGAATAAAAGGTATCAAAAAGTTTTTGATTCTTGACGATCATTTTAGCCAGTTAATCGAGTTAATAAATGCCAGCAGAAACAGTACCTGCGTCATGTCGGTAGTCTCTTCCACTGGTTATAACTATCTCAAATGTCTAATGACCTAGGTTGTATTCCTCAGATACGTGTTAGAAGAAGTAATCTTGTTGCTCGTGTGCTTTAAAGACCGGAAGCTGAAAATTATCCACTCTCCCGAAGACCTCGCAGGCATTTACATAGAGCTGAGTCAACAACACTATTATATCGTTCTGACCGTTCATTTCTATCTAACTAGAAGATAATGTGGATATTTTTTGTACTTGAGCGACGAAGGTAAAATATTGTATGGATGGATAGATATGGGTCTTTATTTCCCATAACACGAATATATATATATATATATATATATATATATATATATATATATCATAGGGGTATTTTCTTGGGGATTGGTTCTGTATAAATATAAATAAAACCCAGTATAGAATCTGTGTTTTTTAATTTTTTGCGACGACGTTTTCTGGAACTCAGGCTTTTCAAGTCTATAATAGAATTTTAACAATATAGTACATTTAAAGATATAAAGTGGTGGTTATGTACCTTTTATAACACAGATTCAACAGGTAGAAATAAATTGACAAATAGCCATCATGATTGAACGTTCATTTGCACATTTTGTGATAACTTGAGTATTCACTTAAGTTTGTAATTTTTTTGACAATTCATGCCGCTTGGATTTAGGAAAATGGACGTGGTTAGTTGTTTCGTTGCATTTCGGAGTTTTCTTCGTTTTGGTTGTACACTTTGTAGTCGAGGTGTTTGTTGGAACTAGTGTTTGAAATTGAGAGGAGGCTGAGATGCTCGTTTTTGAATGAAGGGTGACGTTTTATATAATGTTGTGGATACTTTACTTAGTTGTCTAATATCGGTTTTATCATTTAGGAGTTTGTTCTTTTATGAATATTTCTAGAATTCTCTTTTTGGCAACAGAAACCATCACAAAAGAGAATTCCTAGAAATGATTCATAAAAGAACCAAACTCCTAAATGATAAAACCGATATTAGACAACTAAGTAAAGTATACCACAACATTATATAAAACGTCACCTCATTCAAAAAAAACGAGCATCTCAGCCTCCTCTCAATTTCAAACAGCTTGAGAAAATAACAGTCCAACAAAACACCTCGAACACAAAAGTGTACAACCAAAAGACGAAACGAACAAACCTCGCAGAAATTCGACAACGAAACAAACTAACCACCGTCCATTTTCCTAAATCCAAGCGGCATGGTAATTGTCAAAAAAGAAAATTACCAAACTATAAGTGAATACTCAAAGATTATCACAAAATGTGCAAAATGAAACGTTCCAATCATGATGGCCTATTTGGTCAATTTATTTTCTACCTGTTGAATCTGTGTTATAAAAGGCAACATAACCCCACCACTTTATATCTTTAAAATGTACTTATATTGTTAAAATTCTATTATAGACTTGAAAAAGCCTGGAGGCTCTCCAGGAGAAACGTGGTGCAAAAAATTAAAACACAGATTCTATACTGGGTTTTATTTATATTTATACAGAACCAATCCCCAAGAAAATACCCCTATGATACATTTACATGGTTCAAGAAAAAATTCACAAAAATATTTATATATATATATATATATATATATATATACAGAGTGGGCCATTGAAAACGAAACAGCGGCACTGTAGGTCGGCACTGTAGAACCGAATTATATGAAAACGCTCGGACACGTCAACTACATTTTCGAGGGGGACATCGTTCACGATGGAATTCACCCGAAATTCATTTTATCCCTCGGAGCTGTGACCGCCACCCCTAAATTTTTAAATGGCAACATATGGCAAGTGATACCTCATTTGGAAGGTATGTTCCTTCTCAATACCAAACAATAAAAATAAATTAATTCTATCGATTCGTTTTCGAGATATAGGAACTTGAAGTTGTGAAATCACTTTTCATTCACTCAATCAATAAAAACAATATCTGATAAAGCAACTGACGTAGTAATTATTATTGTCAATGAACTGAATGTTCAAACTGTCTACCACCCATTTCCATACAATAGTACAAGTTCTGTTCAAAACGAGACCCCCCATTTTGTAGCATTTCCGGCGTTATTCGACGGCATTCTTCAATAATTCTCCTTCGTAAATCTTCCAGAGATTCTGGGTCGGTTGCAAATATTTTGTATTTCAAGTGACCCCACAGAAAAAAGTCGAGTGGGGTTAAATCTGAAGATCTGGCTGGCCACTCTATAGAGCCTCTTCTTCCAATCTAACTTCCAGGAAACATTCTATCCAAAAACGCCCTGACAGGCTGTGCATAATGTGGATGTGCCCCGTCTCGTTGAAATATCAAGTGGTCTTCATGGTAACGATCGTCATTTTCAATGATGTCTACTAATTGTGGATACACAAATTCATTCAATAATTCCAAATAAGTTTCTCCTGTCAGGTTACCGTCGAGAAATACTGGTCCAATCAAACGGTTCCCAGAAATACCAGCCCAGACATTGAGTTTTTGGAGAGTTTGAGTATGGACTTTGTGGAAAACATGTGGATTGGCATCTGACCAATAACCACAATTATGACGATTCACAGTCGAATTCAAGAAGAATGTAGACTCATCAGAAAAGCAGATGTTGAAAAGGAAATTCTCATCAGCATCTATTCTCGTAGTCATAATTTCACAAAATTCCTGTCGCCTATCAAAATCATCTCTATTCAATTGGTGTACCAAATGTATTTTGTAGGGGTGGAATTTATGATGTTTCAGGATTCGGCGGATACTGGTTCTACTGATATTGGTAAAACTAGCCAATTCCCTTGTGCTCAATGTTGGGTCTGCATGAACTTGTCCTAAAAGTGCAACTTCAACAGCTTCATTTCTCAACGGAAATTCACGTTCTGGGTTTTGTTTCTTGTTGGCTACTGATCCAGTTTGACGAAATTTTTGCACTAAGAGCCTTAAAAATTTTTCGATCAAGTAAATGAGGATGAAATGAAAATTTGAAACGGAATCGCATGTAATTTGTTGGTAAACAGTTAGATCATTGAATTCCTTGACAATGATAATTATCTTTAAACAGTTGCATTGTTAGATATTATTTTCATTGATTGAGTGAATAAAAAGTGATTTTCCCAACTTCAAGTTCCTATATCTCGAAAACGAATTGATAGAATTATTTTTTTTTGTTGATATCAAGAAGGAAAATACCTTTCAAATAAGGTGTTACTTGCCATATGTTGCCATTTAAAAATTTAGGGGTGGCGGTCACAGCTCCGAGGGATGAAATGTATTTCGGGTAAATTTCATCGCGAACGATGTCCCCCTCAAAAATGTAGTTGACGTGTCCGAGCGTTTTTATATAATTCGGTTCTGCCGACCTTCGGAGCCGCTGTTTCGTTTTCAATGGCCCACTCTGTATATATACATGTAAAAGAGTTAATGGGTAATAATAACCTCACAGCAAAAACGTACTCATAAATGTTATTCATTTGTATATTTATCAATTTATGATAAGACAGAAAGAAACGATTTGGGAATATGTAAACAGACTGAAAATAATGGAGATATTACCGTAAAACGCGGGAATTCATTGAAATTATACATGCCTACTACTTTCTAAATACGATGAACAATAAGAAAAATAAAATTAAAAAAGAGTTTTATAAGTAAAAATACTGTTATCAAATTATTTTGATATTAGAAAATTATGTAGAAAATAAATATCATGACAAATTCTAAAAGCCAAAAAAAGTTGCATTCATCAAGACGTGGGCATCAGGGAGCAATGTTATTATAGCTTGATACATTCACGAACATAAACTTATTAAAAGACTTTTGTCTTTACTGAATTTATAAAAAAAAACGATTGCGCGGCCAGTCAGGAAGGTAGATATTAGAATTAATTAGTAATTCTGAAAAAAACCATCAAATAAAATAACGAAAAATATGTCGGAAAAAATAGGACATTTATTGACTGGAAAACACAAACAGCATTTAAATTTTTGTATAAACCTCAAACTCTACGATCAAAAACTGGAGAAGACTTCGAACCTCTCTGAACGCTTTTAATATTTTTATGTAATATGGCTCAAGTAAAAAAAAGAAATTCAATTTTGTAGAAACCTTAAACTTCTCAATCAAAAGTTAATGAACTCAAAACATAAGAAAGAAGTATAACCAGCACACAAGGATTCAGACAGTGCTTACTTGGGTTTCAATCCTAATATAAATACAATGATGTTCTGTTTGCCGGTGGAAGGAAAACTCAAATTGTATTTGATTGACATGAGCGTATAAATTTCAAATGAAGCGAGCATACAGGAGGAACAAAAATTTTTAATTCTCAAGAATGATAATTTACAGCGATATTTATTTTTTGATTGGTGTGTAGATTTAGAGAAAAAACAAAAATTAATGAAAGTTGTAAAAAGCTCTATCAGAAGACCTAAAGTTTGTCAATATTGCATTGATAGACAATATTTTTGTGCGCAATTTCATTCCATTTTATTGAAAAATGTGGCCTCTACTTTGTTGACAAATTTCGTTAAATCCCATATACAGGGTGATTCAAAAGTACTTTGACAAACTTCAGGAGATGATTCCTCACAATATTCTAACATGAATTGTCCGAATAAATATATGTCTGGAAACGATTCGTTTTCAAGATACAGGGAGTTATGGTTTTATTTTTATTTTCGTTTTTTTCAAATAACTTTCTAAATACTGACTTTTAGATTGATTTGTTGAAAATATAAACAGGATGTTCATAAAATCAGATGTGGAATCATCTGCGACTGAAAGATAAACTTTAGTCACTATCTTCCATCGTCAAGATAACCTCTTGTGGGGTATTCATGTTGAAAAGGGAAACATTCTCAATTGAATATTGATAGAAAGATGTAGTTCAATGTCCAGCGTGGCTTTAGCCGGGGAAGTAGTTGTTTTCTGTTAGACATTCACAAAAAATAACTTCATTTTAATCGTGGATTTTTCAATTCACAGAAAAATCTTTCTATCAATATTCAATTGAGAATGTTTCCCTTTCAACATGAATACCCCACAAGAGGTTATCTTGACGATGGAAGATAGTGACTAAAGTTTATCTTTCAGTCGCAGATGATTCCACATCTGATTTTATGAACATCCTGTTTATATTTCAACAAATCAATCTATCATACCCATGACAGGTTTTTAATGTCAGAAAACACTAATTTCAAAGTGTCTCTCCAAAAGAAATGATTCTAACTTTTTCCATCTTTGCAAAGTGAGATTGCTTCTTGAAAATGTGTTTCCCATTTCTTCCGGTCTTCCTGATGATCGTGGAAGCGTGAAATAGATTTTCGTCGACAAAAATGTATTGAAGACCTAGTGAATGCGATGTCTCTCCTGCGTCAATGTTACGAATGATTTCTGGTGAGTACTCTCTTTTGGAGAACATTCTTCTTTGCCTCATTCATCTTTATGAGTTCTTAATTAAGACTGGAATAAAAAATCAAATAACTATCTGAATGAAAATGCAAATTTTCAATTTCAGATTTTTTCTTTTGAGTTAGGGCCTTTTCAGAATATCTATCAGATGTAGTTCAATGTCCAGCGTGGCTTTAGCCGGGGAAGTAGTTGTTTTCTGTTAGACATTCACAAAAAATAACTTCATTTTAATCGTGGATTTTTCAATTCACAGAAAAATCTTTCTATCAATATTCAATTGAGAATGTTTCCCTTTTCAACTGACTTTTAATTGAACGAAAATTAATATTGAAAGGTTTTTTGAGGTGTCAAATTCGAACCTGATGTTATTATTGCTCTTACTCGTAGGGGGCGCCACCTGCACATCTTTTTCTTTTTTGAGGATTCATAACTTTTTTGAGCGTACTTCTAGCACATTTTTCAGTGAAAAAATCAATTACTGTATAATATCTACGTAAAAAAGCTAGCCCTGTTACAAGTCGCTATAAGCAACCGTTTTCTAGATATTTAGACTTGAAAATTTCAAGTCGATTATTTGATAATCGATGCGTGTTCACAAGGATGCTTAGGAAATGAATTTGACGTTCAAGTATGTAAGTAGTTCTGGTTTTTTGTAGAGAGTGCCACCTATTTTATTCATTTTTACTCGTTTGAAATAGTTATTATTGTATCAAGGGTGCAAAATCTGTATTTGTTTTGACATTTTATTTCAAGAAATTTTGAATATGTAGAATAAAATAAAATAAAGGAAACTAAATTGTATTCAAATAAATTGTTCAAAGTGTCCACCTTCAGCGATGATACAGGCATTCAGTCTTTTAGTCATTGAATCTCGTACCCGCTCAAAAATTATTGGTGTGTTTCTTATTGTTTCACAGGCGTCTACTATTCAGTTTCTTGGATCTTCCTTGTTCTCTACTGGAGTTTTATAAACTAGTGACTTCAAATGTCCCCAAAAATAATAATTTAGCGGGGTTAGATCTGGCAACCTTGGTGCCCACGCCTGGTTAGGTTCTTCTTCACCCCTACCGATCCATCGATTTGGATAGACAGTGTTAAGGAATTCCCTGGCTACAACGGTAAAATGGGCCGGAGCCCCATCATGCATAAACCACATGCGGACACGAATTGCTAATGGTACATTCTGAAGTAGTCCCGGCAATGCATTTTCTAAAAAGTCTCTGTAAGTTGCGCCATTCAGTCGGAAGGAAGAAAGGACCTATGAAGTATTCATAAATTATTTCCGCCCATAAATTCACAGAAAAGTTATACTGATAATGTCTTTCACTAATTGTGTGCGGATTTTCCAGAGCACAAACATGGTTGTTATGAGAAAGTTTGTGATAGCATTTCGGGAGAAGTTTGCCTCGTCCGTGAAGAGTACATATCTTAAAAATTGAGGATTTCAAGCCAATTTTCTCAAAAACCACTGACACATAGTAATGCAAAACAGATAATTCGATTTTTCTATACATAGTAATGCGTTGGGGAAAGTCTCGTGGCAAAAAAGCTTGTACCCTTTGAATATGGTATGGATGAATTGTTGATCGTGGATAATTCTCCAAACTGTGGACTGAGTAGAATTAAGAGTTTCCGCAATTATTCTTGTACTTGTTTCTGGATTCTCCTCGAGAGCGTTCACAACAGCTTCTTCCATTTCTGGGGTTCGGACTGCTCGTGGTTCTCCAATAATATGAGCTGCCTTCTTAAAGCTTCCTGTTTCTGCCAAACGACGGTGGAGAATGGTAAATGTTGGAGCTGAAGGCAGTACTCGATTAGGAAATCGCTCCTGGTAAATACGTCTTGCTTCGCGCGCATTGCCATCCGCAAGGCCATGAACGAAATGCATATCGGCCGAATGGGCATTATTGTTTAAATAATCCATTTTTTCAAAATTGGTGTTTCAAAATTTACAGAAACTTTAACAAAACAACAAAACGTTTAACTGTCACATAATATGTAATTACCAAAACTACTTACTTAAACGTCAAATTCATTTCCTAAGCATTCTTGTGAGAAATGTAAAATAATGGTGATAACTTCAACACGCATCGATTATCAAATAATCGACTTGAAATTTTCAAGTCCAAATATCTAGAAAACAGTTGCTTATAGCGACTTGTAACAGGGGTAGCTTTTTCACGTAAATATGATAGAGGAATTGATTTTGTCACTGAAAAATGTGCTAGAAGTACGCTCAAAAAAGTTATGAACTTTCAAAAAAGAAAAAGACGTGTAGGTGGCGCCCCCTACGAGTAAGAGCAATAATAACATCAGGTTTGAATTCGACACCTCAAAAAACCTTTCAATACCAATTTTCGTTTAAGGTCAGTATTTTGAAGTTATTTAAAAAAAAACGAAAATAAAAATAAAACTTTAACACCGTGTATCTTGGAAACAAGCGTTCCGGACATATATTATTTGAACAATTCATATTAGAATATTGTGAGGAACCCCCCTGAAATTTGTCAAAGTACTTTTGGATCACCCTGTACAACGACCTCCCACAAAATTTGCAATACTGAAGATCAAAATAAACTAATATTAATTTAATATATGGTGAAGGTGTCGGATACCCCTGAAAAAATGGAGGAATCTTCGACCTAAAGAGAATAAATCAAGTCGAGATTCTGGGCTTCTTTCAGAGAACCGTGTTCTGTAATACGATTCAAATTATTATGTTCAAATCGTTTCTTTCTGTCTTATAATTACCCCCAGCATTTAATGACCGTTCTTCGGGAGATCTTCTGATACGAGCATTCCCGCAGGCAGACCGTCGAATAATATGAGTAAGTGAGGTAGCGAGAGTTGGGTGTGTGTGTGCAGTAGCTAATGACACGGTTATCCATCCACGGCAACGGGCTAATCTGCTCTTCACTCATGTGGACCAGCAAAAACTCCTATTAGACTTGGCCTTAATTAAAGCAAAAAACTAGTGAACAGACCACCATCTCGCAGGGGCGAGCGGCATCAGGATGGATAAGAGAAAACTAAGGGGTGCAGGATTGCACGGGAGCGGCAAAGACGTCAGTACACAATACACAGTCTTCAGATTAATTCTATCAATAATTCTGGTAGTTTTAGATAATTTTGTTCAGTTTTTGGTGAATATTTTGTGTACATCCTTGATAATGACATTAAAATGTAGAAAACGTGCTTAGTTTCTTAAATCACAGGCTCACCAACTTCTGATCGTTCAATTGAAAAACTATTCGCACTTTTTTTAAATAATACAGACTTACAGGACGACCAATTTTAACTTGGCCTGTGGAATGCGTCGAAGAAAGAGCGAAAGAGTCACTGTGCAACCAAGAAAGAGAACGGGAAGTTCCTTGAATGAATAGCCCATGTAACAATTATTCCAAATGAATTTTCGGTTGGGGGATTGAGTTTTACATAATAACGTGTTTGAAGGAGGCGTATTTCGAAATGAAGTATCATCAATAGTAAATTTGTTGATATCACTATATTTAAAAAAAATGTATTCGACATATTTCGCTATGTGGTAGCTTTATTGTTGTGTATTTTATATATTAGAATATGGGAAAAGCATGTACTTTCGAAAAACTATTCTATTTATTCGTATAACATGAAGTCTGAAGGGACTTTTCAACCAATACATTACACGATAACAAATATACAGGGTCTTAACAATCTCCCCCACTCAACAATTTATTACAAAGTCTTGTAAGTAGGGAGGCAGGCGTTTCTGTCTTGAGGGCGACCTGCGAACTGCTGAATTCGATTTCCACTTTGGTTTCTCGTTCAATCGTTGGAGGCGGCTCATACAACTTGGAGGAGAATCGTAAGTAGATTCACGTCTGATTAGAGAGTTTCGAAGTGCTGGGACTCAGAGAGTGTCAGGAGGTGCCCGAGATCGTTCCATAGGCAGGAAGGATACGTTCTTATTAAGCACAGATGTTGATCTTGTTTGTCGATATGACGTTTCAATGCTCGACCTGAATCGAGAGTAACGTTGTAATGATGTGTTCCCAGTTTTCGCCTCACTATACCAAATCCCCAAACGGTTGTTGTCTGTATTCTTCGCTTTTACAACTGAATTTGAAGTATTTGAAATGGATTCTGATCAATTCAAGCAATTGCTTTCTGTTTTCAACAAAACTCAAGCAGATCTGTTAACAATGTCCAAATGCAGTCTTCTGCTAATAAACCTTCAGAATTTCCAATCGATGTCAAAAATGGAGAAATTTGAATACTACATAGATACGCATACATAGTCAGGCACCAATCAGGTCGCAGATCAACCACCACCGTTGGAAGAAACAGATGCTGCTACAGGATGCGACATCCAGATTCCAAGAAATCAGAGAGTACACCTCAGAGGAGGACAATCAACTCATAGTTGCCAAGATTGAAAATACATGCGCGAGAATCCGCCAGGAACAAGAGAGGAGGCATCAGATGAAATAGAATCGAATGGCAGGGAGAACACAGTCTCCAGAAACCAGCAGCGGAGGTAAGAAAACCATTATTCATATCTCAACTGAACCACTTACATGAGTAGAGGAGTCCCTACTCGAAAAGGGATTGTAGTTCGCAGTTGCACCTAAAACAATACCTATCCTGGACATTGTAAGCTCTGTAGAGTCCCATCCAGGCGGGAGAGTTCAGATGGAAAGTGAGAGAGACACTCGAAAAGGAGAGAAATCCCCGGAGTAACATTACTTCAGGGGAACAGAGGGTCCTAAAAATCCTACAAAAGGATTCATTCATGAGGATTCTCCCAGCCGATGAAGGAAACGCCACGGTTATCATGGACATGATAGAGTCGTTACTCCAGACAGGGAACTATATACTCTTGAAGGAGGATCCGACACCCACTATTGAAAGGAAGATCTACAACACTCTGAGGAAATTTAAACATTTTATTCCAGACAACGGATGATCACATCTAACGCCACACTAGCGCAAATCACTGTATCTCTACGGGCTTCCGAAAATCCACAAACCAGACATGCCACTGAGACCGATCACCAGCTCGCGGAACTCACCAACCTACAAGTTATCGAAATACCTTCTACCGATACTACAACCCTCACAAGGAAATGGCAGTTCATACGTCAAGAATTCACTTCGTTGACACCATCACAGATGTTGAACTTGGACCAGAAGATCGTTTCATCAGATTCGACGTGGAGAGCCTTTACACCAATGTCCCTATAGAGCAATTCCCTAGTATCATCGAAAAACTCGAAGAGGATAACCAGCCGCACGAGAATACTGACTTTCTTACCCAAGCAATATTGGAATTACTACAGTGGTGCCTACAGAACTCATATTTCCAGGAAAAGGACCGATTCTTCTCTCAAGTCGACGGACTCCCGCTGGGATCTTCCCTTTCTCCAATCATCGCCAACATATACATGGAGTGGTTCAAGGAATTGGCTATCCGGGAGGCAGAATACAAACCAAAGCTGTGGTTGAGGTACGTGCATGACACCTTCATTATATGGAATCACGGAGATAAACATCTCCAGGATTTCTTCTCAAGAATTAACAGAATCAGGGATTTGATCAAATTCACGATGGAAATGGGAACAAACAGTGCCTTACACTTCCTCGATGTGAACGTTGAGAGAATAGGCAATGAATTTCGCACCTCTGTCTACAGAAAGAAGACACATACGGAGCAGTACCTCAGTTACAGCTCCAACCATCCGAGTTCGACAAAGAGAGGGATCGTGAGGACATTGGTAGAGAGAGCGACGCACATATGCAACGACGAGGAGTCACTAGATGCCGAATTAAACCATATCAGAGAGGACCTTCACCGGAATGGATATCCCAAGAAACTCCTAGGACAAGTATTGAAACAACTCCAGAGAATGAAGACATCTGAAGAGCAACAACAAAGTACAGTGATTTGCCTTACGTACATCAGAGGTGTCTCCGAAAAGATCAGAAGGATCGGAAACAAGTTCAACATCAAAAGAACTGCTTCCAATCCGGCAGTACTTCACGGAGTTTCCTCACCAAGACCAAACCTGACAACAAAAATGAAATCAGTAAGAATTGCATTTATGAAGTTCCATGTGAATGCGGAGATTCCTACATTGGAGAGACAGAGAGGCCGTTATCGGTAAGATTGGATGAGCACAAGAAATGGACTCAACGTGGAGAAACGTCAAAATCGGGAATCGCTGACCACGCCTGAACTGAGCACCATCGAGTTCTAAGGGACGACGCAAATGTTCTACATCGAGAGGAGCATTGGTTCAAACGAAAGTTCAAAGAGGCCGTCTAAATCGAAGCCAATAACGCCTTTAGATAACCAAGTGTTGAGATCAAGAACGTATGGAAACCACTGATTGCTCTTTCTGGCGGGCTGCAGAGGCGCGAAACTTGACGCACCACCACATCGCGCGAAATTACACGCTCCACTGCACATGGCGGAATTACACGCATCATTGCACCGGCAGTCTTATAAATTGGTAAGTAGTACCTAAGTAGCAGGAATACATGGGGTAAGGCCAAGAAGGGATTACAGTATACCACTTGGCAAATGCTTCACGATATTCCAAGCTGAAACCCATGCTATTATGGTATGCGTTCAGAAGAATCTAGAAAGTGGTTATAGGAAAAAACACATCTATATTCTATCTGACTGTCAAAGTGCTATCAAAGCACTTAACTCTATACAGATAAAGTCTAAACTGGTCTGGGACTGCCTCCAGAACCTCATTGAGCTGGCAAAACACAACAAGGTCACCTTGATGTGGGTGCCAGGTCACAGAGGCATTGAAGGCAACGTAAAAGCGGACCAGCTAGCTAGACAAGCATCTGAAACGCTATTCACAGGGCCAGAACCTGTACACGGGATGAGCAAAGATCGATGCAGGACCCTGATCGACGAGTGGATAAAAAAAAGACACCAACAATATTGGGATCAAACTGTCGGGCAAATACACAGCAAGGTCATGGTGGGGCATCCAAACCGGACCCTGACGGCTGACCTTCTGAACCTGAACAGAACGAAGGCACGTATAATGATAGGTCTGTTGACTGGACACTGCGGCCTAAGAAAACACCTTAACACCATGGGAGTACACAGGGAAACCGTGGAGTGTAGGCTATGTGATGAAGAGGAGAAAACAGCCTCTCATATTATCTTCGACTGTGATGCCCTAAGTAGTAGGCGACACAGAACCTTTGGAGAGATCAGCCCGGAAACAGGCATGAATCCGAAGAACCTTATCAACAGGCTACTAAGCCTAATTGAAGGCAGAAACCTATTTGAATGAGGAACCACTGACGACAGAATAATACAATAGACCCCAGCTGGTCGCAGTATCAAGGGAAGCTAAGTGCCAACCCTGTCTCTGGCTCGTCAGCTTTCAACCAACCTATTGTCAGTATTCACCTGAAGACGATTGCAGATACAAGCATTCGAAACCTTGTGAAAACCTTTCAAATCCATTAAGACGATGGACGTCCGAAACGAGAGTGATCACACTACATAGATAGATTGGAAAACTATTTGGGAATAAAAGGTATGACGACTTCAGAAAAACAAGCTCAATTACTATGCTCATTACTCATTACAATAATCTATCAGCATTCTAGAACCAGACAAACCAATTAAGAATCTTTCATATGATGACTTGGTGAAAACTGTCAAACAGATGTTGACCACTCATAGAAGTACTATTGTTTCCCAGCACTATTTTTCGAATGTTTTTCAAAAGGAAAATCAAAACCTGTCGGAATTTGTTGCAACATTTGGACAAAATATTCCAGATGGTGATTTTCATGTCAACTGTGAAAGTAAAAAAAAATATCTGTTGCCGAGATATTTCTGCGAGCACAGTTCATCCAAGGGTTGAAGAATGGATGAATTCGGAAACAACTTCTTCAGTCTGATACTATGAGTTTTGATGACCTTGCTCTGGAAGCTGCCGCATCGAAAGTGATTAAACACTCAACCAAAAGATGAATCCTGAATCAACTATCGGCACTTTTAATATCGAAATCGAAGCATTATCATGTCAAGAACAGGATAAAAGTTTTCAAGATCGTTCACTTGGAAGCTTTTCGAAATATAGCCGAAACGACGAAATCAGTTGGGTCAATGAGAACCAATTGATTATCGTTCTCTTGGAAAAGAAAACCGATGTCTTCAATGCCGGAAAAGTAATCACAGATCCAGCGATTGTTACACAGATCGGCTCAATATACAAAAAGTTGGACATGTTGCAAAATTTGTATTACCTCATGAAAAGAAATATTGCATCTTCAAGCTCAACAAATTTCGTACAGGAGAATGATATAGCGATACTGAATCTGCATATGGTGTCAACAAAATGAATGATCATTTATCTGTCAGAAAATACTGTTGATTTATATGAAGTAGCACCAGATTCGGATTAATATTATATCAATGTTGAACTGAATGGGAATCCACAACAATTCGAAATTGACTCCAGAACACAAAATATTCACTTCTAGCCCAAGATTTATTTCTAAATTGAATATGGATGTACCACTTCAATCATCAAATTGTCAAGCGTAAGGGTAAAGTCACAGTCTCCTACAAAGACAAAAATGTAAATGAAGAATTGTTTATCGTTAAACCATTACTTGGGCGCTTTTTAATTAGAAACCTTGGAGTTGAACTGAAAGAAATAGATGAGGAAAACCAACGTAGTGCTGCTACATCAATCGATGAAATCAGTAAATAATATTCTTGAAAAATTTACATCAGTTTTCAACAGCGAATAGGTTGTGTCCCTAACTATGAAGTACAGTTAGTGGGATAAAATAAATTATTAAATTTAAGGTTGATTGATTTTTGAAATTAATTTTATTGTTATATTTTCAATTATTTTATATTTGAATGAGAATTTAATTTTAAATTTGGGGAAATTTATTTAAAAATCAGGTTAGATATTCAATTAAGTGGGATAAATTAAATTATTTGAATTCAAGGTTGATTGATTTTTGAAATTAATTTTATTGTTACATTTTCAATTATTGTAAATTTGAATAGGAATTTTATTTTAATTAAATTTGGGGAAATAATAATAAATAATTAGTGGGATAATTAAATTATTAAATTTAGGTTGATAAAAGTTATTAAATTTTAAATTTATTGGGTAAATTAAGCCAGTTATATTAGTAAATAATTTTATTGAAAGTTTAATTTAGATATATTAATTTAATTTTTCTCACTTTGCTTACGTAAGACATATTTATTGAATTGTTAAGGGGATGAAATGTAATAATGAGAGTTACATTTATGATTAAGATTTGAATACTGTAAACAAAATTTCGAATATTTTAATAAGTTCAGCTGTTTTGTCATTAATTTCTAATTTACATAATAATTTTTTAATTGATAGAATAAACAATTTTAATATGGATTAAGTTATGGAGGGATTCATTTTATATATCTCGGGCGTGATGCGAAAAACAATCACTACGTCAAAAAAGAATCAATTTTAGAATTCAATAATTTTGATGATTAATTTTCAATAGTTAATACTATATGGTATAGGCAACCCTATCTAAAATAATTCAAAAAAACTATTACGTTTCTGTTAGGCTGGAAAACTCTAGGGATGATTGACAATATGTTTATTCTCAAGTCATTAAGCACAAAAAGTTTTATTTTTCCTCGAAAAATGGATTTTATATAAATTTGAATGTAAGTTTTCGCAAGTTAAAATTATAAAAAAATTTGGTTTTTGCAATAAATATTATTAAATATTAGAGAAATCCAGAAACATTAACAAAATTTGTGCCAGCAGTTGCGGTTATACAAATAATGTAATTCAATTTAATTAGTATCAAGTAATTTATAATAGAATAATTAGAATAAGAAACTTAAAAGGTGGATTTAAATTTTTATTTAAATTATTAATTTTAAACGAAGTTAAAAAAATTATGTTATAAACTAGGATCAGAACTCTATTATTTTAAATGTATTTGAAAACTAATAAGTATAGTTATGTTCTAAAAATTCAAGATTTTGGCGGTATTTTAGTCTATTTAGAGGAACCTGTTGTGTAATCGATAATCCACGATTTATTTTCATTTTAAATTAATTCACATATCGTCGTAATATGAATATTTTATAAGAATTATAATACAAAGTAATATAAAAGAATAAATTATATAAGAATTTGAAAGTGATTTTAATTAATTAATTTGATTTTAGCTCTAAATATGCACATATCGCCGGTTACTTTCATTAAAATATGAGATAAGTCTTAACAAAGTAGATTTACTGGAAAGCAAATCTAGAAAGTTCAAATGAGAACTTGATATGAGTATTTCATTTACATTAAAAATATAATTGTGAAATTCAATTTCATTTGAAGTTAAATATTTATTAGAAGATTATTATTTTATTGAAAAAACAATTTATTATAGTTAATAACTATTGAAAAGAATTTCAAAAATCAAAAAAAAAAAATTTTTCCTTAAGGGTTTATTAAAATTAATAAAAAATTTGATTATTTCGAAGTGAAAAGAGCTAAACGAATATATTTCTTATTGTGTAATAATATTATAAATATTTTTTTTATAGAATTTTTTATTGTAATATATATATTTTTATAAGAAATTTGCTAAAAATGTATTATATTAGTTTATAAGAAAAATTGTAGTATTAGATTTTTTTTCATAAGAACATGTTAAAATGAAATAATTAATTTTATTATTTTTATAAATTATAATTTTTTTATTAAAATGTTAATTTTATTAATAAAAATCAAGTAATAATGATAAAATTAGTATAATTTTATGTTGAATATCTTTTTTAGGTTAAGTAAAGGAATTCGTCAAATTATTTCTACCTGTTTATTAAAAACATAATTTAAGGTCTGGCCTGCCCACTGAGTATTTGAATGGCCGTGGTATTTTGACCGTGCATAATCATTATGTTTTAATTGAAAACTGGAATGAAGGGTTAGATAAGAAAATAACTGTCTCTATTTAATTTTATTAGAATTTTATTTTTAGGTTAAAAAGCTTAATTGTTATAAAAGACGAGAAGACCCTATAGAGTTAATTATAGAATACTTTTTATTGTTTCAAGTGTTCAGATGATACTTTAATTTTTTGGAATTTTTAAATTCATATTTAATAGTTTAAAAATTTTTATATCATTGCTCTTTCGAGAGGTGCTGTACTCCTGCCGTAACGTCCACACGGAGCCCTCTTCTCAACGTTGAATTAAAATGATAAATAATTGAGACAGAGTTCCGAGAGTCAGGACTTTTCCATGGGAAATGTCCACCTCTTCAAGAATCTGTTCGCTATTATCAATAGCCAAAAAACTAAGGCCATTTTTATTTTTTGTTAGAAAAGCTAATTTTTGTCGGCGGAAAAAATCGGAAAAATTCGTCCTTCTCAGAATGACATCCCGAATCGAATGAGCCATCGCTTATATTTTCAATAGACTTGGAACAATTTTTCGCAGGAAACTCACTTCTCGACTATATTTCTGATGTTTTGTTGGAGCTCTCAGAGATATTGCAACGGCTGTTATTCAGAGGTATATCTTGGGGGCCAAGTTCGTCTTTAGCGTCTGGGTTTCTCTATTTCGGGTGCCTTTGTAATTTTTGGGCTCAGAAATTTTGGTGTTTAGAATATGTGTTCTTGTAGGTTCATTATCAATGGGTTGTAATCACTTATGAGTATTTTAAGTATTTCGTAAATAGGGGTAGAAACTGTTTATGTTTCATTGAAAAAATTGTTGGAGTTCGGCTACATGAGAGGGGGGGGGAGACCTAGTGAATGCGATGGCACTCTTGCATCATTGTTACAAATGGTCCTGGTGAGTACATTCTTCTCTGCCGCATTCATCTATATGAATTCGTTATAAAGACTAATAGAAAATCTAATAACAATCTGAATGAAAATGCTAATTTTTTCTTTCAAGTTAGGGTCCTCTCAAAATATCTAACAGATGTACTTCAGTGTCTCGTGGCTCTAGCCGGATAGTTGTTGTTTTCTGTTAATTATTCACAAAAAATAACTTAATTTTTGTGGTGGATTTTTCAATTCTTTGAGTCGCAGATGATTCCACATCTGATTTTTATGATCGCCCTGTTCATATTTTCAAAAAAATGTATCTATCGTACCCCATGACAGGTTATAAATGTCAAAAAATACTGATTTCATAGTGCCACTCCGAAAGAAATGGAATCGGTCGATCCACATTAGTGTATTAGTTTAGAATGAAAATGTGAGATTTGATGACATGGAAGAATTCCATATACACTCAGGTATGAGCAAACATTTTGTAGAGTTTTTTGCTTTAACATTTGAATATGACAAGTCTCACGAAAATATCGATACTATTCCAATAGAAATAATGCAGCTGGTGGTCCCAAGGAAAACAAGGATAAAAAATCCGTTGATGGCTGGAGGTAATTATGAGAAACAAAAACGATTCAAATGATATAAATAATTCACTAACGATTACAATGTATTATTCCTGCTGTGAGGTGGGTGTTCGTTACAGCAATTGCTAATTGGCTGGTAATGAAGAAACTGTAGGACCACCATGAATCTGGCAATCCGAATGAAACAATTACATCCACATTAATAATATATATATATATATATATATATATATTTATATAGAATAGAATTAGAATATAATTTATTTCCCAGTATCCATTATTGCGATTACATAGTTCTCAAAAGTATCACATTTATAAATATAAACAATGGAAAAAAACCCTAGTAGGGCGTAGGGAACAAAAATCAATATAACATGAAATCAACATATCAAAAACAAATTTAACAAAAAAAAACTATTATTAACACAGAATTAGATAATTGTATTACACAGATAGGAATAATAAGTAGGGAGAATATGAAATTGTACAGTACATAGATGAATAGGAGTAGAAATAAAAAAACATCTGCATGGTGATGCCATAGCGCACTTTCCAAAACTGACATTGAAAGAATTCATCCATTCGATAAAAAACATGTGAATTTAACAGCTTCATTCGTTCCTTTTTGAATAATTTAATATTGTCAATATCTTGTATTGTCCTGGGGATATGATTGAAAACTTTTATACCTGTATTCAAAGGTCCTTTTTGATTGGTGTCATATTTGATGTTTGGCAAAACTAACTGTTTGTTCTGCCTGGTGTTATGACCGTGGATGTCCGACGTTTTTTTTTATTGTGCTGCGATTCTGGAATATTATCAATAAGAACGCCGCATCTCACTCTTCGCTTCTGCGATTCTGCGATTCTGTATTTGCTCTTATAAAACCAATCATTCCACTCAGCCTATATATATATATATATAATATAATATATATATATATATATATATGAATATATATATATATATATATATATATATATACGTGACCTGCGACCGGAGGAGTAGTAAGATAAAAACATAGCGGATTAAAACATTTATTCAAAATATCAGTTTCATCTATTGTTGTTAACTTGCATTTTTAAAAGTTTGCGTGGAAAAGAGCCAGAGATTCACGGCTTGACTTGATATTCAAGCTACTTGACTTGACTTGACTCGAAATCAAGTCAAGTTCAAGTCAAGTAGTAGTTTTTAATGTCAAGTCAATTCAAGTATTTATTTATCAAGTACTTGAAAAATCAAGAACTTCTATCAAGCTACTTGATTTTTAGCAGTTTTATAAATGATGAAAATAATGAGAATGAACGTTGCGAAAAACACTTTTTTTATGAAACTTATTGTATAAAAGAACCAAAAATATAAACTATTTCAAATAGAAACACAAATTGAATCGCTATAAAAGATAACAAATTACAAAATAAAAAAAAAAATTTTTCTTAATATTGAGAAACCTACAAGCACTGTTTGATTTCATCATTTTCCATCCAGGATTTAAGGCACATGAGGCATCTTATGGATTTGTCGCCTAATCTATTGCGGGTTTTTGTAACAGTCAGAGCAGCTCTGGAGAACTGTCTTTCAACAGGAGCTGAAGATGTTGGCGTTGATAAAAAATCTTTGGCCATTTTGGCCAAGTTTGGAAAAATGTTTTCGTGCCTCTTCCACAATTCTAATATATCTTCAGAACTGTTAGCACGTGGTTCAGACAGGAATTTGTCTATTTCATAACGCTAAGCCATTTCATTTGCTCGATTCACAGGAGATTTCTGTGAATAAACTTAGGAGATCGATTTCAAACTCACTGTATTTATCCTTTGAAGATGGAGATGATGCTGTTGTGCTGTGTAGACCTGGCTGAAGATATTTTGTTTTAAAAATTTCTTCAAAGTGTTTGACCTCTTTCTTTTCCAAGTCTTCTTCCCAACTTGTATTGGAGAATGTTTCCACTTTATGCCGGGGATCTAAGATTATTACAACACAGTACATCCAGTTGGTTCTTTGGTAATGTTTGATGATTTTATCTTCAGCCGCTTGAATACTGTAAATGAATTTTTCATCAGTCTCATTTCTACTTGGATTATTATCGAGTTCAATAGCCCATTGTTCTAGCTTATCCAGGAGCATATTTATACCAATTATCACCATCGGAAGTGTGCAATATGCTTCACCCTCAAATGTTTTGGAAATTGTCTTAAAACTGTTCAGATATTTACAAACTCGATCTATTATCGACCACTCCGTTTCTGTAGGCTTCAAAGTTTTCATATTTTCTGTGTTATCACAAAGAATGTTTATAGACTTATTGGTATTGGTGCTTGCAGAGGAACTTGCACGGGAAGTCGAATGTTCTAATTTCCCAAAAGTTTGTTCATAGATTTTAGTATGTTTGGATTGCAAATGCCTTTTTAATGCAGATGTACCACAATTTTTCATTTTTAGTACGGTGGGTTTAGTTGTGCAAAGCATGCATTTCCCTTGCTTATCAGTCTTTTTCGTACCATTCGGATCTTGTTCAACGGTGAAATAATCCGTGACTTTTTTCTTTCCATTAGTCTTAGTTTTTTTGTGTGCCGGCTCTTGCACAAGTTCCCGATCTTCGGATTGAGGAGTATTTTCCTCTAAAACATATTCTGACTCGCTGGTCTCTGATTCCATTATTTCCGATGAATTACTCATTTTTTTTCTGCAGGGCACAGGTTTAAACGCTTATGTAATTTTGTGATGTAACAAGTCACACACTTGGACAAAACTACCATTCACCTAGGGCATGTATGTATGCATAATAAGCAAGACTGCGCGATTGATTCAGTCATCTCGGAGCTCGGGGAACCCCCGTATTTTGTCTAAGCGCGAGCGAGCTTGCAGGCAGAAATATACGACGTGCGTATCAAGATCAAGTAATATCAAGTAGCTTGATTTCAAGTCAAGTAATAAATATCTCAAATCAAGTCAAGTCAAGTATGTAAATTGTCACGAGCTTGATTTTCAAGTCAACTCAAGTAGTTTGTTAAAATATCAAGCTACTTGACTTGATGAATCTCTGAAAAGAGCACTTGTCTAGTCCTTACGGTCCCGATAAAAACACACTCTGCCTTTTGGTAGAAATGTATCTATATTTGCCAATGTATATTTTCGTTTCTCTGTTCTACCAATAAAAGCGTTTGATATTATTACTTATTAGTGCGATATCGTTTTTGTTTTCATTTTATTTTAGTTGCATCAGCCAAAGTACTATTAGCAACGTGAATATTGTATTTCAATTACATCTCAATTTGTTTATTACGCATTGATATATCAGTTGGGTATGATAGGAGGTTTGTAACGTTACAGTTTTTTCCAATCACTGAGTTTGTTATATTCACGAAGTTCAAAAAATAAAATATCATTTAGGTGACAGTTTTATTCACAAGAAATTTATCGAAACGCTCTGGTCATTATTTTAGGGGAAATCCAATATTCACATAGTAGATGCTGCGATATTCGACTGGACAACAACAAATCGTTCAAGTTTATGTTTTGATGGTTGGCGAGTGTTTTCAATTGAATTACCAAGAAATATAGAGTTGATTTGTTTTTATCGATTGTATGTTTTATATTTACAGAATGTTCATGCGATGTGAGATGTGCATAAAAACTTTTTAACAAAAAATTAAACCGACGAAAAAATCAACTGAAAAGCAAAGAATGAAATGAACCTTCTTAGTCTAAATTATAATTGAGCTCCTAAACTAATGTAAGTAACTGATTTTGAGTCGGCGCCAAACAAACAATTATTGAAGATCATTATCTATGAAAGAAGTCATCAAAACGCAGCCGTGCATCTCGCTGCCATCATTTTACGCTTCACCTAATTCAATTGCTAGTTTGTTTGGCGCCGACTCAAAATCAGTTACTTACATTAGTTTAGGAGCTCAATTATCATTTAGACTAAGAAGGTTTATTTTAAGTTTTTGCTTTTGAGTTGATTTTTTCGTCGGTTTAATTTTTTTTAAAAGTTTTTATTTTTACTTTTCAGTTCCGTATTTCGTCGGTTTAATTTTTTGTTAAAAAGTTTTTATTTTTTAATTTTTTGTGGCTAAAATCTACCAATTACTACCTACTTGTTTTTTATTACTTTCAAAATACTTACTCACCCACCTTAGTTCAACCATTACCAGTTAAATAATATGATTATCTACTTTCACTATTTGTTGTAATATAAATTATTTTCGTTGTTCTGGTTAGTTTATTTCATTACTTTGTATATCATTCCATCTTCTCATAAAATATACTGATTTTGACGGAACAAGAATAATGTCAGTAGCGATCTGTCATTGTCAACTACGTATGTGTGTGCCAATGTTCACTAGTGAAAAATCAATCATCCCGTTTTTTTCTACCCGTAAGGGTGGCTAATTCCTTTCGAAATCCAAATATAAGGTATACCCTATCTATTAAAAAAAGGATCATCCAAATCGAAGAACATAGTACAAAGTTATGCCTGATAGAAACGTTTAACGGACCAGAATTCAGAGGGTGAGTGATCAATATCCTTCATTTCGCTACCCTTAGGAGTGGATTTAATTTTTTAAATTCAAATGGGACCAAACTCGAAGTACACCCTATCCACTGAAAAAAGAATTATCGGAATCGGACGCCTCAGTAAAAAGTTATGCGTGATCATACATAAAAAAATATGATGGAAAAACATAAAATATACGGGTCGAATAGAGAACCTCCTCGTTTTTGGTTTCGTCGGTTAAAAAGACAAGTTGGAAGTATTGATCAAACGATTATATTCAACGGTTAAGGTACCAGTAGTCTAAATAACTCAATATTTTCCTCGTTTAGATGTTACTCGTACTCATCCTTAAACGCTTTCTCATATTTCTCTTTAATCTGACTTAAATCAAAAGAAAGAAGTATATCTAGCACACAAGGTTATAGACAGTTCTTACTTAAGTTTCAATCTCAATATCACTTAGAAAAATCAGAAATAACATTCCTTCATATATAATATATATATATATATATATATATATATATATATATATCAAATAATGAAACTGAAAATTTATTATTATTATTAGGTATTTATGTTATCGTGGTTCATGCTATGTTTGTTTTACAATTTCTCTATACTTTTTACTGTTCTGGAATCTTGTACCATGTTAGTCAACGCATATGTCAGCAATGAAGTATCTCTATTGTCATAAGTATGTTACCAACAATATATTCAATTTGCAAAGCCAATAAAAATAATATAGAAATCAAAATTCATAAAAAACTTTGGATCTCAAGTAGACAAAATGGTATTCAATTTGGAACATCCTATATGGTAAATCATACCAGAAGGAAACCCAACAGCGAGATGTCAAAAACAATTTTGATGAAAATAGTAAAATATAAAATTTTGAAAACAGAAAAGTGCCAAATATGAATTTTAACAAACTTTGTACATATAATATAAGATCTAGAATTATATATTGTAAATAAAATCATTAGAATATTTAGAATAACAAAAAGTGATACAGAAAGTGGGAAAAAATTTAAATCCGTAAAAATAAACAAAAAGTGTGGGTTGCCAAGAGGAAAGATAACAAGCTTGGGAGAGATGAAAAATGATGTAAGAAAATGAAACCTGGTACCAACTTGGAAGAACAAATTATAATTAAACACAAGAGAAAAACAAGCAAAACTATCCTCAAACCTTATACAACGAATTCAGATATGGATGGGAAAATAAACAAACAAGAAAAAAACCACTCACCTTATTAATATAACAAAAGTCCAGTCCGTGACATTGGCAGGAACAAAAGGGGGCCTTCTGCAGTGTAGCTGTATATTTCCAGAGAGCACGACTTCTAACAGTCAGGAGAACACCAAAAAATAAAGAATAGCAGGTATTTAAAAACACCAGAACTAAATAAAGTACCACATATCAGGACCAGACACTAATATTGGTTTTTGGATCACTTGTATCCATGCATCTGAACTTTTGTTGGTCTTTTCTATGCTCACAGACTGTTCATAACATTGAAACGTTTATTTATCATAGATAAGCAAGTTTTACCATTTCACATCACTGTTCTGAGTTGAATAAGTTAGATATCGCAGGTTAGGTCAATTTAATGACTTTTGTCAATAAAAACAACAACTATTTGACGATTTTTCTGCATTCTTTGTTCATCTATTGAGCACCTAATCATAATCTTCCCACAAAATAGCACGTTTGACATCAAGCAGCGCTACAAGTTGGCATTACAGAATCCTGCCATGAGAGTGGAGATGCGTCTTACTCCATAGGCGTATCGAATGAGCTGGGATAAGGTAAAAGAGTGTTGAAAAAGGGTAAGAAAAACATAGCCGGAGTCTCATTACTGTTATGATAGGTATTTATTTTTCAAAATTATTAAATGAAAAAAGAAATCAATGAAACAAATTTATCATAACGAATATTTTATTATTGTTATTAAAAAATAAAATAAGTAACAATCATTATTACAATAACTATTAGCCAATTATAAATATAAACATAAAGAGCCTATCACAACAATATTTATAGATATATTATATATATATATATATATATATATATATATATATATATATATAATATATGAATCTTTGAAATCCAGAAATGTTAAAATACAATGATGATCTGTTTGTCTATGGAATGAAAACCCAAATAGTATCTGATTGACAAGAGCGAATGAACCTCAAATGGAAGGAGTATACAGGATAAAAAAATTATAGATTCTCATGAATGGTAATTTACAGCGATTTTTCATTTGTGTGTACATCTTAGAGAAAAAATTCGAAAAAATAGAAGTTGGAAAATGATCCCATCATAGGAATGCCATCGGATGAGATGCTCCCCAAGTATGAGGCATGCAAGGTTGGACCTCCAATTCATTCCTGCCATAGAGATGGCTTAAAACTCGAAGAAGGTGCTTGAGCAAGAATATGCATGCCTGAACTAAAGACTAGAGTTTGGTTAAACATGCAACTGTATTCCAAGCAGAAATTGCTGCAATTAACCACTGCGCGAAAGAGTTATTGGGGCAAGAGTTCAAGAAAAAGACCTTTGTCATTTACTCCAACACCAAGCTGCTATATCAGCAATCAGTTCAAAACAAGTAAATTCAAAACCAGCGGTCTACCTGAGTTCCTTAGACCGAGAAGGAGCACAACGTGCTCTATACGGCCCGCACCAATTTCAAACACAGTGAAAACTCTGCTAGGAACTAACATCCCAACACGGATAGAAAAGAGACCACAGAAATGGTGGAACAAGACGCGCAAAAATTCACTGAGTAGACAACTAGGATCATCGATGGCCTCCTAATAGGGCACTGTAGACTTGAAAACACATGAACAACATCGGACTTGCAGAAAAAACATATGTTGGTTCTCCCAGGAAGATGGGGAAACCTCAGCGCATGTACTGTGCCAGTGTGGAGGCCTATCAAGGCTGAGGTTTACAACGCTAGGGTAGAAAAAACTACAACATACCGAATACATAGAAGACCCAGAGTCCCACATATGGAGTATACTGACTGTAAATTGTGAGAACTGTATATCCTTTCCTTTATATTTCCGTGGGCATCTCTCTAAAAGTCGATGTCTTCATCTTCAGCACAAAGGACTGTAATGAGCACGAGAAGATCGACGTCTTGTCCAACTGTCTCATGCTGATGACATGTCTCAATTGACATTTTCGATTGCTGCCAAGGTGAAATCTAACGGTGCTTGATGCATGAAAATAATTTGGGTTGAAGAAATATACAGTGCTTCTCAAAAGTTCCCTTCCCCCTCTTATTTTTGGAACAATTATACATAAACAAGTGAAATTTGGAAACTGAATATTGAAGGTTGTAAATTTTTCTACTAGTGATGATAGATGACGACATCGTCAAAGATGACGAAATCGTCAAAGATGACGAAATCGTCAAAGATGACGTCACAAGGCCATTGTGACCAATAATTTTAAATGGAACCCTACGGCAAGCGACACCTCTTTTAAAAGTTATCGAAAAAACCTCTTCAATGATACTACTTTTGTTTGTGTTTATGGCAGCTTTGGCAACAAAACGCAAAGCTGTGATGAATTAAATCAGTTAATACTCAAATTCTGAATTCAAGCTCCGCCTCTGGATAGTTGTCAAATAAGCTGACGTTTTTGTTAGTCTCCCTAATTCGACGTTTTGTAATTGTCCAAGTTTTTGAACATTTAATAATTTGTGTATTGTTGATCCAACGTTTAACTTTTTTAGCAGCTTTTGCTACTTTTAATATTTTTGTACATTTTAATAATTTGTTAAACTGTTGTGAGCCGAACGTTTAAGTGCTTCAAGAAGCGAAAAGGTACGTGCTTCGGGTGATAAAGTAGCAGCGATCCTATTTCTTGGTGAAACTGGACATTCATGCAGCAGAACGCATTTTTAATGAGAGGTTTCCCGATCGCCCCGTTTTGAGGACTTATTTAAGGGAGCTTCTTCGTAAGTTTGAAACAACGGGTAGTATTAATGATGCGAAACGATCTGGCAGACCACAAATTTCTGATGAGAAAAAAATTGATATACTGGCAGAAGTAATAGTTAATCCTACTTCTTCAACAACTCACGCTGTATCTACCTGTGAAGTCAGTCGAAGTACAGTACACAGGGTGTTAAAAAAAAACAAATTTCATCCATACAAATCAAAAATGGTTCATCAACTCTCAGACGACGACCCAGACCGAAGACTAGAATTTTGTGAAAATATGGAAACTAAAATTAACCAACAGCCAGACTTTGTCAAAACAATTTGTTTTAGTGACGAAAGTACTTTCAATCTAAATGGAAATGTAAATACACAGAATGTGAGGTATTTGAGTGACGCAAATCCTCATCTGTTTCGTGAAACACATACCCAATTTCCCCAGAAGGTGAATGTTTGGGCAGGTATACTGGGAAACCACATCGTTGGGCCTCTCTTTTTCAATACTAATTTAACTGGTGAGGTCTATCTGGAGCTGTTGCAAAACGCAATAGAACCGTTAATCCTTGAAATTTTGGAAGATAATCCAGATGAATTCGGCAATTTGGAAATAACATTCCAACAGGATGGTGCTCCTCCACACTATTACGGTGCAGTAAGACGGTATTTGGATGAGGAGTATCGTGGTAAATGGATTGGACGACGAGGTTCAACGGAATGGCCAGCTCGATCACCGGACCTCACACTTTTGGATTTTTTTCTGTGCTGGTACCTCAAATCGAAGGTTTACGCCACTGAACCTGATGATATTGACGTTTAATAACAACGCATTGTTGCAGAATGTGAGGCTGTTTCCGCAGACACATTTGCAAAAGTACGAGAAGAGTTTAAAAATAGAATATTTCACTGTCAGGAAGTGAATGGAGGTCACTCCGAGCAATTCCTTCAAGTAGATACTGATTCTTGAATCTGTAATTAATATCATACTGAATGGAATTTAAATTTTAATGTTTACTAATGAGCCATTAAAACTGCCATAAACACAAACAAAATTAGTATCGTTGAATAGGTTTTTTCGATACATTTTAAAAGAAGTGTCGCTTGCCGTAGGGTTCCATTAAAAATTATTGGTCACAATGGTCTTGTGACGTCATCTTTGACGATTTCGTCATCTATCATTACTAGTAGGGAAGTTTACAACCTTTAATATTCAGTTTCCAAATTTCACTTGTTTATGTATAATCGTTCCAAGAATAAGAGGGGGGGAGAGGACTCTTGAGAAGCATTGTATAACATGTACAAGTACGAAATACGCATTCTCAAAATGAGCTGGAAAATTTGGCAGAATAAAATATAAAAAAATACATGAATCGTGTAGGGGAGGATCCGCTCTACGAGTTTCATTATTATCATTTTTCACGTTGAATTAATCGTTTCAGGGATATTCGGTGTGAAAAATAGCGTAGGCGTGAAGTTTTGCCGAGCGGCTACATATCAGAATCAGAATCAGAATATCTTTATTAAACAAAAATGAATACAATTTTTTTCATAGAAATTGTTTCTTGGGTGAAATTTCGCATTCATAGAGAGATATTTCTTTTTTTATATTCTAAAAATTCATTTATTGAGTAAGGTTCAATCGATACCAAGTATTGGAATAAACTTTTTGTGAACATTTTTAGTGTCTTTTGTTTTTTTAGGTTGTTAGGCAGAAATATTCAAACAGGCATAGATGGGGCTTGCTTTTGTAAGACTAAGCCTATGTATTGGCAAATTCAGATTTAAATTTCTTTTATGGTGTTTATGTTGAGGCAATTATTGAGTGAAATAGAAAAAACAATCATGCATGAATTTTAGGCACTCAAATATATGAATTGCTGGTAGTGTGAGTAGGTTGGTTCCCCTAAAAAGCCCCCTACAAGATTTTCTACTATTTAGGCCCAGGACTTGTCTTAGTATACACTTTTGCAGAATAAAAGGATCTCCATGAGCTCTAGCTTTTCTCCAAAACAGTAGACCATAACGCAGTGCTGAGTTGAAGGTGGCATAGTAAACTGATAGTAAAACTTCTTGGTCTAGGTACTGTTTTACCACTCGAAAGCTGTACCATGTACTGCTGAGCGTGCCGGAAAGTTTGTCGATATGAATATCCCACTTCAGGTTGTGATCTATCGATAGGCCAAGAAATTTCACTAAGGCTGAAATTGGACGTTTTGTGATAAGATTTTCATAGTTGTTGGTTGTGAATTTGATGACTGTATAGTATGGAATTTTAGAAAAACAGATTCATCTGTGTTTAAAAGAAGAACATTATTATTAAACCAATCTCGCGCTTTGCCAAGACAGGAATTTGCTCTTTATTTAAGCTCTAAGCAGTTTCGCTATTGGACATTGTTATCATCTGCAAAATTCACATGAGCTGTATGGTAATTATTTGTGATACAAGGTAGAACGTTTAAGTACGAAATTAATAAAATAGGCCCAATCACACTCCTCTGGGGAATGCCCTGGGGAATGCCCTGGGTTATCTCCCCCTTGACAGACTCTAATCTAATCCCATTTCTTTCCAGACTGACACATTGTGTTCGTTTTCCAAGATAGGATTGGATCCACCTCACGGCAGACTCCTTGACTTCATACAACTCAACATTATGACTGAGACTGTCGGAGGCCTTTGATGAATCTAGAAAAGCTTCCAGTATTTTATTTTTGTTTTCAATGATATTGTATATACTTTCAATAAATGCAAAGATTGCTGTGTCTATTGATTTTCGTTTCAAAAATCCGTGCTCTGCTGGATTTGAAAGTCCCTGTATCTGAAAGAAGTTCAGAAAGCGGTTGAACATTGCAGACTCAAATATTTTTGAAAAAGATGGTAATAAGTTTATCCGTCTATAGTTCTGTATTTGTGTTGGATCATCTTTTTTGTAAACAGGAATCAGTACGGTGTCTTTGAGCTTATCAGGAAAAATGCCACATTTTAATGAGTTATCTATTATGACACACAGAGTCTTGGATTTATTATCAGAGTTAACAATTTTCTCCTGATAAAAATGACTGGTTTAGCAAGTCATTGTATTCTCTTTTTTCCTACTACCCCGTACTTTAAACGTCAATAGCAAAGATGGGTTGGAAAATAGACAAATCATATCTGGTACTTTTTTGTATAGAATTTAATGAAAAATAGTTTTGTCCTCATACCTTCTCCTCGTTGGAATGACGGTTTCGAAGATAAATGGGAAAAGCCGAAATCAAGTGTTGTTTCGCCTCAAAGGGGTAAGGTGGGAACTCTTCGGATCCTCATTTCTACTCCCATGAACTACTCGTGGACCAAATATAATTTGTATCTGAATTGTTTCTTCAATATTCTCTTTGGGCGCGATTTTGACCCTCTTCCAGACGTACGAATGATTTGAAATTTGTCAGTTTTGTGATTATGGTCCGATTCTATTCAAAATTGGTATGTGGGGGTTTTTGGGGTCCAGTATTATGATTCTTTCGTAAAAGTTGGAAAATTCCAGATGGCGGCTCCAAAATGGCGGACGAGTTTTGTGATTATGGTCCAATTCCATTCAAAATCGGTATGTGGGGGTTTTTGGGTCGGAGATTATGATTATTTTGAAAAATTGAAGGATTCAAGATGGCGGCTCCAAAATGGCGGACGAGTTTTGTGATTATGGTCCGATTCTATTCAAAATTGAAGAATAATAGTTAAAGAAATTGAATAATAATAATAATGGTTTGAAAAAATAAGAAACACTCTTTGATAGCAAACAAAACTAAAAAGTTGATAATAAATAATAGTTTGAAAACTAAAGAACACGCTTTAATAGAAAACTAAACTAAAAAGTAGAAAATAATTGTAAATGAGTTTGAAATAAGAATACAGTGATTAACAACAAATTTATTTCATCGTAAAAAAGCATAGGGTGCTTTTTAAGATATTTTCATAATGATTCTACTTTTACCAATATCTGTCCATGAAATATTAACAACAATTGACATCAAGCACCCCACGCTTTTTTACGATGAAATACATTTGTTGTTAATCACTGTATTCTTATTTCAAACTGATTTAAAATTATTTTCTACTTTTTAGTTTAGTTTTCTATTAAAGCGTGTTCTTTAGTTTTTAAACTATTATTTATTTCGTCTATTTACCTTGGATTATATATGGTCGTTCGTAAGTGGAAGGTGAGAATAGATATTTTATTACCTTTTTTTTAAAATTACGTTCTTTGTCAGTTATGTGAAAATCAAAGGGGTTTGATAATGGATAATTAAAATCATGTTGAACACACCTTATGATCTGTATAAAGAAGCAAAAATAATGGACATTCGACAAGTCTTCGCCTTAACGCTGATTTCCCACCAGCGAAAGAACATGAATCAAGCTGATAGTGGTGATCACAAATAAACACGAGGTCTAGATTGGATTCTATTGACATTCCAAGAATGTTGAAAACAATTGACAACGAAGCTTTACATATCTGGCTCCAAAATTATACAGTATTATTTTTTCCATATCAAACAAAATAATTATTTGTCTTTTTTCAAGTCCAAAATAAAAACATGGATTCTAAATACATCGAGAAAAAAATACATCAGCTAATTGATATCAAGAACTATTGACCATAAAACTATAAAATGTATCGGAAAATGCTATGTCCCTGTTCTTGTTCTTAGATTTGCTGGCAAAACATTACACTATCATGATTCAATAGAAATAGTTTATTAACTTAAGTGTAATTTTGCAAATATTACTCTGTTATTGAAAATGTCTATAAATATTGTTCTACTCTATTCTTTTCAACCGACGAAACCATAAAAACTTTTTGATAAAAAATTAAACCGACGAAATACGGAACTGGAAAGTAAAAAAAAAAGAACCTTCTTAGTCTCAATAACTAAGCTCCTAAACTAATGTAAGTAACTAATTTTGAGTCGGCGCCAATGAAACAAGCAAATTAGGTAAGGCGTAAAATGATGGCATCGAGTTGCGCGATGACATTTTGTATATTTTTTTTATGTATGATCACTCATAACTTTTTACTGAGACGTCCGATTCCGATAACTCTTTTTTCAGTCGATAGGGTGTACTTTGAAGGTGGTTCCATTTGAATTTAAAAGATGAAATCCACCCCTAAGGGTAGCAAAATGAAGGATATTGATCACTCACCCTCTGAATTCTGGTCCGTTAACCGATTCTATCAGGCATAGCTTTGTACTGGGTTCTTCGATTTGGAAGATTCTTTCTTTATTAGATAGGGTATACCTCATAGTTGATCATATTTGGATTTCGAATGGAATTATCCACTCTTGCGGGTAGAAAAGTGGGGAATAATTGATTTTTCACTTGTGAACATTGGCACACATATGTAGTTGACAATGACAGATCGCTAATGTCATTATTTTTGTTCTCCCACATCCGTCACAGTGATTATATTATATGAGAGGATGTAATGATATACAAAGTAATGCAATAAACAAACCAGAACAACAAAAATAATTTATATTACAACAAATAGTAAAAGTAGATAATCATATTATTCAACTGGTAATAGTTGAAGTGAGGTGGGTAAGTAAGTATTTCAGTAATAAAAAAACAGTAGATTTCAGCCACAAAAAATTGAAAAATAAAAACTTTTTAACAAAAAATTAAACCGACAAAATACGGAACTGAAAAGTAAAAAATAAAATAAACCTTCTTAGTCCGAAAAAATAAGCTCCTAAACTAATGTAAGTAACTAATTTTGAGTCGGCGCCAAACGAACAATCAACGAAGATCATTAAATTACTTCAAAAAAATTATCAGAATGTCACCGCGCAACTCTATGCCATCATTTTACTCCTTACCTAATTCATCTGCTTGTTTGTTTGGCGCCGACTCAAAATTAGTTACCCACATTAGTTTAGGAGCTTAGTTATTGAGACTAAGAAGGTTTATTTTATTTTTTACTTTTCAATTCCGTATTTCGTTGGTTTAATTTTTTGTTTAAAAGTTTTTATTTCGCATTATATTCCGGTATAAGGTAACCTTCTTTTTGTTTTCTTTCTCCTTCTTTTCTTTCTATTGTGATTTTAATTCTCGTTTACCTATGAGGCATTACAATTATATATCAGGATGTTACAAATTGCAACATAACATAATTAACGTCCTACAAATACCGTATCCAGACCAATATCTATCACCCACGTACAGACTTTGCCTTTGTGGGTTTTTCGTTATTTATTTGCCACACTGGCTATCACGACTAATTTATAACTCAATTATATATTACTGTGTACTTTTCGTGCATATTACTGTGTGTTTCAATTATATATTTCTGTGCAATCTTGGTAAATAAATATTATTATTATTATTATCATCATTATTATATAATGCCTGTTTACGTTCCCAACAATAGAGACAATTGTTACAGTAATTCTTTCTAAAAACGTTTCACCTAATGCTTAATGAAAGTGATAACGATAATTTTTTCAACGCAACGGCGGCAACAGATTCTGGCATCTGATGGTAAAACACTTCAAATTTGGGATGTCAAAACTAATCGCCAGATGTCATTTTCCATAGATATTATAAAAACAATTATTTGATGGATTGTGACCATCAACACTTTTATCGATATTATCATTAACAAAATTGTCAACCAGAGAAATTCATGGCTGACGTCGACTTCATACCGAGAACCGTCGATTCATTTCGTGCTGACAAAAGGATAACGCCGTTGTTGTCGCGATAAGACCACTTGCTACTTAAAACTCATTAGGGACTCTATAATTACAGACAAAAGCTCCAAGTCACCACCACACTTGAACGTCATTAATTATACCGATATAGTTATAATAAACCATTGTTATAAAGTCATTGTTCACGTGTCTCCAAGGATGTGTATATCCTGCGGGATAATTAATATTATCCAGAGTAGAATATCACTGCCAGGTCCAAGGATATAAACAGGTCGCGTGCGATATTTCAAAAGCCCTTCCAGACGCGGCATCATGAAAAACGCGATTTCCACTTTTTGTGCTTATGGAGAGAGACAGCGTTGTTTGTTAGAGTGTTCGGGATTTGTGTAAATAGGGATATCATAGGTATTCATCTCCAATTTTCATCTATGTCTTAACAATGGTAAGATTATACAAAAATGATATCTATATTTTTCGATTCGTCTCTGGTATAATAGGGATATAATATTTCCATAACATACCTCATAGTAGAGGAGACCGTGGGAGGTCGACCTTCACCGATCTGATAACTCGATGAGACATATTTTTTATCAAATATAATTTATAAACAAATATGCCCATGATAACTTGCCTATCGAAAAGTGTTCATAGCTATTTTTAATTGAATTAATTTTAATCAATTTTCTTTCATCACCTTCACTCCTTTGATAACCGGATGAGTTTCACCTCAACTGATAGTTTTTAACACACAGAATATGCCTAGGTAGGCATGCCTACTTATTTCTGCGCATGGCTACCTGGCATGTGAACAGGTAAGTCAATATAGGTAACTACACCGATCTGTTAACCAATCGAAATTGATATCATATGTAAGATAATTTAATTACAAAACCAATCGCATAGGCTTGCCTGCAAAAAATCGTACATAAAATATTATTGCCAAGCTATAAAGTTTTAGAATTTTAGCTATTTGATAGGGGCGAGAGAGAAAGTAGAGCGTCCGAGGTCCGTGTGATAGAACAGGACACAACATAGCAGCTGCACGCTACCTGACCGTTGAATGTATCCTAGTGCACATGCTCGTGTACATATGAGTGACAGTGACAGCATTTATTTACATAAATGCTGTCTGCTGTCTAAATGCTCTTTAAAATGCTTTTTTATCGACTTTTTGAATTGACCTACATTACCAACATTTTTTAGTTCTGGTGGAAAGTTGTTAGTTTGAAATTTCTCATATGTATATTACAAGCATTTCTTGTGTTGTGGTTGTGGATGCTATTGTTGGGTGGAAACAGGGATATATTACATGTTACAAATAGGGATGCTTCCAATATTAATATATTGTAGACAGTCATTATATTGTTGGATGAAAATATTGGCGACATGAGTCTAGTGGTTTTATACCAAAGATGAGTCTAATAATTCTCTTTTGAAGTATGAATATTCGATTTATATCTACTGCTGTGCCCCAGAAGATTATTAAGTATTTTAAATGTGGATACACTAGTGTAGTAGTGTGTACACTAGTGCTTAACAAAGGTTTCTGGGACAAAATAGATTTCAGATTCCGTATTGCAAAATATGCTGAGCTCAGTTTTTTGAGATGTGCTTGATGTGTTCAGCCCATGAGAGGTTTCGATCTACATAAAGACCCAGAAATTTGGTTGAATCAGCCTCTTCAAGCGTTTTATTGTTAAGGACAATTTTGATACTTTGAGTCGGTCGTCTGAGTTGGAATGATATACATTTTGTTTTAGATTCGTTGATAATGAGTTTGTTACAGCTATACCATTCATGAAAATGTTCAAGTAGATTGTTTGCCTTATACTGAACTTCTTCACATGAATTTCCTGTTACGCTTATAGTAGTGTCATCGGCGAACATAACAAGGTTAAAATCTTGTGGTAAGTGGTTATCAAGATCATTAATGAAAATCAGGAAGAGGAGGGGTGCCAGGACGCTTCCTTGGGGTACGCCTAGGTTTATTTTTTGTGTTGAAGATTTTATATTGACCACTTTTACAATAATTCACAGATAAAAATGATTCGATCCAAAGGTTCACGAATACCCATACACGATAGTTTTTTTACTAGATTTCCTTTGTCAACACAGTCGAAAGCACGAGTGAGGCCAAAGAAAATAGTTACGACATGTTTTCCTTGGTCAATTGACTCATAAATATTTTTGGAAGAGGCTGAATGCAGCAGTAAATGTAAGAAAATTTGGCCTGAAGCCGTATTGTTTTGTTGATATTAGTCCAAAATTATACAAATACAAAGTCATTTTTTTTGTATTATTTTCTCGAACAGTTTTGAAAAACATGAGAGAATAGTAATGTGTCGGTAGTTTTCTATTTGACTTATGTCGCCTTTTTTGTGGAGTGGAATTATAATACCAATTTTTAAAAAATTTGGGAATATTCCATGTGCAATTGACAGATTGAAAATAAAGCATAAGGGGTAGATGATGTAGTCCGCAACATATTTTAGAACTTTTATAGGTAGTCCATCATGACCACAGGAGTTTTTGTTGTAAAGCGAGTTGTTGCAAATTTTGACTATGGTACAATTTTTGTTTTTTTGGTCACCAAAAGCTGTGTCCACTGCCTTTTCAGCAATATTCGAAAAGTAGTTACAGAAACTATTTGAGATGTCTAGGGGGTTTGTTATTTTGTTGCTATCCTCATCAGTAATAGATGTAATGTTTAATTGTTGTTTTAATCTGCCTAGGTAGTGTTAACAATGTTCCATGTTTTTTGGTGGTATTAGAAGCATCTAGAATTTTGTTGTGATAAAATTCTTGTTTATGTAATTTTAGTTTATCGTGAAAAAATTTTTTCAAGTTTTTGTATTCCTCAATTATAATTGTTTTTTTTGTATTTTTCTGGAGCCAATATATATTTTTCATTCGTTTGCTTTCTTCAACGATATTCTGATCTACCCAGTTGTTTGTGTGTGTATTCTTTTTAATCATAGCTTTAGTTAGAGGGCATGTTTGGTCCAGAACATACAAGAAATTGTTCCAGAAAAAGTTCCATGCATCATTGGGATCATTTAGTTTGTAAAGGTCACTCAAATCTTGCATCCAAATCATACTGGCAAGCTCGGCTTCCGAAAAATGCCGTAAAAGAATATTTTTTCCTTCTGGGATGAGTATTTCTTGAAGGGTAACTCCTGTTAATATCTAATCATAAAATATGGGGCAAACAATTTTATTTCTAAAAATTCCGCACCAAACGCTAAAAGTCTTTTTTCTGTTTACTTCATTTGTTTTACCAATCTTTTTCTGTTGCCTTTTTTTCCCACGACCTTCGATTCTTCCTATTGAAAACTCCTGCCGTAGGAAAGGATGACTCATCAGTCCATAATATTTTAGTTAAATAATCGGGATCTTCATTCAAATTCTGAATCATCTGTTGGCAAAATACCAGCCTTTTCCTCTTTCGAGTCTCTGTTAATACGTGTAAGGGTAAAATTTTATGTGCTTCGTAGTTGTTCTTTTTCAAAGTACGTTGGATTTTGGAAAAACTTATACCTTAACTACATTTGAAATAGGTTCGTTTGGGAATATGTATAGGACTCAAAGACAGACAAAAGAATTGCCTATTGCCTAGGAATGGACACACAAGAAAAATGTTTCTCGGCAGTTAGACATAATTTTTTTTATAAGTATAAGTAGATGTATCAATCGTTGTTCCTTGTTATTCCTCTGCTTTTTTTTTCATCACATTGGATTTGATCTCGATGTGATTTGAAGTTTGAGTATTCATTCGAAGAAGATTTATTTTAAATTTTAACATCGCAACTCAAGTCAAATACCCTTTCATATACGAACAAGAATAAAATCAGGACCGTATTCGAAAGGAAGGATTTTCATTTTTCAGCCTTGATGATGGAATTTCTGGGAGAAATGTAGAAAAAAAACATGTAGATACATTCTGAATTGGTTAGATAGAACTACTTAAATTCATTGAAAAATACAGGTCCTTATTCAAAAAAAAACAGAACGAAGAGAGAAGAAAGTTTATTCATCACATTTCCATATTCCCAAAAATAGAGGCACCAGCGCAAGGAAAAGAAAACGGGCCATTTGGTTTTCCCCGTATATTTTGAAAACGGTTGTGATATTTTCGGTTTGGAACATCATTCCTTATTCACTAAAATAGGCAACTTTTGTCTAATTTAACCAACTTCGTATAATTCACCGTTTTCGAGATGCCAAAGTGGTACGACATAAAAAATACGGACTGTATAAGCAGGTCGCAGACAAACAGTTTTATTCATGTGACAGTTCATTCATTGGAGTGACTCAATCGAATACCTTCGCGGCATTGTGATTATTTAAGTATCAGATGCATTATTGTGTTTTCAAAGTGGAATAAACGTACAGTAATATTCATATTGTTTAATATAAAAACGAACCCAGTTTTGTAACAGTATTTGCTTTGGGAATGTTCCTGTTGGTGATACCAAAAAAAATGATAAATAATCAATTTTCCATTTTTATTCCCCAATTTTTTTAACACTTGGAAGTGAGGTAATTTACGATCAGTAAGTATTGTATGGTTTGAAAAATGATTTGCCTGAAATATTTCCCAACAAAAATATATTTTTCATTAGAATATTTCTTCTAAAATCAACCCTCGCGGTATTTATTCGTAGAACAATAATGGAAAAATTCATGAAACTATCTCAAGTTAACAATACCATCCTTATACACTTCAGTAATCTAAAGACGTATCTTCCCAATTTCTCCCTTGATAGTTCCAAACCGCGCTGTAAAATATATGACACCCCTATTATGATACCAGCTCGAGAATCCCATATATGAGACGCGATAACGTCTTGGATCTGTTGGAATTCCTGCGGGAAGTCTTGTTGTTGTCTTGTTCTGATATTTTGATATATGTGTAGAATAAAATATTGCCGGCGCTACGGTAATTAAAATGGAAATTGCGTGGCGTATGCCAGAGATCCTGGGGTATTACGGAAATGTAGATCCTCAGATACGCTAGAATTCGGTGCACCAACCCAATATCATAATCTTACCAAATAGATAAACGTTTTCTGATTGGGGATTTACAGTTAATAATACTGGTTTACAAAAAAAATATATTGTTTTTACCCAAAGATAAATTATACCGAATTCATTTTATGTCTACCCCCCCATAACAAAAATATATAGAACTTATTTTTATCACGTCAAGTTTTTAAATGTACCACAAAAAGTTTTGAAGCAATGTTGTTTTGTTCGTGATATCTAGTATATCATTCGTTGAAGTCATATTTGAATAATAGCTAGGTGTTTAATTTGTTTTAAAATGTCTTTAAGAGAGTTAAATTAAATCCAAACAACTTTTGCTGTGTTTGTGTAAATTATCGTAACAAAGACTAAGGCCCGGTTGTTCAATCAAGGATGACCAACTCCAAGTGATTGGGCTTAAACCAGGATTACCAATTTTGTTTCAGTTGTTCAATACGGGTTTATGAGATAAACCTAGTTCAACAATGGTTGAGTTAATCTCATTAATTCGGGGGTTTAAGAAGATAATTTACCGATTCTAACCTATTTGATTGTTTGACTTTGACTATTCTAAAAACTATTATTGTGTAGAATACTTTTATTTTATACCCGACTGCAAAGATCATCGAAGATATAACAGACAGAAGATTTTTTTGAAGTTTTTGATACTATTGCCCCAACAAGAAAGAGACTCCGTATTTAGACAACG
This sequence comes from Gonioctena quinquepunctata, assembly GCA_018342105.1. Taxonomy (NCBI): domain Eukaryota; kingdom Metazoa; phylum Arthropoda; class Insecta; order Coleoptera; family Chrysomelidae; genus Gonioctena; species Gonioctena quinquepunctata. The sequence goes on from JAFIRS010000310.1 coordinate 446,395, forward strand.
AACCGTAATTTTGGGTGACTTTGGCTCATTTTGATAAATAGACATTATTAATTATAACATTTTTAGGCCTGTTGTTATAGCAGACTTATTTTTCGTGATTCTTTCTATTTTATATGGGTATATATACCTATATAATAAGTATTATATAGGTGCAACACTGTATTCCATTCAGGAGTCATATGCAACCAAATTCAACTTGCATAAAATTTGTCTGCAACTAGCAATATGTTTTTTTACTCATTTATGATGATTAAAAATGAAAGAATTTTTTTTTGGGAAAATTTCTTTTGCTTATTTTATCCGTCGGGTTACTATGGCTTATGTTCATGCTATGAAGAGAAAATCACGCAAAATATAAGCCATGGGTCAACGCCAGCCCTCAATAGGCGAGTGACTTTGCACACCATGTTTTTATTTATATATCCACATACAATATCTCAATCACAATTTGACATAGCTAATTTGAAAGAGTGGTCAAATATCACTATTTTGGTATATAATAATACCAATTTATTTTTACAAATTCATCGTAGACATTCTTTGAATTTTAGTAAGCCAAAGTCACCCGAAATTATGGTACCTATAAAGCATTTGGAAGAATGGACAGAAAAATAATTTTTGAATTTCGCTTGCCGAAAGAAATCGTCCGCAACTAACAGAAACACAAAGCATCACCCCTCACTACAAAGGCAAAATCGTAACAAAAAAAAAGACGTGTGGCACTCGGAGACTGCCGCGGTAAAGCTATTGCATAGCATTTTTTATCAACTTACGCAATTATAATTATATATTAATTTTATTTATGCAGTATTTTTTTTTCTTTGATATTAATTCAAGTTACACTTTGAGCGTGGTGACCGATAAGAAAACAAATTTTTTCTTTTATTAAATAAATGAGAGTTAATATTGTTCAAAATATTTTTTTATTGTCTTTCAATACATGTCGGTTCTTCAGGAATATTTATCATTGAAACTATAGGTTTATGGTAACTGAAATAAGAAACATAAGTTTGAGACTTGATATCTTCTAAATATCTGGAAAATACCGCATCAATGGTGGTTCCATATTTTGTTGTGGATTCTTGTGGATCATTATTCATTTTCAAATTCAATATTTTCGAAAGAAAACTTGTCAACCGCTCTGATTTTTTATCAGCGAAGTTGATGTTGAAATCGCCAGCCAAGATAAGTGGAAATTTATTACCATTTGTACCAAGTATTTTCGACCCTTCTTCAGTGTACTCCAGTAAAGTGCAATGAATAAAATGCTCTACCTCGTCTAATTTTGGATTCGGAGAAATGTAAATTGCTACCATGACTATGTGTAGGCCATTTCTAAGTTTGCATAAGCACGCACAAATATCTCCAACAAATGAGCTCCTAACATTAACATCTATACTTTCTCACAAACAGCTGATTACGTATTCGTCTGATTTCGGAGCAGCTCGTCTCGATTCGTGCGAGCTTCGTAGAGTCGTACCATGAAGTAAATACAAAGAGGAGGTGCCCTAACGCCGACCGCTGTGCCGGTCGGAGTGGGGGGTGTTAGGTTTATTTTCGTTACGGAATTCCTGGATTCGGTCTCCGCGCTCAAGGCCCGCGATAAAAGCTATATGCAATAGCTTAAAATAAACTTCCAAATAAAAATCAAATCTTGATTTTTCATAACAAAACCTTTGGACATAAAAAACTGAAATTAAATCATCACAAATGCAAAATGAAAAACTACATGATCTGTTCTCAGGAATCTCAAGCAAATGTTGATTTCTTGTTGGTTGATGAGTTATGTTTCAAAGATAATGTTTGTTTATATATCTCAATCATATGGGGTTTCTCTAGGTACTACGCCTCCCTTTGTGGTTCCAAAAAAAGTTGGTGTTTTTCTTTCATGTGTATTAATTTCAACTTGTGTTCTTCGAATGATCGTTTTTGTAAATCTACAAGATCTGCTTTGGACAGAGCCCAAGTAGAAATTTTGTCTTTTATTGTTAAGGTGCTATTCTTTTTTTGGACCTCCGCAGATGTATTGTATTCATTACTTATTATAGCCCACGCCTTCAATTTTTGCGAATTAGTAACTGCGTTTTTACATTCTACAAATCTTGGTATTTTTTTACCAGTGAAATGAGAATGTTTTCCTCACCTTCATTGAAATTATGGTTTTTTTTCTTAAGAGACGCCTAACAATTTATAGAATACACTCTCTCTTTTTTCGATCATTTTTCTGTATACTTTTGACAGAACTATGAATTCTTAGGTTAAGTTTGATTCAATGTTGATGTTTCTGAACGGTCCGAATGATGGTACAAGCGAAAAAATGTGTTGCAACAATGAAAACAAGAGTTAGGAATCCAGGATTAGTTTTTCATTGAAAAATCCATAGTTAATTAATAATCCGAGTTTAGATAATTGAACAACCGGGCCTAAGAGACCAATCACAGAAGCAGTAAAACGGGCGTACTTCCAATACTTTCAAATCTCGGTAAAGAACCTTGACAAAAAATGGGTTCCTGGAGTAGTGTTTGAAAATTGTAGAAGTATACTAATTAATTGGCCTAAAAATGTATTTGCAATTCGGTGTTCCAATGTTGTGGAGAGAACCAACAAATCACGATACGGACTGTTATTTCTGCCTCACGAAAACATTTGGTCACAAAACCTGTGTTGCATTGTGATGGAGTCTTTGCCCAGCAGCCCAAGCGGAATAAATGAACCAGAACAGATGGAGACTGAAATGGAAGAACCCATTTCAAGCCAGAACACTCATTCTGACGATAATCTTGGTGGATGTACTTTTGTGGATGGTGAACCACTCGTGATTTGAGGGAATTAAAAGACCTGCAGCTTTCAAAAAGTAAGTAGGAATTGCTTGCTTCACGGCTTCAGCAATGGAATTTGTCATCTCGTGATACCTAAGTGACTGTTTGCCGCAGCAAAGTTATCAGTTTGCTGAGTTTTTAGAATTGAATGATGGATATCAATATTTCCATGATGTTTGTGGTCTTTTTAAATCAACGGGTCAGTCTTATAATCCCAAAGAATGGCGTTTGTTCATCGATTCCTCGAAACTAAGTCTTAAGGCTGTCTTATTACATAATGGTAACAAAAAGCCATCTATTCCCATAGGACATGCAGCAAATTCTGAGGAATCGTATGAGACAATGACAACTTTAATTCAGCTAATGGAATATGGAGAACACAATTGGAAGATGTGCGGAGATCTGAAAGTTGTGGGATTACATCTTGGTTTGCAAGGCGGTTATACCAAATATTGCTGTTTATTATGTTTATGGGACAGCAGGGCTAGGAAAGAGCACTATATAAAGGAAGAATTGCCTGTACGAAATCAATACACGCCAAGCAAACAATACAAGCCTTGGATTGATCCGAAATATGTGATACTACCACCACTTCACATCAAACTAGGATTTGCTTTTGCCTATTTAAAATCCGTGTTTCCTCATATCTCTGATGCTAAACTGAAAGAAGACATTTCTGTGGGTCCTCAGATATTGAAGGATAATAAACATTTTGACCGACACTTATCCAGTGTTGAAAAAGATGCTTAGTATTCTTTTGAAGCCGGCGTTGAACATTTGTTGGGCAACAATAGAACAGAGGATTATGGAAAAATTGCATCCAATTTATTGAAGAATTACCACAAAATGGGAGTATTGTCCATAAAAACTCATTTTTTCATTCACACCTGGATTTTTTTTCTGATAACCTGGGAAGCGTAAGTGGTGTACATTTTCATCAAGCTTTTGGAGTCGTTTGAAGCCAAGGTTTTTGGGATAAAAATATGTTAAGTAATTTAAGTCATTTTTGATTTTTTTAAGTTCCAAATATGTAAAAAAATAGAAACATTGAAAAATATTAATATTTCAAAACATTTACGTTTAATTTTTTTTTTTTCACTTCAGTATCCAACTAGGGGCGGATTACGCTACCAACCCACATTGGTTTCAACTTTGGGTAAAATATCGTGTAAACTACTGTAATTATTTAAATAAAAAAAATATACCACGTTTATAAAATGCACTAAAAAGTAATATATAATTTCCCCCAGCCCCATACAGATTCATATTCCCATATAGATTCCTAACCCATAGAGATTGTCCTGAAAATGTCTGATTTTGAATTTTTGAAAAGCTATGAAAATAGTAGATTTAAAAAGAAAAAGATAGGGCGCATGCAATAGATAATAGTAAAGAGTTAAGGGAGTAGCTGTAGTTGAAAAACTCAAACAACACTTCATAGCATTCACAAGTGCAATAAAATTAGAGATAAGTGCCATGTGAAGTGGAATGAATAGAAAAATCGAATTTAAACGGTTTTCTTCACATAAAGGATTCAATATAAAATTGAACCAGAGAAAGGTAGATCTCAGGTGAAAAACAACTACTACTCCGTACTGATGAGGGCCAAGAAGCCTGAAACCGGTATGCGGATTGTTAGGTGAACACGACATAAATTAAACATAATCGAGCTTATCAGAAAGAAACATTTGCATTCAATGTCCATTGATATTATATGGAAGTATGCATGGATTTTCAGGTGAATATCATTCAACGTTCTGCGTGGTATTTGCCAGGAAAGTAGTTGTTTTTCACCTGAGATCTACCTTTCTCTGGTTCAATTTTATATTGAATCCTTTATGTGAAGAAAACCGTTTAAATTCGATTTTTTTTTCTATGCAATAAAATTGTTAGTAACTTAGGTGAATATCCATGCTTTAATTATTAATCCGGAGTGTTCTTCCGTTCTATTTTGGTTATTTATATGCTCGTTCCTCTTTTTTTTGGAGCTTGAAATTTTTCTTTTTTCCTTTTTGATTTCCATTGGTTACTCAATTTTTTTGTTGGTTTTTTGGCTCTTTTGGTTGGTTTATCACCACCCATGTTTAGATTTCCATCTGTTTTTGGAATATTCTGATTTTTAACCGACGAAACTAAAAAGGAGGAGGTTCTCTATTCGACGAGTATATTTTTTTTTATGTATGACCACGCATAACTTTTTAATGAGACGTCCCATTCCGATAATTCTGTTTTCAGTGGATAGGGTATACTTCGAAGTTGGTCTCATTTGAATTTAAAAGATGAAATCCACCCCTAAGGATGACAAAATGAAGGATACTGATCCCTCTGAATTCTGGTCTGTTAACAGATTATATCAGGCATAACTTTGTACTGATAATTTTGTACTGGGTTCTTCGATTCGGATGTTTTTTTTAATTAGTTCAAAGTTGATGATATTGGATTTCGAATGGAATTATTTACCCTTACGGGTAGAAAAATAGGGGATAATTGATTTTTCACTTGTGAACATTGGCACACATATGTAGTTGACAATGACAGATCGCTATTGTCATTATTTTTGTTCTCCTACATCCGTCACAATCATTATATTCTATGGGAGGGTGGAATGATATACAAAGTAATGAAATAAACTAACCAGGACAACAAAAATAATGTATATCAACAAATAGTAAAAGTAGATAATCATATTATTTAACTGGTAATAGTTGAAGTAAGGTGGGTAAGTAAGTATTTTGGAAGTAATAAAAAAACAAGTAGGTAGTAATCAGTAGATTTCAGCCACAAAAAATTGAAAAATAACTTTTCAACAAAAAATTAAACCGACGAAATACGGAACTGAAAAGTAAAAAATAAAATAAACCATCTCAGTCTCAATAACTAAGCTCCTAAACTAATGTGAGTAACTAATTAACTAATCAACGAAGATCACCAAATTACTTCAAAAAAATTATCAGAATGTCACCGCGCAACTCGATGCCATCATTTTACGCCTTACCTAATTCATTTGCTTGATTGTTTGGCGCCGACTCAAAATTAGTTACTTTTAGTTTAGGATCTTAGTTATTGAGACTAAGAAAGTTTATTTCATTTTTTACTTTTCAGTTACGATTTTTAGATTTATAACCTCACTTTCTGCCTTTCGTGATGCCTGTGAAGTCGAGAATGGCAATAGGGTTCACTATCGCGGAGCACACTCTAGATCGCGAAACAACGTCCAACGGTATGGAGAGATTGTTCTGTTTGTTTTGGCACTGGAAAAGTTTTCAGGAAAAAAATTTGGGACAATTAGAAAGGAAAGTTCTAACTGACGAAAGGAACGACATATCTGGTTGATTCTTTTTTTGAAAGTGAGTGTTCTTCCATGGACAAGGTTTTTATGCTATCCACTTTACCTCAGCTCGCCACTAGACGGCGCTGCAGCGCATCAACTTCTATACCGATCTACCGATCGCCATGAAAATTGGTATACACAGATATTTGAAGTATTTTCGCGCTATCAATTATGGGATAATGGGCTACCGAGTTAATGGGATGACGGGATAACTGGGTAACGGAATACAGGAATAACGGGAAAACGGGAAAACGGAATAACGGGAATGCGGGATAACGGGATGGTGGGGTAACGGGATAACATGATAACATGAAACGGGAACCGGGAAGACAGAATAACAGGAGAACGGGATAACGGGAAAACGGAATAAAGGGATAACGGGATACGTGGAAAACGGGATAACAGGAGAACAGGATATCGGGAACATGGAAAAAGAGATAACGGGATAATATAATAGCGGGAAAACGGGATAATAGAAATCAGAATAACGGGAAATGGGCAGAGTCACAGGCATAACCTAGATGGAACAACACAAGAAAAAACATTGGAAAAGAACGTTTTTAGGCAAAAAATAGGGAACATAGAAAATTGGACAGGACAACGTCTGTCGGCAGCTAGTCGTAAATAAATAAAACGGACGCTTCTACTTCTATTCTGAGTCACTGACCCCGCTCATATTACATCGATAAATAAAAAATATGGGGTGCCATTATTAAATCGCAAATTATAAAGGGAAAGTATTTTTCATTCGAATTCTATTATAACAATCCATACATTTGGGCCATAGTTTATCATTAGGATTCGGAGGATTCTATTATTTCATTTTCGTTAATGTCCCTGAACGCCGGCACCAGCACACTGCGACCGGGAGAGAAGAAACAAAAAACGACGGCATTCCGATGAAAAAAACCGGGAAGGCGTACTGATGTTTTTTCGGGCGAGTGAAAAATGAGCCAGCGTCCGGATCCAGCGCGGATCCCGGAAATATTCGACAGGACCGGACTTTGCAATTAATTTAATCAAGTTTCTGTCGTTATATCGTAATGTTTGACGGATCATTAATATGAGGAACATTTGTTATTGAATATTATAGGCACCAGAATTTGATATTATTGTTGGGAAAATTGTTGTAATTGTTATATTTCCAGAGATACGTTGGTGAGACGATTTACTCTATTTCATTCCTAGGCATCTAATAGTGTTGAAAACTTTAAATAACTGCATCTGTAAATTTAGAGACAGAAGCTCAATTCGGATTCCATCTATTTTATTTTTGTATTGCATTTCTAATTGAATTTATTTCATTTTGTGAGAGATTGGCAGAAAGTCAAATTTAACAATTTCTTTAAGATGACCGCAGCATTTTTATACATATTTGAGAATAATCATTTCAATCGGGAAATCTGCTGCAGAAACTTGTGAGTAAAGGCGATAACAATGACCCAATAACCCGATTTGGAGTATTTAAATTATCAAAAGTTTGATTTCAATCAGTCCATTGTTTCAAAATGAATCACCCTTTGATCATTTTCTCATAAATGACTCTCAACTATTATATTAATTCAAAAAACTATATAATTTTCAATTCGATTCGTTTTGAAGACTCACACTGTAGCAGAACCTGATGTGCTGTGATAGTAATTGTACATTCGAGTATGAAATAGCTGTATGTTGTTGTCGAATGCTAATGATTTGAAATTAACTGGAAAATAAAAGATATCAATATTTCTCTCAAGCGCATCGAAAATTGGTGTTGGCAGAGTGTGCAAAAACTCATACTATTATTATATGGTAACCTAGATACATTGTTACGTTATGATTATTGTGCCCCTAACGTCTCAATGACCATTTAAGAGTAGTTATATGTCCACCAACATAACAAAATCGCAGATACGTTATATAAAAATCGTATCTGATATGTTATCTAAAACTGTTCTGTTACATCAAAAGTACTTATTTACGAGTATGCGTATACTTATATACGACAATGCGTTATGAGATCGTTACATAACAAGTCCTTTTTTCTCACATAATTTGAAACTACTTTCTTACGGGAAAAGTACTTTCTCAAAGAGTAACAACACCTGAGGGGTTATGTCTCAAGTCTCTTCTTTATAGGTTCTTTTGAAGTTATTAATTTTATCATAATATACCTAAATTTATCTTTCCAACATATGCTATTGATGGATTATTTACAATTAAAGTCAAGTCAATACATTAGAGTTTTCCTACGAAAATTAATGAAATATTTGGAAATACACTATCGAGCATAAAGTTTGGCACAAATGATATATCCATTTGTGCCTAAGCTTCATATCTATTATGCTATCTGTCTTCAGTCGAGTTTATATTATAAATCATTGTCAGTTATAAATGACAAGATATATTATTGGAATGTATAATCAATTGAATGATTATGTCCAGTAAATAATAGTTTATATATATATATATATATATTCAGGTAATTATTGATAAATATTATGTGATTCAGTTGAATGAATATATTAAATAGGGATGATACAAAACTGTTCATATGTTGGCGGGATACATCATTTAAGTAAACTCGAATTTGGAACAAAAAATAAACAAAAACATACAGTTCTCTGTAAAAATAAAATATATAAATAATTATCATTTAGTGAAATCTTTGAAATCCAAGATGGGTACGTTGAACCTGAACTTTCAGTTTTCATTACGATGACAGCCTCAGTTCTTGGTTTCCCTTAATAATCATTGTTTTGCATGTCGTAGCCATTCCATGGCTATTTTATCGAATGAAGAATCCGAGTGAAACAGAGTTTCACTTGTCACACCACATTTATATTTATATAATTTTAAATAACGCTAATGTGGTTGTAGTAACTTTGAACTTCGTTTTATTCCTCGATCTACGTTTTTTTTCCTTTTGTGTCACTATGTTAGATGAATATGTTTAACATCATTGAAACCAACCTCAACAAAGTTTCTTCCTGATGATGGAAATAAACATTTCCGAAATTGGATAAACCTTAAAGAGTTTACTTTTTCATTGCTGCTTACCCCAATATCCCTAGTTTTGTACCTAACTAGTCAGCAAATACTTCACACACACACACACACACACACAATATATATATATATATATATATATATATATATAGTAGAAGACATTTAATGGACATAGCCCTCAGAGAGAAGTGTTAACCGTAGACACGTGTTTCGGGCTCTCGGCCCTCATCAGTACGGTGGAGAAGTGCAAAGATGAACAACACTTGGTAGAAAACGACAAATCAACGGAGTCATCAAACAGAAGCCAGCCGCTCATTTGTGGTTTCGTACTGATGAGGGCCGAGAGCCCGAAACACGTGTCTACGGTTAACACTTCTCTCTGAGGGCTATGTCCATTAAATGTCTTCTACTTTGTTTTTAACAGTTCCCTCACTATTACTCTCTTTCATATATATATATATATATATATATATATATATATATATATATATATATCAAATCGGTCCAGCCGTTTAGGAGGAATGCAGTGACAACACACGTACAGTAGAATTATATGTATAAGGATATATATATATATATATATATATATATATATATATATATATATATATATATATATAATTCTACTGTACCTACGTGTGTTGTCACTGCACTCCTCCTAAACGGCTGGACCGATTTGAATGAATTTTTGTGTATGCGTTTGGGTGGCGCCCTGGATGGTTTAGATTCACAAATCATCCCTCTAAATATTGAGGGTGGTCCACCCCTTAATTTTTTATTTTATTTTTCGGACAACATTCTTTGTTTTTATTTTTTTATGATACAGCATTTAAAAATACATACAACCCTAAATTGTCACCCTTCTACGATCAACGCCTATTTTTTTGGCAAGATTTTTATTTTTATTTTGTCATGACTTAGAATTAAAAAAAATCATATGAGGTACTCTTAATCCTCCCTTCTACGACCAACCCCTATTTTTTTTTTTTAGGAAAACGGGATAACGGGATAACGAAAAAACGGAATAACGGGATAACGGGATAACGGGATAACGGGATGACAGGATAAGGGAATAACGGGAAAACGGAATAAAAACGGGATAACGGGAATAACGGGATAACGAAAAAACAGGAAAACGGGATCACAGGATAAGGGGATAAGGGGAAAACGGGATAAAGAAAAAATGGGATGACAGGAAAACGGGATAACGGGATAACGGGAATAAGGATAACAAAAAACGGGATAAAGGGATGACAGGATAAGGGGATAACGGGGTAAAGACAAAAAGGGGTAACAGGAAAATGGGATAATGGGATAACGGGATAACGGGAAAATTTTCGGGAAAAACATTTTAGGGAACATAGAAATTTGAACAGGACAACGTCTGTCGGGTCCGCTAGTATATATATATATATATATATATATATATTCGAGAATTATTCGCAATATTTCCATATACATCAAGTTCTCTAGGATTAATCACTGAAACTGCGCTATGTTTGTACCTCTATATATTGAAATATAGTACTTCTTTTTCAATGAATTTTAAAAATCATTTGACAATCTATTGATATCGCCTCTTTTCTTTTTCAACAAGTAACTGTTCATACAAGATGAGTCTATGATTTTATAAACACCGGCGGAAACATTTTAATATCTGAAATTCTCACAACAATTTACATACTTATTTATAGTTTTTGTGGTAATAGTTGAGGTTCATTAGGTAAATATCAAAATTATTTAACTTTTTTTCATTGATCTTTTTTTCAAGGACAGCAGTAAATTCAATCAAAAGAAGGCACACAGTTAAATTTTCCCACACAAAGTGAATTTTACTACGTTTGGCATGCTAGATATATTAAATTAAAAAGAAAGCACAATTTTCGAAGTGGCTATGCATTTCAGGGATATATTTATCTGTTGAGAGTGGCGAACACAATATTTTCCAAGATCTTTCGGTCAGTGGAATTATATTTCGCTTCGCAATGAAAGCTTCCGAATGAATTTGATAGATTTCTCTCCATCTCACATTACACAATGCCCTTACAAAATGTTTCTAGCGTCGGAGAAAGATCTCCCTAAATCTCTACATCCTTCCGGAGAATGTGAATGCAGAGAACCATCAATTTTTCCTAGAAACCCACTTAACGACATTCTGTGTTTATAGTATTTCGAAGGAAATAAAGAACGTCGACGTAGGGAAAACTGGTGGAAACGTCTTTGTGAAATGAGAAGGACAACTGTGGGGGTGGTCGATAATTTCTAAATGTATTTTGGCTCAAATTGAGTGTTATTTGTGGGGGTTGTGAGTAAGGTTGGACGAAGACACATAGTTTCTGATAACTATCCAAATCGATGGATCTTTGCTTCTTATGTTTTTATGATGATAATGTGAGGTTAATGGTAAATTGTCGAAATCTCATGGTGACCAACGTAACAATTTAAATAAAAAAGTTGTAAAAACCTGGGAATTGAACTTTTTCATAAAAGTTATTAGGATAATTACGCGGAATCCAATATGACAGAGTTCAGATGATTATTTATTGTGAATCCGATTAGAATGAATATTCCTTACCAGTTGTATTTTCAGATGCCTTTTTGGTAGGTATAAAGATATGTTATGAAGTTTCGGAAGCAGTTCTGAATTATTCTGTCGCTTCTGGAGGTTTGGGTTAATCGAAAAAAAAATGAAAACAGAATTGTGATGGAAAGGGAAACATTCTCAATTGATGTTTCTAAATTTATTGGAAGATTTTGAAGCAAGCGCCCTATTTTGAACAAGGTTCGACGTTTGTGCAAAACTCACTCGGTTGGCTAACCTTCTTGATTTTACATTTTCCTAGTATTCTCTGATACTTAATTGACTAGTTTGATCGATAAAAACATTTACACTAGGTTTACAGAAGATAACTTCAATGCCAGCTACACATGCTTTAGCATGGTTTTAATATTTTTTTAATGTTCGCAAGAAACACAACCAAGTTTCACTTACCCACTCACTTTCCAGGCGGGCACTGAAGATGAAAAATTAATCATTTGCACGAAATACACAAAAATATTTTATTGGTTCTGCCATATGCATACAGCTCCACTACACTCCAATAGTAGAAACCTTGGTTAATCTTGGAATCTTAACCTCCATTTTCCCAGGCAGAGGTCTATGCCATATAAATGTGTTCGAAAGAGCTGATTAGTCGGCCTCTGGAAAACGAAGAAATAAAAATGATATCAGCCAGGCAGCACTAAAAGTCCAGAGCTTTCAACAAGATAGACTCTAAGCTGATGTGAAACTCTAGACAAGCCTAAGACTGTCTTGAAAAAATCAACAGTGTTATAGAATATTCATTCTCAGTTGAATAAAGTCATGTTCGACTCAAAATATTGGGTTCGTTCAAAATCGTACATATTATAATGTTGAATTATTGAGAAATACGAAAAGAGAAATAAATATAATTCCCCGTATAAATTAAATAAAAACTATTCCCGCGTAAAAACCAGTCGATAACTTCGCTGACAGCTTATAGCATAAATTAGCGTGAACCACCACAGTTTATACTTCATCGGGTTTGGGGTATAGATAATAGAATCTATTAGTAGATCAGTGTTGTGTGTCTGGACGGGGGCAGCCAGCATGTATAGTGAACTACTGCAAGAAAATTGTGTGCAGTAGTCGAAAGTACCATCCACATAAAATTTCTAGCTTCAGCAAATCTGCTTTAAATTTGTACAACCACCAATGAAAGTGTTTGATACTAATCATCTATTATTTAATGGGCCCCATGGGTTGAAATATTATATATCTATAAAAAAAGCTTGTAAACTCGACCTTCTAGAAAGTTTGGAGATCAATATTGAACAAAAAGTCAGAATACTTGCTTGGATTAATTCAAATAATTATCATTTTGAAGAAAAAAGCCAAGTGAAGTGGAATAAATACCACGCAGAACGTTGAATGATATTCACCTGAAAATCCATGCAAACTTCCATATAAATGGAAATTAATTGCAAATGTTTTTTTCTGATAAGCTCGATTATGTTTAATTTATGTCGGGTCCGCCTAACAATCCGCATACCGGTTTCAGGGTTTTTGGCCCTCATCAGTACGAAGTAGTCACCAGCCAGTGATCCGGAGAGCTCTGGAAGTTTTTCCCAGATGGAGTACAATACATTCATTGATATTTAGAGGTAATAACCATTCACAGGTCCAGTTGTACAAAGCGATTAGGTCATTTTGCAATACCTGTTGCGATTATGGGTCATTGTAGATTTTTGTGTCATCGGCGTAGAAAAGAACAGGTTGACTCAAGCAAAAGTGATAAATCTGATGTATAGCACAAAAACAACAACGGACCAAGTACAGATCCTTGGGGGACTCCACTCAGTACAGGATATGGATTGGAAAAACAATCATCAATCCGAACACAAAAATGTCTGTTTTGTAGGAAATTCTGGATCCACTTTAGTAGAAGTCCACGTATGCCAAAAAGTTCTAGTTTAAACAAAAGTCTCTTTCTGGGAACACGATCAAAGGCTTTAGAAAAGTCAAGATATATAATATCTATAGGAGTATTATTGTTTGTTTTGACCAATCATCCACACACTTCAATAGGTTTGTTGTGACCGATCGATTTGAAACAAATCCATGTTGCTGTTGCTGTTTATTTTGTGATGCAGCAGGAAAGTTTTTAGCTCATCACTTATTATAGATTCCATGATTTTGCAAACCACGGAGGTAAGGCTAATATATATATATACTAGCGGACCCGACAGACGTTGTCCTGTCCAAATTTCTATGTTCCCTAAAATGTTTTTCCCGAAAATTTTCTCGTTATCCCATTTTTCTGTTACCTCTTTTTGTCTTTACCCCGTTATGTCGTTTTCTTGTTATTCCCTCATCCTGTCATCCCGTTATCCCGTTTTTTCGTTATCCCGTTATTCCCGTTATCCCGTTATCCCGTTATCCCGTTATCCCGTTTTCCCGTTATCCGATTTACCCATTTTCCCGTTTTTTCGTTATCCCGTTATTCCCGTTATCCCGTTTTCCCGTTTTTTCTTATCCCGTTATTCCGTTATCCCGTTATCCCGTTTTCCTGTTATCCCGTTATCCCGTTATCCCTTTTCGTTCCGTCATCCCGTTATCCCGTTTTCCCTAAAAATAAATATATATATATATATATTTTTGGCTTGTTTTTCTTGGGTTTTGTGTTCGTGGATCTGACTTTCATAAATATATATATATATATATATATATATATATATATATATATATATATATATATATATATATATATATATATATATATATATTATTTCGTCTCTCTCGGAAACGGATCTAACGATTCGGATGAAGTTTTGTATTTAGGTAGGGTTTTGCTTTTTAAGTTCATCTATATAGGTGTTTTTCCTGGAAAAATTAGATTTTACACGAAAAAACATTTATTATGGTAGGTTAGGTTAAAACTGGCGTATCCTTCATATTCATCTACGACGTCTGGTAGAATGGGCAAATCGGCGAATCCACCAGATTCAACTACGACTTCTGGAATACGGTGGGTTAGTTGAGGTTATGAAAAAAAGTGTTTTTTGTGTTAAATCGCGTTTTTCCTACATGAGATGGCGTTATAACACTATCCGAATTTTTCAAGTTTATCTAAATGAGTATCTCCGAAAAAACACGATTTTACAAACAAAAAAAAACACGCCGAGCAATCGATATTAGACTATTTTCTCGATGAGCTAGATATTCGAAACATCAAACATAGCTCAGAACTGAATGACAATGCAATATTAACTCGCTTTGTTGTCTGTATGTCTGTTTGTTGTTTGTTGTCTGTAATAATGGTAGTGAGGAGCCATAAATTTTAAACTAACTTCTCGATGAACAAGAGACTAACTTTAGACATAACTCAGACTGGAATTTGCCAAATATCTTTATCATAATCTTATCAAGACGTTTGAGATCGTTTGCAAAATATTACACATACCTACACACAAAACTGAAAAGCAGAAAATCATTATTTATATTTATTTTTTTCAATATACCACATCTACAAAAAGGACTTACAATATAAAATAATTCATCCTAGCCCCATATAGATTTATAACCCCATCACAGATTCCTAACCCCATACAGTTTGACCTGAAAATTTGTGACTGTGAATTTTTAATGGACTCAAAATGAAAAACGTATGGCGCATGCAAAAGATAATATTAAGGACTATAGAGAGTAGCTGTCATTGAGAAAACTACAACACTTTAAATCATTTGTAGTGCAATAAAGTTGTCACTGAAGAGAAATTTGAAAAAAATATAGCAAATATAGTGTTGGTGTTTTTTCCTCATCCAAATTTTTGTCAGACTGCCAATTCATTTTTTTCTGAGGTTTGAAGAGATTACTGTGAAAATGCAATATTTCACTGAAGTGTGCTGATAACGTTTTGACCTATAGGCACGTGTTACCTCATACCGTTAGGAAGGTCTTTCATAGGGCTATTTGAGAACGAAATAATATACAGGGTATGGCTTCTGAAAGGAACACCCTATAAATATTATCAGATTATGAAATACTTCAATAAATATCAGAGTAGTCTTCATTCGGAAGGCCAATGTATAAACCACCAATAATTCAACCAGGATTAAGGATGGTGTATGTATTCTATATTGGTTGATATGACAACTGTTGCCGTTTGTCTGATTATAACATAATACTGTAGGAGTTATCATATTTTCATGGAAAAATTTCCCAAACGATCTCTTGATGAAAGTCGATCAATATCAGAAATCCAGCAACGCCAACCGCAGTGAATATTTTGACTATAGGCCACTAAACTGCTGCGTTGTGGTATATTACAACTTGCAAGCGCAATATCAATCTGCACGAGATATAGCGATAGGTATGCCGTCCTCCGGAGGAGACTTTTAGCTAGCAGTTTTGAGTTCCGAGATCTAAGTCGGAATTCCGACATTTAAGTCTTCAAATGATATGTAGTTGTAGCTGCAAATGATATGTAGTTGAGAAAACTCACACAGCAGTTCATATTATTTGCAGTGCAATGAAATTGTTTATCTACTCCTATTAAATTATATATCGATTATTCAATTCCTTTTGAGCAATTAATAGTATCTATAAACAAACAACGTGAGTTATAACAACTCACTACTATAACTCACTATAATAAATCGGAAAAGATTCTTGGAATTATTTACGAACCAAATATCAAGGTGGCTCTGTTCTTCTGTACAAGCCATTTGGCCGAAAGGGAACAGCCCATTATTGTTATTGAGGGGAGTAATGTCATTTGAATAATTTTGTAGTTTTCAAATTAAGTTAATACCTAATTATTCTGAATTTTGTGCTGAAAAATGTAAATCTTCGTCCTACTGATATATCGCAAACGATATTATTCTTTAAATTTCAAAATGGAAAATATCACTCACAAAGAATTGGCATTAATAAATTTGGTGGGGAAAGACATTGCTACATTTTTAACCGACGAAACCAAAAAGGAGGAGGTTCTCTATTCGACCCGTATATATTTTTTTTTCCATCATATTTTTTTATGTATGATCACGCATAACTTTTTACTGAGGCGTCCGATTCCGATAACTCTTTCTTCAGTGGATAAGGTGTACTTCGAATTTGGTCCCATTTGAATTTAAAAGATGAAATCCACCCCTAAGGGTAGCGAAATGAAGGATATTGATCACTCACCCTCTGAATTCTGGTCCGTTAACCGATTCTATCAGGCATAACTTTGTACTGGGTTCTTCAATTTGGATGA
This sequence comes from Gonioctena quinquepunctata, assembly GCA_018342105.1. Taxonomy (NCBI): domain Eukaryota; kingdom Metazoa; phylum Arthropoda; class Insecta; order Coleoptera; family Chrysomelidae; genus Gonioctena; species Gonioctena quinquepunctata. Next base: position 463,314 of record JAFIRS010000310.1, read on the forward strand.
TCCTTTTTTTAATAGATAGGATATACCTTATATTTGGATTTCGAAAGGAATTAGCCACCCTTACGGGTGGAAAAATAGGGGATAATTTATTTTTCACTAGTGAACATTGGCATACACATACGTAGTTGACAATGACAGATCGCTACTGACATTATTCTTGTTTCACATCCGTCAAAATCAGTATATTTTATGAGAGGATGGAATGATATACGAAGTAATGGAATAAACTAACCAGAACAACGAAAATAATTTATATTACAACAAATAGTAAAAGTAGATAATCATATTATTTAACTGGTAATAGTTGAAGTGAGGTGGGTAAGTAAATATTTCGGAACTAATTAAAAAACAAGTAGGTAGTAATTGGTAGATTTTAGCCACAAAGAATTGAAAAATAAAAACTTTTTAACAAAAAATTAAACCGACGAAATACGGAACTGAAAAGTAAAAAATAAAAACTTTTTTACAAAAAATTAAACCGACGAAAAAATCAACTGAAAAGCAAAAAATGAAATAAACCTTCTTAGTCTAAATGATAATTGAGCTCCTAAACTAATGTAAGTAACTGATTTTGAGTCGGCGCCAAACAAATTAGCAATTGAATTAGGTGAAGCGTAAAATGATGGCAGCAAGATGCACGGCTGCGTTTTGATGACTTCTTTCATAGATAATGATCTTCGATAATTGTTTGCTTGGCGCCGACTCAAAATCTTACTTACATTAGTTTAGGAGCTCAATTATCATTTAGACTAAGAAGGTTTATTTTACTTTTTGCTTTTCAGTTGATTTTTTTGTCGGTTTAATTTTTTGTTAAAAGGTTTTTTAAAATTACCACATTCTAATTTATATACAGGGCATCGTTTTCGCCGCTCGTCGGCAACTTCATCAGTAGATGCTGGAGGGGATATAACGGCACTGAAACGCCATGGCGGTTGGCGATCAACTACTGTGGCTGAGGGGTACGTTGATGATTCCGAAAAGAATAAGACAGATACTGCAAATAAAATATACAGTTCTATAACACCTCAACCAGTTAGTACATCAACAACATATATGCAACAAACCCAAAATGAAACAATAAACTTGCATAATTCAGTCCCACATATTCAGTTTACTGGTTGTTCACACTTTACAGCTAATTTTATTAATAAAAAAAATGAGTAATTACAATTAACATTTTTATAGCATTGTTATAGGTAACTATTAAGATTTGTGAATAAAGTTCTTTCTCTGTACTTGCATCTCAGTATTTATTGTTATAGTCGTAGATAAAGTATAGTATTCAACTTGCGATAATGGTCATAACTCACTTGATGAATTACAACACTCGCCTACGGCTCGTGCTGCAAACGTCATCTGCGTGAGTTATAACCTACATTACCGCTCTTTAAATAATTTACTATAGTGACTTATGTGAACTATTTATGCATCAATTATCTATTGCAAGCCCCCCATGTTGTTTTAAATCTTACAAGTATTTTCATCGCTATTAAAAATTCACAAATACAAATTCTCAGGACAATCTCTTTGGAACGTTCGTTTGAAGGTTGTAGACGATGTGGTAACTTGATTACTATCGTTTCGGACGTCCATCGTCCTGATGTATTTAAAAGGTTTTCACGACGTTTCGAATGCTTGTATCTGCAATCGTCTTCAGGTGAATACTGACAAGTTTAGGTGCTACTTACCAATTTATATGACCATCGTCTCAATGTATTTAAAAGGTTTTCACGACGTTTCGAATGCTTGTATCTGCAATCGTCTTCAGGTGAATAATGACAAGTTTAGGCGCAATGATGCGTGCAATTCCGCCATGTGCAGCCGTGCGTGTACTTCTCGCGGTGTGGTGGTGCGTGAAGTTTCGCGCCTCTGCAGCCCGCCGGCGGGCTGGCGGGCTGGCTACGGCGGGCTGCAGAGGCGCGAAACTTCACGCACCACCACACCGCGCGAAAGTACACGCACCGCTGCACATGGCGGAATTGCACGCATCATTGCGCCGACAGTCATATAAATTGGTAAGTAGCACCTAAACTTGTCAGTATTCACCTGAAGACGATTGCAGATACAAGCATTCGAAACGTCGTGAAAACCTTTTGAATACATTGAGACGATGGACGTCCGAAACGATAGTAATCAAATCTCTTTAGAGTTAGGAATCTGTATGGGGTTATAAATCTCTATAAGGCTGGGATGAATTATTTTATACATTTTACTTCGTTTTAATAACGTGATATATTATTATTTTTCATTTAATTAATTATTCACCCCAATCAATCCACATTATTATTCAACAAAGAAAGTGTACATTTGACACAAAACTTTCTATTCCGAAGTGCCCAAGAATATGTTGCGGAATAATCAAATTAATATTTAAGAGTGACATACTTCCAAACCAATGCATTCGCAAATTCATACAAGAAATGATTTTTTTCTGTGCAGATAAAATATGATTTCAATTGTTATTCATTCTGGACATATAAGCATATATTATGTGGCTTGATAAAGTTTTGTATGTATGACATGCAAATGGGCAGATCCGATTAGCCTTTGCCGGAAATCGGAAAGCCATAAGAAAAGATGACCGATGTTCCGGTCGGTCTCCCTGCAGATATGCTGCTAAGTGTGTTTCAGGGGGCGGTTAGAATGAATTATTGCCGAGAATGACCACGAGTCTCCGTCCCCAGGAGGCGCACGCTGAGATTTGTTTCTATAAATCATCACCCGCTCCTCTATCTTGCACACACCACTGACAAAATGCTTTTATTTGACAAATATCAAACACTGAGCACATTCATTTCTTTGGGATGCTCTTGCTTTATTGCTCGATGACAGAGTGTCATGATATTTGTAGGAAGTGTTTCTTGTGGATACTCCTGCTATAATTCGGATTCCTCAATGTAATTGAACTGCTATGTAACCAATTATGTCTTCGATAGGGCTTTTCAAAGTCTTGTCTATGCATGGAAGTCTTGTTTACGCTGAAAGGTAGAGGGCGAATACATTTACACTGCAATTTTGGTCATATTTGCAAGTATTTCTGTTGTATATGAAATATAAAATTTGTTTGTGTCATGAAGTTGTCACCCAATGTTGAATGTCTGTCAGTTTTTTGATCAAAAAGTTTTGAGTACACGTTGATTCTACAATATATATATAAAAACATTAACTCTCTCTTTTACGCCAGTCAAAATAGACCGCCAATTCACAATAATTACAAACATTTCTTTAGCACTGCCGGATGTTGAGGCATCCAGTAAAGACTAAATATAAAAATTTGCACACTCATCCGGTGACCGGAAATTACTCAGATTCGCATGAAACGTTGATTAGCAATATCTCCTTGGACAAAATTGCAAACATTGTGCAAATTGCAGGTATATTCCCTAACTTCTTTTCTACATCCCTTGTAAAATTTGCACACGTAATACGAATAATCCTTGATTACGTTGTAATTAGCGCTAATTCTTCGTTACAAAATTGCAAACATTGTGCAAATTTGTGGTAAAATCATGGTTCCGTCACCCCTGAAATGATTTAAATTTGCAAACTTTTTATGTGTACGGAACATCCAAAAATTATGTATAACGCTAAAAACAGTGCCAGGGGCAAAGTTTTAGGGGTCACGAAATTGCAAACAATGTTTTTTCTCAAAGTTCTGGAATGACAAACATGTCTATCTATGAATTTGCAACCCTATAAAACGTCGGGAAAACTGGGCAATGGAATATTAGCAATTAAGACGATTTTCGCGGATGACACAAAATTCAAAACTTTGTGCCAATTTTTTTCCAAGTTCTGGAATGATAAACAAGCCTACCTATAGATTTGTGACCCTATGAACCGTCGGGAAAGCAGTGCAATAGAATATTGTCAATTGAGTCGAACTTTGTGCATTTTTTTCTGAATGTTCTGGAGAGGCGAACAAGTTGACGTATGAATTTGTAAACCCATAAAACGTCGGACAATGGAATATTATCAATTAAGGCGATTCTCGCGGAATGTTAATCTTTTTGCAATTTTCGCTCAATAATTGAACCCGATCTGGTGGAATCGGCTTTTATTATCAGAGGATAATTATTCAAGGACCAAATTACCGAAGCCGGTAATTTTTTCGTCCTTTCAAGCGAGTTATATCGTCATTTTCATGATACCCGATAGTGGAATTAGACGATTCCACCGAATGGTTATATCAGATGATAACACTGTATAGTTTCAACACATAGTTTTACTTTTCTATCTGAAAATACCACTTAATAAGACATAATTGTCTACTACTATTTAGTATTTGTACGTACAGATAATCATTCAGTAGATATTACGTAATGAAATCATTCAGTACAATTATTTGATATTACCATTTGGTAAAATCATGTAACATAGCCATCTGAGTTATAATTTCACTGTACATTTGGTCAGAACGTCTAAATTACTATATGATAATGTAAAATTTTGATTTTTTTTAGTGACACTTTTTTGGCATGTTTGGTACACTCTTGTTGAGTTTATTCCCATGAAGTCAAATCTAGAACTCTGAATTACGGTTGAAGTTACTCAAATTGAGTAATCAGCACTTACCTACAGTCTTAAATCAAGCCTCTATAACATTTTTTGCAAATCTTGACCTTTTTTCAATAAAACCATAGAGTTTACAATAGAGAATACTGTACTTCGAATTCTTTTACATTTCACGAGATTTATTCCATAATGCTCTGGAAAACAGATAATAGGCGAGATCACAAACTCATAAATTGGCTTGAAGTTGAAATATAGTGATAAAATATTATGTATGCATAGTTTTTCCTAGAGGAATATTATATTGCCCGACTTTCCCGACATTTCATAGGGTTGCAAATTTATACGTAAACTTGTTTGCCATAGCAGATCTTTAAGAAAAAAATGCACAAAGTTTGGAATTTTGGGGCATTTGCGAAAATTGCTTCCAACAATAATGTTCATTTGCACCATCTTCCGGGATACTGAAAAAGGTCCAAACTCAATTGGCGACTTAAAATTATGCCACCAAAGTTTGCAAAGTACGAAAACATTGTTTGCAATTTCGTGACCCCTAAAACTTTGTCCCTGGGACTGTTTTTAGCGTTATCCATAATTTTTGGATGTTCCGTACACATGAAAAGTTTGAAAATTTAAAGCATTTTAGGGGTGACGGAACCATGATTTTACCACAAATTTGCACAATGTTTGCTATTTTGTAACCATAATTACCGCTAATCACAACGTAATCAATTTCAAAAGAAGTTAGGGAATATACCTGCAATTTGCACATTGTTTGCAATGTGAAAGTGGGAAATTATTGTCCGAGAGAAATTATGAAAAAGGAATTTGTGGCATAATGGACAGATTATTGAATTAAAGAAAAAAAGCATCCTCAAGCGGGACTCGAACCCACAACCTTATGCTTTCCGGACATACGCTCTTACCACTGAGCTATCGAGGCTATAAGATGTTGGAATGAATCGAAAATCGAACGTACTTATCAATGGCCGTCGAGACCCGGTACCTATTCACCCAACATCATCGAATTGACGATTTCAGTAGAAGATCTAGGAAGATGATCTCCAACCTCTGATAAGATTTAGCCAAATATATAATGTGATAGTGGGAAATTATTGTCCGAGAAAAATTATGAAAAAGGACTTTGTGGCATAATCGACATATTATTAAATTAAAGAAAAAAACCTTATGCTTTCCGAACATACGCTCTTACCACTGAGCTATCGAGGCTATAAGAATCGACACACACTCGCGAACACTTTACTTCCTTAATTTAATGTGAATGTTGGACTGCATCGAAAATCGAACGTACTTATCAATGGCCGTCGAGACCCGGTACCTATTCTCCCAACATCATCGTCGAATTGACGATTTCAGTAGAAAGCATAAGGTTGGGGGTTCGAGTCCCGCTTGAGGATGCTTTTTTTCTTTAATTTAATAATCTGTCCATCATGCCACAAATTCCTTTTTCATAATTTCTCTCGGACAATAATTTCTCTCTTTCACATTATATATCTGGCTAAATCTCATCAGTGGTATGCCACAAATTCCTTTTTCATTGTTTGCAATTTTGTCCAAGGAGATATTGCTAATTAACGTTTCATGCGAATTTGAGTAATTTCCGGTCACCGGATGAGTGTGCAAATTTTTATATTTAGTCTTTACTGGATGCGAAAGAAATGTTTGTAATTAATGTGAATTGACGGTTTATTTTGACTGGCCTATTTACTGGCAATAAGAGATAAAGGGTGGATTTTTTGAAAAGGTTATGGATCCAGCAAGTGACCTGTTGTTGTGTGACAGTTATTTTGAGATTTATTTGTGACAGTTATTTTGAGCGAAGATGAAGAATCACAGAGCTTAAATACAAGAAATAACAGTAGCTACTGCAGGCACATCAGGCCTACAACCAAGCACGCATCCTAACATAGGATCCTCACCCCTTCCTGACATTGGAAAACTAGAAGGAAGCAGTAAATATAATACATGGAAGTTTCAAATGGAAATGTATCTCATACATGAGGACTTATGAGATTGTGTACAGAGCGTGCACACGAACCAGAAGAGAGATGCCAAGACAAGATCTAAGATATGCCTCACGGTAAAGCCAAGTATGTTTGCTCAACTAAGGAATGCTAATACAGTCAAAGTAACTTGGGATAATCTGAAGGGCGCATTCGAAGCTAAAGGGATGACCAGAAGATTAACATCACTAAGAAGACTGTTTAGCGTCAAGTATGAGGATTTTCAAACCATGGAAGACTATCTTACTTGCATTACTACAATTGCACAGTAATTGGCAGAAATTAATCCTCCAATTGAAGATGAATTTATTGGTGTGCTAATGCTGAATGGATTGTCAGCTGAGTTTAAATCACTGCTCATGGAAATTGAAAATCTGAACATTAAGATTTCTGCAGATTATGTTCGATCAAAGTTGATGCAAGATGATGTCCGCAGATAAGAAGAAACACTGAAGACATCAAGTGAACGTGCTCTAGGAGTCAAATTCGAGAACAATAATGTGAGCAAGCAGACAAATGAAAAATACAAAAATTATGACCAAAGTGTTACAGCCGTATTGAATATGGACAAAGGAGTCCTCGATGTCCAACACCGCTTAGAAAACCTGAAGAAGTGAAACAAGGAAATGTTCAAGGAAATTCAAGCTATAATCGGAAGATAGAAAGCAAAGGAATACCTGGTTTGCTGACTTAGGAGCATCGTCTTACAAGACCAGTCAATGAAGACTGGTTGAAGGATTTCCAAGAAATAAGTAACAAGAGAGAAGTTACTGTAGCCAATAATAAAAAAAATTAAACCAAAGGAATTGATGAAGTGGATGTAATTATGGCACAGAGTGAAAATCCAGCTTAAACCATATGATCTATGTTCCAGACCTCTCAGCTAGTTTGTCATCAGTTAGTCAACTGGCGCAGAAAGGACTACTGGTGGTTTTCACAGCAGAGGGCTGTCATATTCATGATGGTGGCATATTTACTGTTGCAGGAAAATTACAGGTACAGCAAGCTATGCAGATGGTATGTACAAGATGGATATAGCTGGCCCACAGAAAAATGCATTGAGGAGAGTCAAGAACCTGCAAAGAAATCTACCAACTTTGGCATAGACGGATGGGACATCTTTACCCCAAAGGTTTGAAAATGCTTGAAGAAGATACTCAAGATAATGTGCAGATTACCCTCCAACAGAAAAGGTGCTAAGAGCATAAGATACATTGGAAATAATCCACAGTGATGTTTTGGGCCCGATGAGTGGAAATTCTTCTAGTAGTGCACGCTACTTACTTACTTATTTGCTGAAAAATAAGAATGAATTGCTCGAGAAATTCAAGATTTTAAAGAAAGGAGTGGAAACAGAAACAGGAAAGAAAATAAAGATTTTGAGAAGTGACAATGGAAAAGAATATATCAATGCAGATGTTGTTACCTTCTTGCAGAAGCATGGAATGAAACGGCAGACTACAATTCAGTACAGCCCAGAGCAGAATGGTTGTAACTTGCAGACATAAAACGCACTACATCCCCACTGCAAATTGAACCCGTCATTTCGAAAAGGGCACGAGTAAAACTTTTTTCAAATATCACTGTTTGATGCCATTTTATTCATGGAAGCGTTTTACATATTTCCTGTGGAAAGGGCACATCTTCATGTACCACAAGCCAACTTATTAAGCGATCGAAAATATAAGCCTATGTGAAAACGGTACGAGTCCTGGACTTATGCCTGTTTCAAGTGAATCGGAACGCAACTACCAGATGTGGCATAACCCTACTTTATTTGGTACGGAAATGGAGAATCTCGAGCCTGCCGGAAATGCTTATAAATGCAATATCTGGTGATACATTGACTAAAATACGGGAGCATATTGAGTCATTTCCTGTTGAATATGTGCACTTTTATAATAAAGATGAGCCTGATTTGTTGAAAATATAAACAGGATGTTCATAAAATCAGATGTGGAATCATCTGCAACTGAAAGATAAACTTTAGTCACTATCTTCCATCGTCAAGATAACCTCTTGTGGGGTATTCATGTTGAGAATGTTTCCCTTTTCAAAGATGAGTCTATTATTTAGATGGAAAATTCAATGTAAAAATTATGCACACATTATACCTACAAACATAAATATCCAGAAAAATACAAGCTTTACTCCAGGAGAACTTTAGCTCATCGTTTGGTAGAAAGCAAATTTATCTCTGTGCACTGTGTGAAAAGTTAAAGATAAAGATGTGGATGGTAGCCACATCTCTATGATAATGCAAAAAGTGTCTATCGAACGGATATTAAAATGAAAATGTCAACAAAAAAAGTCCCTGAAAATTTGAGCTCTTAATATCAACATTAGGTATCTTGACAAATTTTTTTTGGGTAACCTTCCACAGTCTGGAAAAAAAATACATTCATTCAAACATTAGGTACTTTCCCAGAGCGTGAAAAGATTTCCCATTTAAAATACACGTAAACTTTGTTGTTTTTTTCTCAAATATCTATAACTCAGAGGCATTTCATGCTATCATATCGTACCAAAGCGCGATTTACTTAGGATTATATGCTTTACAAAAGTTCCCATTGCGAGGTAGCTGTAATCTGTACCTGTAAGATTGTACGGGCCACTAAATCTGATTTCTGTAGATTATTTTTTTTTTACATTACCCCATAAATGACTGGATTTATGGAAAAAATGTAAATGACAAACTTGTGGAAAATTTAATTTCCTACAAAAAAAGTCTTTCTAAACCGAATCGCTAAAATTAATATTTCTCGAGATATAAAACGGTAACTTTGTCGTAATATGAAAAGTTTGATTCGATAATTCTCAAAAATTTCATATTACGACAAAGTTAACGCTTTATATCTCGAGAAATATCAATCTTAGCGATATTTTGTAGGGAATCAAATTTCCTACAAGTTTGTCATTCACATTTTCTCCATAAATCCAGTCATTTATGAAGTAACGTTGAAAAAATAAGAATTTTCTACAAAAATCAGATTTAGTGACCCATACAATCTTACTGGAGATTCCAGCTACGTTGCAATAGGCACTTTTGTAGAGCATGTAATCCTGAGTAAATCGCGTTTCAGTACGATATGATAGCATGAAATGCCGTTGAGTTAAAGATATTTGAAAAAAGACAAAGTTTACGTTTATTTTAAATGGGAAATCTTTCAACGCTCTGGGAAAGTACTTAATGTTAATATTAAGGGTTCAAATTTTCAAGGAATTTTTTTGGACATTTTCAACAAAATTTTCGGTAAGGAGCAAATAACAAAAAAAATTGTCGTAAAGAACACCCTAATATATAATTTACAAGAATTGCTCGTTTAAAGATATAAGATAAAATTATGAGACTGAATTATTTATTATAAGGTCTATTTTCTGATATTTGTTTCCTCGCAAAATAGCAAGTGTAAACTACCCTTACAAGGTAGCTGATGTGAATTTTTCCTATAGTGGCCCTCGGTCAGCAAAGTTCTTCCAAAAATCTCAAGTATAAACTACCCCCATGAAGGGACTTATTGGATGTTTTTTTATGGTGGCCCAAATCATATTTTTTATGCAAACATTTTCTTCCGTTTCATTGAAATATCCACCGGAAACCTTTGGCCAACAAAGTTTGTCGGAAAATGGCAGGTATAAACTACCCTTATAAGACTGATTTGTTTTTTTTATGGCGACAAAAAAAAATGTTTTGTGCAATTTACATTTCAGCGTTTTAATGGAATATCTTAGCTGAAAATCCCCGGTCAGCAGAGTTATTAGACAAACTACCCCTAATCGGCTGTGGATTAGAATTTTCAATATGATGGCACGAAGGCATTCCTTCATAGATGTCAATTTTGCATTATGATCTTGATAATCGCTTTACAAGTTATTATATTAAAATCGCTTATTACATGACAAGAACCCTGTATAAACTAGTGCATTTGCTATCGTGGTCGCATTGTGTTTATCTAATATATCTTAGGTAATACAAACTCAAATTTCAGTAAATTCTATCGATGCCTAATCCTTTATTTTATTTATTTCAATATGGATTTTGATAGTCTCACAATTGTATGAAGAATATTAATTCGAATATTTTTGTATCAACCTCAATAAAAATGCAAGTGATTTAGCACTTCAAGTTACCAGAAGATCAAGTTCATATAACAAATAATCTCAAACAAGATTTTGGTTTTTCTGTGTAATTTCTCAATATGAAATTTTCACTTAAATTTTTTTAACAACCATCACACTCCAGTGATCATTTCACTTAAGCAAAAGTCTTATCGTAGTATAACCATACCACAAGCGGCTTTTTCAGTAAAATGTGTATCATTTTCACTCCTATTCCAGACATTTTTACTGTTTTATAGGTAAATGAGCGTGGAGAGCGCGTTCGTATCTTGTTTTGCTCCTTTTGTTTCAATTCAAAAGCCAGCCAATCACCGTGCTCGTACGTGCATACAGAAGTAAAGAAGGTAGCTCGACGCTTTACGTTTCTTTTTGTTTCTGTGGAAAACAACATACCTTAGAGCCGCTTATGCCGAACAATAATTGGAAAACATCGGGTCCAGTGGCGTGCATGCCGAAAGCACCTTCGTGGTTCTTTGGACGCGGTGAATTAGGTACTTGGTTTTTGCGAAGTTTTTTGGGCGAAAACTGGATTAAATCACTTCATTAACGTCATTATCTGAAATTATTCTTGCACTGTGAAATTTATAATGTATATGTGTTCGAATTATTACATCGAAGTCGAGTCCAACAACTACCTCCACAACAGCTTTTTATCACAATGAGCAACGGAGTTGATTCAGATTGAAGTACTTATTTTTTTTCAATTGAGTTGAAGATATTGCGGAACAGGGTCAACATAAGAGCCGTGATATTTTTAATACTTGCCAACTTTTCGGTTAGTATATTTAACCATAATCATGGGTGCTGGAAAAGGATAAGAACATTTAAAATAAACCCAGACAGATTGACAAATAACAAATTGATGAAAATACATAGATGGCGTAGTATTCTTGAAAAAATTGTTAAAAAACATGCAAAAATAAGTGATACCGAAACTTTTGTTGAACAATATATTTTATTTGAATGATTCCTCATCTTGAAAGAATCTGGCCCTTCTCAAAAAACAAATGGTGTTCTTGCGCGGTATTGAATACATAAATGGTTGAAATGTATAAGAACTTTTTTTATTTGTCCTGATATTTCTGTGAACTAGCTTGTCAGCTATTTCTGATAATGAAAGGAGGAATATGTGGTCAATATGAGTTCGTAGGAGCAATAGGGAGAGGGTAGCGCGAAATTCCATTCACAGGGGATATTGGAAAATACAACACATGTGAGAAAGCTCACAAGTTTTACTTCAATTGAGATGATTTTTTATTCTCATGACAGGTACTGAACAATATATTTGTAAATCAAAATTATATCATATACATTTTAGATAAGCACTGAAGATGGCCGTACACCGAAAACACTTGAATATACAAAATTTCACACGAAATATAGAACTTTAATTTTCGATTTGTAATCGTCATGTACACTCCAGAAAGGAATTTTTATAAAGTAGCAATATGGCTAGTGTAGCTGAGAGATATAAGAAATGGTCGATAAAACGAGCCACCACGAAGATCAATATCTAGTTTCTCCAAAATTGCATGATAGAACAGGTAGGCCCCAAGTTCGCCTCCACTCCAAGAACGTTCCAGAAAACCCCAAACACCAACTAGAAGCCCAAATCATCAAAAAACCGATTTGTTTCCATTACTACAAACTTAACTGCTTAGATTGTTACTTAAAATTGTTATACAATCAATAATGTGATGAACTTAACTTCAATTTTGTGAAAAAAAATCTCAACAGAGGTCACTGACATAGTTAAAGTGGGAAAACCCAAAATTTGTTAGTCATAACGAAACTTAACATCCTAATCCATACCTAAATCAATCACTTCAAAAACAAAATGAGAAATGACAAGGAATTCAGTGATTTCAAGTTTCACGACAAAATCAAAAACATGTCCGATGTAAGTTTTAATGAAGAATAATTAGATATTTTGAAACCATGCCTGAAATTTGGCCTCCAATAAGACATTCATCACTACAATTTATGCAAATTCTCAATTGAACTTGACTCTGTAATAGAAGGTTTCGTAGCCAACCAGGACAGGTTTCGTAGCCAACACGGACGATAGAAGAATCATAAGAAAACAATTTCATAAATTTAACAAACAAAAATATAACTCAACCAAATTCCCTCATTCACACTATAATACCATATTGTTGACATGTTTTTTGGGTAACCTTCCACAGTCTGAAAATGAAAATATAATCAGGAAAATCTATACAAGTGTAGAAAGGGCAAACTGATTAGTTCACCCCGATAAGTTATTGCGTTCACCAAATTATATTTCCTATAGAAAAATGATTCAATTTGTCAATAACTTGCCGTTTTCTGAATTTGCCTATCAAAAAATTTTTTTTAAAAATTCAAAAGATACTTCTCTATATAGTTTTTGCTTGACGTTTCGGGGACTATATCTTCCCCCGTTCTCAAAATCTTCTGAATCTCCTTTAATTGTTTTATAATTTGGATTTTTTCTCGCAGAGTCTTTTTCGCTTTTTCAACTGACGGATGTCAATTGAGATCTGCCAAAAAAGTTTGAAAGTGACGTATTGCTCATTTGATATATGGGGTGTTGTTCAGATCAGTTTATTAGCATTCTACCATATCTCATTTCCTCTCTGAGTAGAGGTAACCATGTATGATCCATTTCAACAGAATTTGTTAAAAAGCAGTTGTTATTGGAAAGAAGAATACAGGCCGTTTCTTTCAATTTTCTCCTCTCCTGATGTGGTTCTTTCATCAAGATTTTTGTCCTATTCCATTCAATCGTATGATCGCCATTGGATGTGAGGATATGTTCTGCAATTTTTGATCCAGTTATTTGTCGATTTCTGATGTAACTCTGATGTTCACTTTGGCGCACTTCCAATGGTCTTGACGTTTCACCTATATAACTATCACCACAAGAACAAGGTATGTTGTAAACACAGTTTTTGGTACTTTCTCCTGCGCTTTTTGGTTTTGTTTGTGTTAGTATAGATCTCAGTGTGTTTGTTGTTCTAAATGATGTTCTCACATCATACCTATGTCCAATTCGTTTGATCTTTTCAGATAATCCGGGGACATAAGGTATTATGTTGGTTGTGAAATGTGTAGGTAGTGGGAGTACTCCTGTTGGTTGTGTTAATTGGTTGTTTGATGGGGTTTTGTTTTCAATGTCAGTGATTGTTTTTTCCACAAACTGATCCGGATATGCATTTTCCTTGAGAACAGATTTTATGAGGTTTATTTCTTCCTGTAGATTCTGGTTGGAATTGCAAACCGTTTGGGCTCGATTATAGAGACATTTAACTATGCCTTTTTTCACACTGGCATGATGGTTCGAGTTATAGTGTATAGATTTTCCTGATTATATTTTCATTTTCAGACTGTGGAAGGTTACCCAAAAAACATGTCAAGAAACGTTGTTCCTCCACAAAAAACCACATTCATTCAATACCATATTGTCTAAATTAAAGAAGAAAATCAAATTATAAACAATAATCCTCTGCAAAGCCGATAAAGGCAATTGCCTAGTTATCCTAACCATCAACAAAGTAGAAAATTTTTTTAGAGACCAAAAATTCGAACAACTTGAACACAACCCACTGAACTCATTCATCAATGAATGCAAACAGTTAATTTCAACACACAAATAATTTTTTCAAGATCAAAGCGCACCTCTCCACCTAATGCCAGGCAACCCCCATCACTTCCCTACTCTATGGCCTACCAAAAATACATAAAAATGATACACCCATTCACCCAGTAGTTTCATACACAGGCACACCGGTATCAATCTCATTATCTTTCATATTTAAATTAATTCAAGCAATTTCAGTCAACAACTCTCGAAGAGAACACCCTTATTATATCTTTCGACATCTGTAATATGTATACCTCTATAGACAAAGAACATATTATTCTATTAGTGGATTCCTGGTTGACAGATGCAAAACTGGATACCACAACCAAAGCAAGTATACTTTCAACACATAAATTTTGTTAATCACAAAACTTTTATCTTTTCCACAATACTTTTTAGAAAGAACCCAAAGGTTTAACCATGAGTTCATGACTTTTCTAGCCAATCTGTTCATGCAAAATATGGAAAACATAATATTATCTCCTTGGATAACCCTGAAATATTACATTGGTTCAGATATGTTGATAATTGACTGGTTTTCATAAAAGGCTCAGAAGAAACTGCTAAACAAACCATTTACAACTTCTTAGACTTGACATTGACTAGAGTTGAAAATAAATTAGATTTCAGTAGGTATATACAGAAAACCAACCCAAACTGATCATGATATTCCATATTTCTTTAACCATCCTCGTCAACATAAAGATACTTTTTTCAACCATAATATTTACCGTTTACTAAATTTTCCACTTTCCAAAGAAAATGACAAAAAAAACTTAAGATAATAAAACAAATAGCTCACACTAATGGAAATAGTCATACAAAGATTGAAGAACTCACCAAACAAAATTAAACTCAAACAAAATCAAGTACAAATCTATCCCAATATATCAAATGAAAATATATTTCTATTCCTTTTATCAATAACAACATATCAACCAAAATAGCTAGAGTGTTCACACAACGAATAACCATTGCAATTATTTCCTACAACAACACTAATTCACTAGGCCAAAATTTGATAAACACGATACCTTAAAACAAAAGTGGTATTTATAAATTTTCCTGTAACGATTGCCAAGCCACTTATGTTGGAAGAACTTTCAGACCTATCAAAAATAGAATCAAAGAACATACCAATCGACGCAATAAGTGAACTTTCAGTTTTCACAAATATAATAATCACTTTTTTAATCCAGAAACCAATAGCGTAATTTTACACAATTTGAACTCCAGGTATAACACAAAATTAGACTTTCATGAAGATCTAGATATGAATAGAGAATGCTTGAATCACAGATTCTGTCCTATCACTAAAGCCAACTTTTTGAAATTTTGTACCATTACATCACAGATTCAGTCATTCCAGCCGTGAGGTGTTCGGGAAAAGAATAGTACTTTAACCACATCCCTTAGTCGTCAGAGGCGACTGAGACTGTCTATCTTTCACCCCTCCCTTTATTTTTCCTCCTTCACCTTCCTCCTCGACGACAGCCACTGGTGTTGATTATCTCCTCGAATGGTTCGAGGGACTTCCGCATCCCTGGTTGTTACTACTTTCTTTCTTCTGGTTGGAATTCCTCACTACCCCTGATGTGGTATAAGGGCTCTGGGTAGTCCCATCCACTACCTCTTTACTTCACTTTGAATATTATGCGGTTCCTTATTGCAATAAAATTCTGATATCACTTTCCATGCAGTTTTGTAAGGGGGTATACAGTGCTTCTCAAAAGTCCCCACCCCCCTCTTATTTTTGGAACGATCATACATAAACAAGTGAAATTTGGAAACTAAATATTAAAGGTTGTAAACTTCCCTACTATTGATGATAGATGACGGAATCGTCAAAGATGACGTCACAAGGCCATTGTGACCAATAATTTCAAATGGAACCCTACGGCAAGCGACACCTCTTTTGAAAGGTATCGAAAAAACCTATTCAATGATACTAGTTTTGTTTGTGTTTATGGCAGTTTTGGCAACTCGCTTTTAAGAAACGCAAAGCTGTGATGAATTAAATCAGTTAATACTAAAATTCCAAATTCAAGCTCCGCCTCTGGATAGTTGTCAAATAAGCTGACGTTTTTGTTAGTCCCTAATTCGACGTTTTTGTAATTGTCCAAGTTTTTGTACATTTAATAATTTGTGTATTGTTGATCGAACGTTTGACTGTTTTAGCAGCTTATGGTACTTTTAATATGTTTGTACATTTTAATAATTTGTTAAACTGTTGTGAACCGAACTTTTAAGTGGTTCAAGAAGCGAAATGGTACGTGCTTTAGGTGATAAAGTAGCAGCGATCCTAATTCTTGGTGAAACTGGACAAAATATTATTGCAGCAGAACGCATTTGTAATGAGAGGTCTCCCGATCGCCCCGTTTCGAGGACTTATTTAAGGGAGCTTCTTCGTAAGTTTGCAACAACAGGTAGTATTGATGATGCGAAACGATCTGGCAGACCACAAATTTCTGATGAGAAAAAAATTGATATACTGGCAGAAGTAATAGTTAATCCTACTTCTTCAACAACTCACGTTGCATCTACCTGTGAAGTCAGTCGAAGTACAGTACACAGGGTGTTGAAAAAAAAAACAAATTTCATCCATACAAATTAAAAATGGTTCATCAACTCTCACACGACGACTCAGACCGAAGACTAGAATTTTGTGAAAATATGGAAACTAAATTGATTTGTTGAAAATATAAACAGGATGTTCATAAAATCAGATGTGGAATTATCTGCGACTGAAAGATAAACTTTTAATCGTGGATTTTTCAATTCACAGAAAAATCTTTCTATAAATATTCAATTGAGAATGTTTCCCTTTTCAACATGGAAACTAAAATTAACCAACAGCCAGACTATGTCAAAAACATTGTTTTAGTGACGAAAGTACTTTCTATCTAAATGGAAATGTAAATACACAGAATGTGAGGTATTGGAGTGACGCAAATCCTCACCTGTTTCGTGAAACACATACCCAATTTCCCCAGAAAGTGAATGGTTAGGCAGGTATCCTGGGAAACCACATCGTTGGGCCTCTTTTTTTAAATACTAATTTAACTGGTGAGGTTTATCTGGAGATGTTGCAAAACGCAATAGAACCGTTAATCCTTGAAATTTTGGAAGATAATCCAGATGAATTCGGCAATTTGGAAATAACATTCCAACAGGATGGTGCTCCTCCACACTATTACGGTGCAGTAAGACGGTATTTGGATGAGGAGTATCGTGGTAGATGGATTGGACGACGAGGTTCAACGGAATGGCCAGCTCGATCACCGTACCTCACACCTTTGGATTTTTTTCTGTGGGGGTACCTTGAATCGAAGGTTTACGCCACTGAACTTGACAATATTGACGTTTTAAAACAACGTATTGTTGCAGAATGTGAGGCTGTTTCCACAGACACATTTGCAAAAGTACGAGAAGAGTTTAAAAATAGGATATTTCACTGTCAGGAAATAGATGGAGGTCACTTCGAGCAATTTCTTTAAGTAGATACTGATTCTTAAATCTGTAATTAATATCATACTGAATGGAATTTAAATTTCAATGTTTACTAATGAGCCATTAAAATTGCCATAAACACAAACAAAATTAGCACATTGAATAGGTTTTTTTGATACCTTTTGAAAGAGGTGTCGCTTGCCGTAGGGTTCCATTTAAAATTAATGGTCACAATGGCCTTGTGACGTCATCTTTGACGATTTCGTCATCTGTCATCACTAGTAGGGAAGTTTATAATCTCCAATATTCAGTTTCCAAATTTCCCTTGTTTATGTATAATCGTTCCAAAAATGAGAGGGGGGAGGGGACTTTTGAGAAGCATTGTATAATAATGATAATATAAATGAAACAATATAAAATAAATACAAATGTTAAATAAATCAAGATGTAATAAATTCAACTCTGTGTGCCCTCTTGCTTGTAGAAGAGTACGTATGCTTCTCCACTAACTAGGGATTTTGAGGATATCGGTGACACCCTTGAATCATTGTATTTGTGCCACGTGCCTGCGTATGGGTGCCTACAATAGGCCGTATAGTGTCCGGAATATGTCGCTCCACTATGATTGCACATAGCATACAGGTTGTATCGATACGGGGCCACGTTGTCTGCTGTCCAATCCTTCCAAAGGGAAATCGATGATGACTTTTAATTTTCTTCAGAGTCTCTCCGACGTCGTAAATCGCTTCGAAGAATGACTAGTATTTTAGGTAATTTTTGTGTAGACAAAGACTTGCAAGTGCACTTTCTCTTCTCCTTACAATTTGAACAAGTGGGTTTCTCGTCACCGTCCAAAGTTTCCACGGTGGTGGAAGAGTCCAGACATTGTGAAAGTCTGAGCTGCTCTGTTCTCTGTTGGATCGGCAGTGAGAGATCCCAGAAAGGATCAACGGTAATAGAGCAATGCCCACAAAAAGTACATTTTAATGTCGATTTCAATTGGCCAACAAAAATATGTGAAATTATTGAGTTGTCCATTCTTGGAAATCGCCAGCATGCCTCTTTGGCTTTATCGTTCATTTTTCCATCAATTTCTGTAAATACCAGTTGGGGCTCCAGTGTAAACATTTTCACGTCTTCATGAAGGCCTTCGAAGAGGTATATTAGAATCTCCTGTGCACCCTGTTGGGCGTAACTCATAAAACGTGGAGCAAATCTTTCTATATCAATTTTCTAAGAATCGATGTTCGAATCCCTATCAGACGAATCTTCAGACCACAGTTCTTTCATAACTTTCGCAAATGATTTTATTAAAGCACCCTTCATGCTTGAAATACTCGTGTTAATATCTCTCATCTAATCGTCTTTTGTCAAATACTCCAGCAACCATCTGGTGTTCGATGAACATTGTATGACGCTGTTAATGAAACAAGTATTTCCTATGTTTTCAACCCATTTAGACCAAGATTTTCTATGTTTCTGTACGTTATTTGCCTGCTGGTGCAATTGGAGCTGCGTTCTCTGATACGGTGATTCTCACTATCACTGGATCGGTGGGAGTTGAAGCTGCTTGATAACGAATTGGCTTGAGATATGGCAGATCGTGTAATTTGATTATAATAGTTTTTTTTTTATATCACGAACTAGATCAATATGCTCCTTTTTGGCCAATTTATATAGTTCATCAAAAGTTAGACTGGTACTCTTCAAAACAAACAGGTCTTTCAACATCCTGCTGGACATTTCAACCTAATTAGTGACCCATTTCTTGTTTGCAATATCGGTATTTCTGGTATTTCTTCAACGGAAAAAATATATTAAAACAATGGAAAAAGGCAAAATGATTGGAAGGCCGCATCTATAGAGGAAACTTTAGTTTCACTGATAAATATGACGTTTCGCGACGGTATATTCCCATCTTTTTCAAAAGTGACAATAGTAATACCACTACATAAGGGCGGTAACCTGGATGATCCCTCAAACTTCAGGCCAATCTCCCTCATTCCAAGCCTTGCAAAAATTATTGAAAAACTTGTCAAAAAAAGACTCATTGAGTTCCTCAACACTCATAAAATCATCAACACAAATCAATTTTGTTTCCAAAATAGAAAGAACACACACGATGCGATTTTTTCCTTTCTTCATGAGCTTTATTCAGACATAAATAGCGGAGATACTGCCGCTGCGGTGTTCTGTGACTCAACGAAAGCTTTTGACTGCGTAAATCACGAAATACTCTTTCGGGTGCAGAGGAATAACTCTAAAGTGGTTTGAGTCGTACCTCACAGAACGTAGGCAAGCAGTGAAGACCCACGAATACTCAAGGACCAACGAAATAAAATCGGGAGTGCCGCAGGGATCGGTTCTAGGACCAACATTGTTTCAAATCTCAACATATCCGGTAGACTAACATTATTTGCCGATGATACCACAATTTTATGGAAGAGCAAGACAGTTGAAGATCTTAGTAAGAAAATATGTTGCGATTTAAAAATGGTCAAATCTTGGTGTGATTCAAACCTCTCAGCATTCAATATCTCAAAAACTAATATTATCTCATTCAAATGTACACTTCAAGAGGTAAATTTAGAAAACAATATCATAGACAATAAGGATTGTTGCAGATTTCTGGGTTTGAATATTGACAAAAGACTGAAGTTTGATATACATATAAAACAAGTAATAAGAAAAATTTCTTCCGGTTGTTATGCAATCAGAGTAATTACTAGGGAGCTTGGATTATCTACTGCTAAAATAGCCTACTACGCATTGTTTGAATCACATTTGAGGTTTTCCTTTTTGGGAGTGTGTAGCCTGAATTCGCAAGACTCAGTCCTCAACATTCAGAAAAGGGCTATCAGATATATGGATAAAATTGGTCCACGCGATTCATGCAGACAACTTTTCATTGATATGAAGATACTGACTGTTGCAGCTCTTTTTATCTTAGAAACTGTGGTCTTATAAGAAATCATATACTGAAATTCGAAGTCGTTTCTTCTCACTATTCCACAATTAGCTCTAGGAATAATTTGAAACTACCCCTACCTTCATCTTCCCAAATCAAGGATTCAATTATTTATAATGCTAGTCGAAATCAGAGACTCTAATGTAGATATTGTGACCTTTAGGAAAAACATAAAAAATCTACTGTGTAGTAGACCGTACTATGTCTTACAAGAATATTTCGACGAAAATCTGATGATAGTTTGACCATATTCTGAAAATTATCGTATTGTATATCTATTTGTTTTTAATTCTATTGTTTTTACCTATTGACTTTTATATACTTGCGGCATAATTTTTTTCCTTTTTAAACCTGTCATTGTATGACCGGAAACACTGTGTTTCGTACAATATGTTGTTTTATATCTGTATTTAAAGTTTTGTCAACAAGATTAACATCTTTGGACAATAAAGTATATTTATTATTATTATTATTAGTAACCCCAAAAACATCATCCCAAGATCTGCTGTGTATCTCACAAAATCCCTCGATAGCTAGTTTGCTGAAATTTTTTCGTACTTGTGAAGTAATGGAACAGGGATTCTTATTTTCGGAAAATTCTAACAGTACTGTTCTCTGGTCAGAGATATCATTATCCACAACACAAACAACAGTATCATTAATATTTGTGAAAATGTGGTCGATTATGGTAGACGAATGTGAAGTAACACTAATGGGCCACATCACCACGTCCTTCATGACAAAAGAGTATTTCTTTTTATAACTCCAGGCTCTCATCGAAAGGCCTTGCATGGATCAATGGTTTCGTGGAAACCATCTATCTCTCACCATTTTCAACTTATCTAGAACATTTTCAAGCCAATATTATAAGGAATGAGTTTGAAAGTCTTTTCACTTTTTAAAACACTATGTTTCTTATGAGTATTGAATGAATGTGATTTTTTGTGGAGGAACAACGTTTCTTGATATTATATTTTCATTTTCAGACTGTGGAAGGTTACCCAAAAAACATGTCAAGAAACTATGTTTCTTCTTCTAACTTCATGCTCACATCGAAATGCCTTGTATGGATCAAGTGTTTCATGAAAAGATCATCTTTCTCTCACTATTTTCAACATCTCAAGAAGAGCCTTTTCAAGCCAAACTTATATGGAATAGAGAGTTTGAAAGTCTTTTCACCAGTTTATTGAAAAGAATCGACATTATCAAGCCCACCTTATATAACACAAGGAGTTTGAAAATCCTTTCACCTGGTTATAACCATAACGGAATCGACTTTATCAAGCCAAACTTATATAACTCAAGGATTTTGAAAGTCCTTCCACCACTTTATTATTATTATAATTAATTGATTCTTCTTCTCTAGCAGTTCTTCCACTTCCGCGCCACCAACCTCAGCTTTGCATCTGTCAACATCGCATCTATCAAAAGTTATTTTTGCCAAACCTCTTATGATTCTCCCATTCCACCAAATTCGCAACAAAACGTGAAATTCACTATCTAGTTCCTTTCGATATTTCTCTCATCCATACCAGCCACACTGCTTCTATGTATTTTTAAAAATATAATTTCAAAGTCTGGATGACGTCATTACCCATAATAATAAATCTGTGAATCTGACAACATCGCACACAACGTGACACGTGATACGTGACGGTGCGCTGTCTCACCCCGGCTGTGTAGCCGTTGGCCAATAATTTTCAAATGTTTGAAAAAGTTGAATTATACAAAAATTAGGAAATTTTCATTGATTTGAACTAACTTTATAAATGTGATTCTTTAAACCAGGAACATACAACAATTGTTTTAATGCTCACAAGTTTTACTTCAATTAATAGGATTTTTTATTCTGATGACAGGTACTGAACAATCTTTTATATTTGTACATCAAAATTATATGATATACATTTCAGATAAGCACTGAAGATGGCCGAATGCTGAAAGCACTTTGCTAAATATACAAAATTTTACACGAAATATATAACTTTAATTTTCGATAGGTATTAAATATATTATGTCTGTTTGTTTGTTGATGAGAGCAAAATTTCAAAGTTGAATTTGGGTGCAACGTTTTTATGTAACATTTCTGTAATGAACTGCTTCACCGAGAAAAAAAGGTATCGCAGCTGAACTGGAACCTTGTCAACCTCGATTATCAATATGAACGTTGCTCATTAGCTAGAATACTGAAACTCGTAAAAAAATAAACAATACTGGTAATAGATATTATTGATTGCTGATTAGTGCATGGATTTGGTTATGGTATTTTTGATATTTGACGCAACAAATATGAAGTTGCTTTGTGCATTTCTTGATAAAGAATTGTAGCTTAATAATGGTACTATAATTGATTGCCAGTTTCAGTTATTAGTATTGACATCTGAAAAATATGAAGTTGATTGGTCAATTCGCGAGTGATTGGAGGAATTTGGTGTGTTTCTATTGAAAAGATAATGCTGAACAAATGCAATCACACGCTGAAGGAGCTGGAGCATATTCATTGTCACCAGATTTATGAACACCTGACGTGAGTCAAAATTCACTTGTCAGAATGGAACTAAACATACATAGATACAAAATATCTCTTCTATTACAGCACACAATTCACATTGAATCCTCCCACGAAGTTCCTTCTCCAATTTCAGTATTGCTCTCTCAAGTTATTTTCTATAATCACTACATCTGAGCATGCAATTAGTTTTTGTGAGTGTACCCGTTTTTTCCATTTTTCCAATTTTACAAAAGCTTTTATTTAGTTTCAGCTGCCCTGGTGTCTGTCTGTATGTCTGTCAGCTGTCTGTCTGTCTGTCTGTCTGTCTGTCTGTTTGTCTGTCTGTCTGTCTGTCTGTCTGTCTGTCTGTCTGTCTGTCTGTCTGTCTGTCTGTCTGTCTGTCTGTCTGTCTGTCTGTCTGTCTGTCTGTCTGTCTGTCTGTCTGTCTGTCTGTCTGTCTGTCTGTCTGTCTGTCTGTCTGTCTGTCTGTCTGTCTGTCTGTCTGTCTGTCTGTCTGTCTGTCTGTCTGTCTGTCGTCTGTCGTCGTCGTCGTCCGTCCGTCCGTCCGTCCGTCCATGTGTCTGTTTCTGTGTCTGTCTATGTGTCTGTCTATGTGTCTGTCTGTAACCAAATCTTGCAAGTTAAATTTGACCCCTTTCTAATCCTTTCTAATCCGATTGATTTGAAATTTGGCAGGTGTACATAATTTCGGTGACAATGCATTATGAAACAAACAAAATGGCGGCTCCAATATGGTGGACAATTTTTGTGATTATGGTTTGATTCTATTCAAAATTGGTATCTAGGGGTTTTCGGGTTCGGAGATTATGATTTTCTTGTCAAAATTCGAAAATTCAACACGGCGGCTCTAAAATGGCGGACGAATTTGTGATTATGGTCCGATTCTACTCAAAATAGGCAATTGGTGGTTTTTGGGGTCGAAGATTTTTTTTATGATCTTTTATTTGGATTCACCTGTTTCGGTGTCTGTCTGTCTGAGTGCCTGTCTGTCCGTAATCAAATCTTGCAAGTTAAATTTGACCCATTTCTAATCGTCCGACTGATTCTGAATTTGGCAGGTGCATCTAATTCCGGTGACAATACATCATGAAATTTTTGTTAGGAAAAAAGTTGCGGCTACAATATAGTGGACAATTTTTGTTATTATGTCTCGATTCTATTCAAAATTGGTTTCTAGGGTTTTTCGGGTTCGGAGATTATGATTTTTTTCATAACTCAAAAATAAATTAGATAGAAATTACTAAATTAGTTATTTAACATCATAAATACGAAAAAATCAATGAAAAAAAATTAATAGTCGTTAATAAAAAAAACAGAACTAAAAAGTTGGAAATAAATTTTTTGAAGGCAAGCCTTTATTTATACAAATGCACTTAAAAGGAAAAAATGATTAATTTTTTTCATTGTTTGATCTAGGTTACTCTGTGAGTAACAGGTACAAAAGCTTGCCGCGGATACAAAATAGGTAATCTTGCGCGACAAGATGTTGAATCTGTTACTCACAGAATAACATAGATCAAACAATGAGAGAAATATTTTTTTTCTTTTTAGTGCATTTATATAAATAAAAGATTGCCTTCAAATTTTTTTTTATAATTTTTATTTTTATTGACTGTCTAATTCAATAGAAGAGAGTAGGGCAGACAGGAAATTTTCCCTGTTTCACTCCTCTCTTCACTGAATTTTTTTTGTCAATCCTTGCTTTCGCCAGCTCTGAAAAAAAATGTTGCTGATATTATATGTTTGTCTGAACAATGGTTCAGAAAGGGAAATCAAAACCATGCTATAGTCGGTGTTTCCTGAAAATCCTAATATAACGTGTGGTTTTGTTGTAGTGCACGGTTTAGATCGCCGAAGAAATTTCACTTCTGTCACATGACCTGAGTTTTTTACATTAGTATTAATTTTTTGTTCAATTTTTATTCTTATCATTAACCGACGGAAAAAGGAAGTTATCTAGTTGACGCATATCTTTTGTTTTTAAGTATGACCACGCACAACTTAACAGAGTAGTCCGATTCCGATGATTCTTTTTCTATTGGATAGGGTATATCTTGAAGTGGGTCCCATTCAATAGGGGATGATTGATGTTCACCCACTGAATTTTTACCTGTTAACCGATTCTACCACCCATAACTTTGTACTGGGTTATCCGATTTAGATGATTCTATCTTTATTTTATACCCAAAGGGTAGAAAAAAAGGTTATGATAGATTTTTAGATTTTTCTGAATGTCGTTATCTAATTCAAGCAGCATTTTTTGCAGGCTTGCCCATCTTTGTATAAAAATACTGTTGTGTCATAAGTATTTATATTATATAACAATCATTAGTTGATTATATTATTTAACAGTTAATAGTTGAAGTAAGAAAGGTGAGTATTTTGATAAAAAAATAAGTAGGTAGTAATCAGTAGATTTTTGCCACAAAAACAAATAAAAAATAAAAACTTTTTAACAAAAAATCACACCGACGAAAAAGGAAAATGATGAACGAAAAATAAAATAAACCTTTTTTGTTTTAATAACTTAGCTCCTGAACTATTGTAAAAACTAATTTTGGTAGGCGTCAAACAAACAATCAACGAAGATCATTGAATGACTTTAAAGAAATAATCAAAACAAAATAAAATAAAAAGGCCACGTGAAATCTCCAACGATAAACAATAACACTCCAAAAAATGCTCTCTCCGCAGGAATACTTGTTTTTTTAACTATAATTGTATTCTTAACTTTTCAGCTTTAAAAGAATGTTTTTAAACTTTTCAACTGAAGGGAAAAAACTTTTCGATTGATCCATCTACATGGGATTGAATTTTTTACAATTTTTTGTTGAATGTGCTGAGACCAACGCACTCACCAAATCTCTGTAATGTGAAGTAGGTAATTTTATTATGAGCCGATGATCTTGGGTATGATACCAGGTTATAGCTATCAAGTTATTGTATTGTCTACGGATCTCAATACGTATGCAAAATTTCAAATAATTCGGACGTTTGGAGGTGTCTAAAAAGTAAATCGAAAGATTCCATTACACACATACAAGTCAAGCTAATGAAAGCGTTTAAATAAAAAAACAGTAATTGAGTGAAGTAATCTTAATGATTTGATTATATCTAAATTATAATCTTATTTGCTGGATATGCATTCGACCGTTCTTCACAATGCAAGAAACAGACACTGAAAAATATGTGATTACAATGAACTCAATATTGACATTCCCGCCAGTTCTTCAATTAGGGATTATCCCTCATAAGAACGATTCAACTCCTCCACTGTGCTTTCGTCGAGGGCATCGCAATAACTCTCGATGGTCTTCTTGTCAAAGAGGAGCATCGTTGATTTTCAAGTCGTTCAAAATGGCTGAGAAAACCACGTGACTTGAAATTCCCATTCATATTCCCACCTATTGTTTCTTCTTTTGTTTTTTCGCCTGTCGATCGGATGTCGCCCGAACACGGCATTGACATTATTGCAAAATAAGAGTAGATTTTATTGGTCGAGCATCGTTGTGAAGCAGCGATATTTTTTATTGGGAGCTCTTTTCTTGGGCATCGCTGGGTATTTGGTATGTGCGTAACAAATAGGAGACGGGTCGACTTTTTTTCTAAAAGTCATTTAAGTTGTTGATTTCAAGATGTCGAGCTTTTTCCTCAAGCGCAAAAATTTATTCTGTTTTTTGAGGGATAATCTTGAACAAGGTATAACTTAACTTTCTTAATTTACCTATATGGATTCGTTTATAAAAGTGTGAATATCTTTTGAAATCTATTTCTGTAGATTGAAGAAAGTTTAGAAAATTATAATCAGGCACACCTTCATCGATGCCTCCCAGAACGTATAGTTAATGGATTGTTTCCGTATTTTGGCACAGGATATTCATTGGAAATTATTCAAGGCGAAAAAAGAACACACAGGGCAAACAAAAATTACCAATTAATTGAAAAAAATCGAAAGCAATTCGTAGCGATTTTCTGTGGGTATGGTACAAACTAGAGGAATTTTCAACAGCTGCCATTTTGAAACAACCTGACCAATTTGGCAATTTCAACTTTATTTTGACTAATTTCGTTTTATGCGATTGATTTTTTATATATATATATATATATATATATATATATATATATATATATATATATAAAAGAGTATATTTTTAATATTGTAATATAATGTCTGTGAATATATATATAATGTCTGTGAATATATAGAAAATGGAACTGAATTTATAGCATTGTAGACAAATTTGTAGATTCCAGAAAATTCCTTACTATTTTCTATGTATTCACAGACATTGAAAATTATCACTCTTGTAATTAGATTTGGCAAAATAATCTCGTTTTCAGTGGCCGGACATCAGAGCCGCCTGAACATCGACTGAAGCCGGAGAATTCGGCGACGTCGGCGATAGGTAAAATATGTTCTTGATGACAACACACGTAGATTTTACATTTCATATTTTCACTTTCCATGTTTCAACAAGTAACATTAAATTCTGGGGAGAAACGGTATCGCGAAATACAGATGTTGAATCCAGGGTCTTCGATAGCTCAGTTGGTAAAGCTAAAGACTATCAATCTTAAGGTCGTGGTTTCGAAATCTGCTCGGAGATGTTTTTTTCTGGGCTTTAAAAATTAATCTGCAATACCACAAATTCTTGATTATTTTCTATATATATAGAGTGGGGCCATTGAAAACGAATCAGCGGCTCTGTAGGTCGGCAAAACCGAATTATATAAGAACGCTCGGACACGTCAACTACATTTTCGAGGAGGACATCGTTCGCGATGAAATTCACCCGAAATAGATTCCATCCCTCGGAGCTGTGACCGCCACCCCTAAATTTTTAAATGGCAACATATGGCAAGTGATACCTCATTTGAAAGGTATTTTCCTTCTCAATATCCAACAACAAAAATAAATTAATTCTATCGATTCGTTTTCGAGATATAGGAACTTGAATTCGGGAAATCACTTTTTATTCACTCAATCAATAAAAACATTATCTGATAAATCAACTGTCGCAATAATTATTATTGTCAATGAACTAAATGTTCAAACTGTCTACCACCCATTTCCATACAATAGTACAAGTTCTGTCCAAAACGAGACCTCACATTTCGTAGCATTTCCGGCGTAAATCTTCCGGAGATTCTGGTATGGTTGCAAATATTTTGTTTTTCAAGTGACCCTACAGGGAAAAGTCGAGTGGGGTTGAATCTGGAGATCTGGCTATCCACTCTATAGAGCCTCTTCTTCCAATCCAACTTCCAGGAAACATTCTATCCAAAAACGCCCTAACAGGCTGTGCATAATGTGGAGGTGCTCCGTCTTGTTGCAATATCAAGTGGTCTTCATGGTAACGATCGTCATTTTCAATGATGTCTACTTATTGTGGGAAGCAAATTCATTCAATAATTCCAAATAAGTTTCTCCTGTCAGGTTACCGTCGAGAAATACTGGTCCAATTAAACGGTCCCTAAAAATACCGGCCCAGACATTGAGTTTTTGGATTTTGAGTATGGACTTCGTGGAAAAAATGTGGATTGGCATTTGACCAATAACGACAATTATGACGATTCACAGTAGAATTCAAGAAGAATGTAGACTCATCAGAAAAGCAGATGTTGAAAAGGAAATTTTCATCAGCATCTAGTCATAATTTCACAAAATTCCTGTCGCCTATCAAAATCATCTTCATTCAATTGGTGTACCGCATGTATTTTGTAGGGGTGGGATTTATGATGTTTCAGGATTCGGCGGATTCTGGTTCTACTGATATTGGTAACACTAATTTCCTTGTGCTCAATGTTGGGTCTGCATGAACTTGTTCTAAAAGTGCAACTTCAACAGCTACATTTCTCAACGGAAATTCACGTTCTGGGTCTCGTTTCTTGTTGGCTACTGATCCAGTTTGACGAAATTTTTCCACTAATTCTAGAACGTATTTTCTAGCAACAAGTTTATCTGGATGCGTTTCATTGAACATATTAGCTGTACGGTTACCGCACTCATCATTCTTAAAAAAAATTGTTATTTTTTTTTTCGCGATCGTATACACCATTATTGCGGAAAGATATTCAGCAGCTTTGGTCAAGTAATTAACTTTTTTGTCATTCAGTCAAAGATCAGTTTGACACTGATTGACGTCCACAATTGCGATTTGGCGAAAAGAATTATCTCATACATGTTTTTGTTGTACTCGCATTTGAGTCGAATTCGAGAAAACTTTTTTTATCGATTCTTAAGAACCTTAAATTTTTTTCGTTCAAGTAAATGAGGAATTGCATGTTATTTGTTGGTATACAGTTAGATCATTTAATTCCTTGACAATGATCATTATCTTTAAACAGTTGCATTGTTAGATGTTATTTTTATTGATTGAGCGAATAAAAAGTGATTTCCCAACTTCAAGTTCCTATATCTCGTAAACGAATCAATAGAATTAATTTATTTTTATTGCTTGATATTGAGAAGAAAAATACTTTTCAAATGAGATATCACTTGCCATATGTTGCCTTTTAAAAATTTAGGGGTGGTGGTCACAGCTCCGAGGGATAGAATGTATTTCGGATGAATTTCATCGCGAACGATGTCCCATCGAAAATGTAGTTGACGTGTCAGAGCGTTTTTATATAATTCGGTTCTGCCGACCTACAGAGCCGCTGTTTCGTTTTCAATGGCCCACTCTGTATATACATACATACATATAATTCTATATATATATATATATATATATATCGAATTATATGTGTGATCTTGTCTGACTCGTTTAGAATACAAATCCAATCGTATTAGGGTTGCAATAAAATTGTATTATTTTATCAGGCCAGAGACATTGAAAGAATACTCTTTGTTATTTGGTCGAGCTTTCAGATTTTTTTTATGCCGTTATCAAGACATCTATGGACAAAAGGTTACCATTATAACAAATTCCTCAATAAAACTTATATATACAAATTGATTTTTTCCCTACCTCCTTACAAGATATGACGTCATCAATTTTTTTTTAATTGAAAGGGTATATTTTTATATCAAAAATTGAAAGCTCATATTTTTCTAAGTTCAACCGTACGTCATATGTAAAACTTTATGTTACAGTATAATGAGTATAAAGGAAACCAGTGTTCATATTTCTTAACATTCATTTGATTATTTATTTTGCAATGGAAATATCATAAGTAAGTAGCTAAAATAAACGAATATCAAATTGACAACAAATGCTGAACTAACCCAAGATAGTTGACAATATCCAAGACGTCTGATGAATTCTTGGGTTACGTTTGACAACATCGCTGGGGTAATTCGTTGAATTTCAGTTCGAATTCTCTCGTTAAGGTCTCCCAAATTGGTAGGTCGATATATGTACACTTCACTTTTCGAGTAACCCTAGAGAAAAAAGTCCATGGGAGTTAAATCCGGAGACCTAGCAGGCCATTCAATCTGACCGCGTTGTCTAATCCAGCGATTGGAAGAGGTTTCATTGAGAAAATCTCTAACCAATCGAGCAAAATAAGAAGAATATTTTAACCAATTAAATATGAATATAAAGGAACGAAAAAAATCTGTGGTGGCTTTGATTGAGTCTGAAATGCAGAATATTCCAAATGAAAGCTGGGAGAGTTTTACAAATTTTATTCATTTCCTACAATTTTTTCATCAAACACAAAATTTATAACGTTGAGTTTTTATATTCTACAAGCAAGGATATTTTGAAGGTATATGCATATTATTACGGGCATATATATATAAATGACAAAATTTATCCACATGTTTTACCATGCATCCAAGATGCACAGCATGGTTTTATGAACACTAAGTCTACTGTTACGAATCTGATGGTATTTTCCCAGATAGTCAATGAAGTGGTGGATAATAGAGGCCAAATAGACGTTGTGTACACTGATTTCGCCAATGCCTTCGACAGGGTGAACCATGACATTTTGTTGACTAAACTGAATTCTTTAGGTCTATCGCTCAACCTGTTGAAGCTTTGTATCTCTTACTTGAGGAACAGAAAATAGTACGTGGTTTATAAAGGTGAATGTTCAAAAATGTTTCCCACTTTATCCGGAGTGCCACAAGGCTCCAACTTGGGCACATTATTCTTCTTATGTATGATTAACGATCTTCCCGAAACTATCCATCACTCCAGTAACTCACTGTTCGCTGACGATTTCAAAATATTTCGAAAAATAAATAACGCCTACGACTGTTTTCTTCAAAAAGACTTGGACAACATGCATAACTGATCAGTTAATAATAAACTTTCATTCAATGTTTCTAAATGATTCGTAGTAAAATACACCAGGAAAAATACCACTACAGAATTTGACTACCGTATCAATAATGAATTAATTGAATCAAAAGACCAGGTGAAAGACCTTGGGGTGTCATTCGAAACCAATCTCAGTGGCAACACTCACATCGAGACACTTGTTAACAGAGCTTACAAAACACTGGGCTTCCTTATAAGGAACTCGTGCCATTTCAAAAGGGAAAACAGTCTTATATATCTTTATAATGTCGATGTTAGAAGTATTCTGGAATATGCTTCAATCATCTGGTCTCCCTTGTATTCAGAACATAAAGACAGTATCGAAAAAGTGCAAAAAAAATTTCTCCGATATCTATATTTCAAAAAATACGGTATCTATTATTTTGATATCCCATATGACACTTTGCTCACTGAATTCAAATTCAAAAAACTTGAAAGTAGAAGGGCAATTGCAAGTATACTATTCCTATATAAACTGGTCAACAATCAAATCAATTGCACGCAATTACTAAGTATGATTTATTTTTATGTCCCTCAATTTAATAGGAGAAATATGAATGAATTATTCCGGTTATCAACTCCACGTTCCAATCTTGGCCTACGAACTCCCCTGTATAGATTATGTCTAACAGCAAACGAATACCTACACAACGTAGACATCTTTTTTGAAACCTTCTCTAGTTTTAAGCGAAAGTTATCAGTTTTATTTCCATGTTGAGTACTTATATTTATGTTTATCATTATCACCAATATTACATACTGAATTTTCTGAATTCTCTTAACTTTTCATTGTATGAATAACATTTTATGTTCTTGTTTTTTCTCTTTTTATCTTTTCTTCTCTCGCTACATGAACAATTATGATGGGTATATGTAACAAGTACATTTCTTCTGTTTATTCAACTGCTATGTTAATATCTCATACAAACATGATGATTGGAGACATTGCTTACTTCTCTCATTTTCTTTTCTTTCGATTTAAAATTATTCAAAATGTATCCTATTCACTTGAAGCTTTTGTTTTTATTTTTAAGTAGTCTTACAATAGTAATCATGTAATATGGCTATCTCTGAGAATTTCGATGTAACAGTGATTATCTGTAATCTGTAATTGGATGTATTCTGTTGATTACAAAATAAATGAAAAAAAAAAAATGAGTGTCCTATATTGATTGTATACTCTACTTTTCTGTACTGTTTATTTATTACTTGTTATTGACGTTATATATATATATATATATATATATATATATATCTTTACGTTTATATACTTCTTTTACTTTTTTTCGATATATTAAGAAAAAGTACCTGTTTTCTACTGGTATCTGGAAAACTGTACTTCATCGCCTACTAGAAGATACAAAGGATGTTTCAGTTTACAAAAATAGTAGTTTAGAAAAACTCATTGTCTACGGACTTACTATAAAGTACCGTTTTCCACACTAGTTAGTGAATATGATATTTTATACCAAGAAAATAATTTGTCAAACCGAGCCGTCAATAAAACATATCATCTTGTGCGAAAATTTCGTTGTATCGAGTACGTCTCTGCTTGCGATCGATCTCCCGCTGATCCTTATCGGCAATGAATAATAATGAGTCTGCAATAAGAGACAGAAGTCTGTGATATATCGATAGCCAGCTATTATTTCATCAAAAATGAGAAACGTCTCATTCCTCAAGACTGCTGACTACAAATACCTATACAATAGGTGTATGTCGGTAGAATATCCATAAAAAAAAAACTACATTCCTGGTTAATGCCTCGACGGACGTTGAATGACATCCGTTGGATAAACGTGCATCGCACGTTTGACGGACGGATGTCATCCAACGTCCGTCGAGGCAGTAGCCAGGGAAGTAGTTGTTTTTTTATGGATATTCGACCAACATACACCTATTGTATAGGTATTTGTGGACAGCATTCTTGGGGAATGAGACGTTTTTCATTTTTGATGAAATAATGAGTCTTTTAGATGTTTGGCAGTACTATAATACCGTATTGATCAACTCAATACACGCTGTTAGTCTCCTGTGCAAAACATATGATTAGTAATTTTTTATTACCATTTCCACGTCTTTCAGAGTGTAAACTAGACGGTGTGAAGAATATTTTCAAATATTTTTTATTTCCATTTTTGGGTATTAAATCACAAAAACTAATTTTCTGAACAATTCTTAGACAATTAGATCACAATGAATTTATACCGACTCATGTCTCAACTTTTCGGGAATAGTATTGCATAATAAATCGATGTTGTTTTAATATAAATTCTCCTGGGTTGCCATGTTCATAACACATGAAGAGGTTGGATTTTCATTACCTTTTCATTAAGGTATAATCAATATTCTCAGAGCTATATGAAGGTGTTTCTTTGGCGACTGATTTAGTTTTGAAAGAGTACAATATTTTTCACACCAGTTGTATTGGAAGTAACTAACGATTCTTGTGTCATAATTCCTAACATCTAAGTTGTTATTTTCACGTCCAAAGAGAAAAACCGAAGAGCGATTATCCTCTTTAACAATTTGTCATAAACGGGCTTACACGACTCTTCCTTTGATGGACGCATTAATACCACTCTTTGGAAGTTTACTTTTGTGACACGCTGCGTTTAAACGAATGTCACTCTAATCTGGGTGGTTTCCTGCCCCCTGCGGACCTCTATTTACATATGAAATCGGCCCTAATTCCCCGCGGTCAAGCGTCGGTTTGTACATGTCCTGTTAAGGTCCTTGTTACGTATCCTTTGGCCGGAATTAAAATGCTGAAGGAGATTGTCGGGGATGATTACTGGTTTAGGTTCTGTTTTTGTGTTGTCTTTTGTCATTACGCTGATTGGGGATTTTGCATCTGGACGTGTATTATAAAGGATTATTTCTGATTATCCCAAAAACGAGGGGCCACTGCACATTTTGAAATTATCCATCGTTATCTGTCAATTCTGAAATCAAAGAAAGTCTCGTTTTCTCATCTTTTCAGTGAATTAATAATAATAATAATAGGTTAATAATTTCATTTCACTCACATACATTTCTTGTAGATAAAAAAAATCAAAGCAAAAAATAAAAATGGCTTCAAAATGACACATGGTTTGAAAAGCTACATTTTTCATAATTTTTTTTCAGAATCTTAGTTTCTATTTTCTTAATAACGGATTTGTTTTACACAGACATTTCTTTTTTTTAACTATATAACCTTAGACTATCCTCATTCCATAACAAATTGAGCCGATTTTAGGAATCAACGATAATATATGATTTGTCCAGTCTAAGCATTCGTCCAAATAATCTCCCAAGAATTTTGTTTTTTCTGCTATATCTACCTTCTTGGAGGTATGATCAGGTTTGAAAGCTTTAGAGTGGTTCTTTTAAAAATAAAAATATTTATTTTATTCGAATTCAGTAATAACTTATTACTAGCTTTTATTGGGTTTGAAGGTTGTAGACGATGAGGTAACTTGATTACTCTCGTTTCGGACGTCTATCCTCTTGATGGATTTGAAAGGTTTTCAAGGCGTTTCGTATGCTCGTATCTGCAATCGTCATCAGGTGAATACTGACAATCTTAGGTGCTAATACTTATTTATATGTCTGTCGGTGCATGGCGCGTGTAATTCCACCATGTGCAGTGATGCGTATGATTTCACGTGGTGGTTTCGCAGATCAACTACCACCGTTGGAAGAAAGATGCCACAGGATGCCACGGCCAGATTCTAAGAAATCATAGAGTACACCTTAGACGAGGACAATCAACCCATATTTGCCAACATTGACAACACATACGCAAGAATCTGCCAGAAACAAGAGAGAAGGCATCAAAAGAAATGGAATTGAATAGCAGGAAGAACACGGTCTCCAAAAATCAACAGCGAATGTAATAAAACCATAATTAATAACTCAACTAAACCTCTTACAGAAGTAGAGGATTCCCTGTTCGAAAAGGGATTAAACTTTGCAGTTGCATCGAAACAACACCGATCCTAGACATTGTGAACTCTGTAGAGTCAACCTGTAGCAGAATGAATCCTATCCAGGCGAAAGAGTTCAGATGGAAAGCCAAACAGACACTCGAGAAGGGAAGAAATCCCCGGAGGAACATCACTGCTGGGGAACAGAAGACCCTGAAAATCATACAAAAGGATTCATCAATAAACAGCAAACCAGCGCATGTGTACGGGCTTCCGAAAATCCACAAACCAGACATACCACTGAGACCGATCACCAGCTCCCTGAACTCACCAACTAACAAGTTATCGAAATACCTCCTACCGATACGACAACCCTTACAAAGAAATAACAGTTCATACGACAAGAATTCCAAGCACCATCAAAGATGTTGAACTCCGACCAGAAGATCGCTTTATCAGCTTCGACGTGGAGAGCTTCTACACCAATGTCCCTATAACTCGAAGAGGATAATCAGCTCCACGAAAGGAGACCTTTCCATCCAAGCAATATTGGAATTACTGCAGTCCTGCTGAGATGTATTTTTCTAGGGTCTGTTTTGATAGTTCTCAAACTCCTAGAAAGTCACGTTATTTATGACGCCAGGATATTATGCAGGAAATATTTTCCTTTCTTCATTTCAAATCTCGGGCGCCAGATTTTATAGTGGTTTTCTCCACGCACTAGGGTAGCTACAGATGGAGATATGGAACGTCCAGGGGACTGGTATGTTGACACTCTTTGAATCTTTACAAAATAATGTAGGCTTCAAGTACAATTTTTGGATACTGAACGCCGATTGCTTTTATGTCTCCCAGAGAGACAGACAGTCAGAAATGTCTTTGTTTGGTTATTTTTCAACATTTTTACAACTTGATTAAGTACGTCTGCTAAGTTACTTCAATAATTTATATGAAATGGAAAAGCCGTTCGGAGCTCTAAAAAAAAATGATTCGTTACACTGCCTACAAAGGTCCGATTCTTCTCTCAAGTCGACGGACTCCCGATAGGATCTTCCCTCTCTCCAATTATCGCCAACATTTAGTGGCTCGAGGAATTGGTTATACGGGAGGCAGAATACAAACCAAAGCTGTGGTTGAGGTAAATGGATGACACTTTCATTGTATGGAATGACGGAGATACAGATGTTCAGGATTTCCTCTCAAGAATTGACAGCATCAGGAATTCGATCAAAATCACGATAGAAATGGAAACCAACCTTTCCTCGATGTGAACGTTGAGAGAATAGGCAGTGACATCCGCAGCTCTGACTATAGAAAGAAGACACATATGGGACAGTATCTCAACTACAGCTCCAACCTTCCGAGTTCGACAAAGAGAGAGATCGTGAGAACATTGTTAGTAAGAGCAAATTAAACCACATCAGACAGAACTTTCACCGGAATGGATACCCCAAGAAACTCCTAGGAGATTGGATGAGCGCAAGAAATGGACTCAACGCGGAGAAACGTCAAAATCGGGAATTGCTGACTACATAGAGAGGAGCATTGATTCAAATGAAAATTCAAAGAGGCCGCCTACATCGAAGCCAATAACGCCTTGAGTCAACCAAGCGTTGAGATCAAGAACGCATGGAAACCAATAATTGCTCTTTCTGGCGGACTGAAGAGGCGCGAAACTTCACGCACCACTGCACCGACAGACATATTGTAGCGTTCAAATCGCATCGCCAAATAAATAAATTTCGAATTTATTCCAAATCACTTCCTCATCAAAATAATCTAGCTATTCCACTATGTATAAATATTTCAATAGACCTGATGCAAATATTCGAATTTTCTGCTTCCCCGTAAGGTAAGTACTCCGAGACAAAGATTTGAGAACCTATATTTTTGGGTTTTGGATTTCATTCACGAACTTGGATGGAAATTCACAAACTTCTCCCGAAGGAAAACAGATGAGATATCAATAATATATTTATATTCCGCACGCACCATTGCACCGACAGATATATAAAATAGTAAGTTACGTGCTACTATCAGTATTCGCCTGAAAACAATTGCAGATACAAGCATTTGAAACGTAGTGAAAACCTTTCAAATCCATTGAGACGATGGACGTCCGAAACTTGAGTAATAAAGGTTTTATTTAGTTTCACCTGTTCCGATGTCTGTCTGTGGGTTTGTAATCAAATTTCACAAGTTATATTTGACTTCCCGTATTTCGATTGAGCTGAAATTTGGCAGGTGACAATGCATTATGGAATTTCTGCTGGAGAAAAAACAGAATGGCGGCTCCAATATGGCAGAGACGAGTTTTGTGATTATGGTTCGATTCTAATCAAAATTGGTATGTGGGGGTTTTCGGGGAACAGAGATCACGAATTTGTTATCCAAATTCATAAATTCCAATAAAGCGACGAGTTTTGTGGTTATAGCCCGATTCCAATAAAAATTTATATGTAGGGATCGGAGATTATAAATTTTTTTCAAAATTCAATAAGATGACGGATTTCATGAATGACTAAAAAGAATGAAAGAAAGATAAAAAAAATAGGACAAGCTCTTATACAAAAGCACTAAAAAGTAAAAAATTATGTACCTTTTTAATTTTTGGACCTAGGTTATTCAAAAGCTTGCCGCGAATATAAAATATGTATTTTTGCGCGGCCAGATTTTGAATCTGCTACTCACAGAATAACAACCTAGATCAAACAATTGAAGAACTTATTTTTTTTCCTGTTCTGTGCGTTTGTATAAAAGCTTGTATTGATCTTTTTCATCTTTTTTATTTTCTCTCAAGTATTTGTTGGCTGACTTCTACCAATGTCTGTGGAACCTTCTTTGTTAACTACATTTGCAGTATGGGGAATTCGTTTAACACTTTCATTGCTAATTTCACCGATCGGTGTCGCAGTGGTTGGATGTATAGTGTGTCCGACACCGATTGGTGTCGCTTGTTAGTCTTTACGAAATAGGCAAGTATGAACGTAGCACTGCAGTGATCAATCAATCAATCAATCAATTTATTTGCTTATTATCAGTACAATAGATTTAGCATCGTCAAGGTAATTAAATACAGAACAAAACAGACACATTGAAAAGGAAAAGAATTAAAACTTGCAGTTGAGAAAGTCACTAATGTCATAAGGGCAGAGATCAACCAGCAGCCCTTTTATACTTTTTTTGAATTTATTCATATGTAAATTCCTCATATATGGTGGTAGATGGTTGAAGAGCCTTATCGCCACAGTAAGGAAGCTTTTATGAGTAATTGCTAGTCGATGCTGTGGCATAAGAAGATTGTGGTCATTTCTGGTCAGATATTCGTGGTTGCGATTAAGTTTAGGGGTGTTATTTTGTGTTCTGATATGGACGAGACATTGAAATATGTAAAGAGCCGCAATGGTCAATATAATAAATTTTTTAAATAGAGGTCTACAGCTGTCAGTCCGTTTTGCCCTTCCCAGGATTCTAATAGCCGTTTTTGTAGAATAAATATCCTTTACCAATCAGTTGAAAGTCCCCAGAAAACCAATCCGTATGACAGCTTAGACTGAAATAACCCCATGTAAGCAGCTCTCGTAACATAAAAAGGAACAAATTCATTGATTCTACGAAGCAGGTAAAGAGTGCTGGACAGCTTAGTAGAGAGATCTTTGATGTGGTCTTTCCAATTGAGTTTTTGATCCAGTATTACCCCCAAAAACATAATGGATTTTTGGCTGTCCTTTAGCTCTTTTAGTGTGAAAGTAATTGTGTCAGTTTTTTTGACGTTCAAGAATAACTTCTTGGCTGCAAAAAAAAAAGATTTTTTTTAACGCGTTGTCAGTCAGTTGCTTTGGATATTCATGTTCAGGGTGACTCTCATAAAAAGTAGTATCATCGGCATACTGAATGGTATTGAGAGGGTTCATATGGTGCGGAAGATCATTAACATATATTAGGAATAGTAGGGGTCCCAAGATTGACCCCTGAGGCACACCTGCTGTTACACTCACTGCTGGAGATATCACACTACTTTGCTCCACAACCTGCTTTCGTTCGGATAGGTAAGAATCAATCAAATCAGCTATGTCCCCTCTAATTCCATAGTACGGAAGTTTTTCGAGTAGAATCGAGTGCGACACACAGTCGAATGCCTTCGAGAGGTCACAGAATACGACTGTGAGTGCTTCCCCCCTCTCGAAGGAATCCACCGTATCTCGAACCAGATATGGCATGCGTGTTTGTCAGCGTGGTACTTAAGGCTAGAAATTTTAAAAATGTTTGCCTATGTTTCGATTCGGTGATTTTTTGGAGAATTGAGATGGATAGAAGTGCACCAGGTCCGTCTAATCCTAAAAAGGCTAAACCAACGTATAAGAATCCTCAAAAAATTTCAGAAGAAGGGCTCTTAGCAACTTGGGAAGGCGGTTATGAAAATGAATACGATTCCCTTGGATCGAGTGATGATGATTTTGAAATAAATGCCATCTCGGTTTTACGTTTCCAATATTTTCAGTATGTTTCTATGTTTTTAACCTTGTAAACTTTTTTACTGATACTAGTTCGGTTCCTTTTGTTTATCGAAGACATGTTTTATTTGTGTTTTGATAATAAAAATATTTTTGTTCATTTTGTTGCTTTATGTCTTGTATTATTTTGGGGTCAGTGGCTTAGTGGTCTGAGTGTTAGTCTCGTACCCACTGTTTTAACCCGATGCGGGTTGAACTCCTACAGCCGGCAAAACATTTTTCAAGAGTGGTTTTGGATTCCACTGTGATCTTAACTACTACACGTTTTCATTAACTTCTGAGGGTTGGTGAAACAACTAAGAGAGCAGTTAATACAAACTTTTTTAACAAATAATTGAACCGACGACAAAAAACAACTGAAGAGCAAAAAATTAAATAAACCTCCTCAGTCTCAATGACAATTGAGCTCCTAAACTGATGCGAGTAACTAATTTTGAGTCGGCGCCAAACAAACAATTATCGTGGAATCAGTGTGGATTCATGCAGCACAAAATAACAATTATCAAATAACAAATAAGAAATAACATTTACCAATATAAGTTGAGCTCTTAGTTTTCAATGACTATGTTCATGCAGACAAATAACAATTATCATTTAAGAAATAACAAGTAGAAGTTGGCCAATTTTTATCTTTTTACATTATTTGAACGAGATTTTCTTCTAGTGCGCAAATACTACGCAGATGATCGCGGATTCGTCAAACCGATGATGAAAATAACCTCACTTTTTCTAATATTTGAGGTATTGTTTTT
This sequence comes from Gonioctena quinquepunctata, assembly GCA_018342105.1. NCBI lineage: Eukaryota > Metazoa > Arthropoda > Insecta > Coleoptera > Chrysomelidae > Gonioctena > Gonioctena quinquepunctata. The sequence continues at coordinate 503,974 of JAFIRS010000310.1, forward strand.
GTTTTATATTGTTTATTGGACATTTTGAATTTTCACTTATTTTTTATTATCGAGGAGACATGGAATTTCGGAAAAGTAGGTTTACCTAATTTAAATGCCTCGGATCTCCGTCTTGTGAGGAAAAGAGGAGGTTCTCTATTCGACCCGTATATTTTATGTTTTTCCATCATATTTTTTTATGTATGATCACGCATAACTTTTTACTGAGACGTCCGATTACGATAATTCTTTTTTCAGAGGATAGGGTGTACTTCGAATTTGGTCCTATTTGAATTTAAAAGATGAAATCCACCCCTAAGGGTAGCGAAATGAAGGATATTGATCACTCACCCTCTGAATTCTGGTCCGTAAACCGATTCTATCAGGCATAACTTTGTACTGGGTTCTTCGATTTGGATGATTCTTTTTTTTATAGATAGGGTATACCTTATATTTAGATTTCGGAAGGAATTAGCCACCATTACGGGTAGAAAAATAGGGGATAATTGATTTTTCACTAGTGAACATTGGCACACACATACGTAGTTGACAATGACAGATCGCTACTGACATTATTCTTGTTCCGTCAAAATCAGTACATTTTATGAGAGGATGGAACGATATACAAAGTAATGAAATAAACTAACCAGAACAACGAAAATAATTTATATTACAACAAATAGTAAAAGTAGATAATCATATTATTTAACTGGTGAGTAAGTAAGTATTTTGGAAGTAATAAAAAAACAAGTAGGTAGTAATTGGTAGATTTTGGCCACAAACAATTGAAAAATAAAAACTTTTTAACAAAAAATTAATCCGACAAAATACGGAACTGAAAAGTAAAAAATAAAAACTTTTTTACAAAAAATTAAACTGACGAAAAAATCAACTGATAAGCAAAATAAAATAAACCTTCTTAGTCTAAATGATAATTGAGCTCCTAAGCTAATGTAAGTAACTGATTTTGAGTCGGCGCCAAACAAACTAGCAATTGAATTAGGTGAAGCGTAAAATGATGGCAGCGAGATGCACGGCTGCGTTTTGATGACTTCTTTCATTGATAATGATCTTCGATAATTGTTTGTTTGGCGCCGACTCAAAATCAGTTACTGACATTAGTTCAGGAGCTCAATTATCATTTAGACTAAGAAGGTTTTGCTTCTCAGTTGATATTTTCGTCGGTTTAATTTTTTGTTAAAAAGTTTTTATTATTTCTTAATTGTTATTTTGAGTGCATGAATGCTACATTTTGATTCTTGTTAATTGATAATTGTTATTTGTTATTTCTTATTTGATAATTGTTATTTTGTGCTGCATGAATCCACGCTCACTTTGAAGAAGTAATAAAAACGCTGCTGAGCATCTCGCTGCCATCATTTGCCGTTTTACCTAATTTAATTGCTAGTTTGTTCGGCGCCGACTCAAAATTAGTTACTCACATTAGTTTAGGAGCTCAATTATCATTGAGATATTTCATTTTTTGCTTTTCAGTTGATTTTTTCGTCGGTTTAATTCTTTGTTAAAAGGTTTTTATTTTTCAACTTTTTGTAGCTGAAATCTACTAATTATTACCTACTCAATTCTTGATAACTTCCAAAATGCTTACTTACCTAGCTTATTCAACAGTTATCTACTTTAACTATTTATTGTTATATAATATAAATTATTTTTGAAAGGTCTGGTCAGTTGATTTCATCCTTCGTATATAATTCCATCCTTTCATAGAATGTAATTATTGTGACGGATGTAGGAGGATCTGTCAATGTCAAATACATATGTGTGCCAAAGTTCACAAGTGAAAAATTAATCATCCCCTATTTTTCTATCCATATGGATGAATAATTTCATGCCAAATTGAAATATGATCGACTATGAGGTATACACTATCCAATAAAAAAAGAAACATCCAAATCGCAAAACTCACCACCAAGTTATGCCCGATAGAATCGGTCAACAGACCAAAATTCAGAGGGTGAACGATCAATATCCCCCATTTTGCTATCTTAGGGATGGATTTTTTCGTTCAAATTCAAATGGGACCAATTTCGAAGTACACCCTATCCAATGAAAAAAGAGTCATCGGAATCGAACTGCTCCGAGAAAAGTTATGCGTGATCATACATGAAAAAAAATATACGCGTCGACTAGAGAACCTCCTCCTTCTTGATTTCGTCGATTTAAAGAAATAAAATCTAAAAGCAGACAGGAGTATCCCAGCTTCAGCACTTGGCACCTGTACTTTTCAAAATTAGTCAAAAATATATGTGTCTCCGATCGGTGTCGGTCAGCACTGATCGGTGTCACGCGTCAAAAACAGATACGCGTCATCACATTTATTATGTCACAAACAAAAGTCATTATTGATGTCAGACCATTCCAAAATACTACAAGAGGTACTGGCCCTGCATTTCTTCCTTGAGCGATTCTTAGCTTATCATGTACGATGAATTGATTTATAAATAGATATTTTTTCAACTAATTGTTTTCTATTAGTTCAACAGGATTTCAATAATTGTAATGCTTTTTCTGCGATACCATAATCTTTATACATTTTTTTGTAGAAACCCTTTAACAATACTGTCAAATCTAAGAAAATCCCATTGGCTTGATTCTCTTTGTAAAGCAGGCCATAAACAGGCATTTTTCCACGTTCTTTCAACAATGAGTGAGTCAGAGCAAGATCGAGGTGAAAAGTTCCTAACAACGTTGGACCTGAAATGCACCGAACCTAGGAAAAAAACTGAATTTTCTTTTAAACTCCTATAGGAATAAAATTGAAACATATGTCATGGGAAAGAATTGAGTAGAGACATCCTTTCCTGTGTGCTATAATCGCATGATGTTAATTCCTGAAACATATCGAAATATTTTTCAACCTCCTGAACATTTTTGAATATTGAGAGAATTGGAAACATATTACGGATGAGTCAGAATAAGACCGACCAACTCTGTATTTTTATTCTCCATATAATTTCAACGGGTTCTCCTCTTTTTATTAACACGCTTTTATTAGCTTCACTCGTAACTAACAAACAATGTAATCAAATCTTGGAAGTACATTTAAACCTACTATTAATTGTCGTATTGAAATTGAATTTGGTATGTATTTGTAGTTTGGATTACAATACTATAATTTGGTATCTTGGATCGATCTGACGATGGAGCCAGGAGGTGAATTATGGAATTCTTCAGTGGCTACTAGTAAATTAGGGTGAATGCACTGGTTCCCAGCATAATTTACCATTGAAAGATATGGCGAATGCACTGGTTCTCAGCATATTCGCCAAAATTCAGTTATTAATAATTTCCATCTCATGTGGATGAATCAATCAGAGAGTTTTTCTCCCGTACCTAAGTCTTTTTTAGTCTTCTGTAGCAATATGGACTAAAAAGTTGAAAATAAAATTATAGTTTGAAAAAACTCAAAAAACACGCATATATGGCAAATAAGGACTATAAAGTTCAAAATAATAATAAGTCCTTATTGCCATATATACGTGTTTTTTTTTTAGTTTTTTTAAACTATTATTTTAACACAACCTGAATGATGACTCTATTATTGTGAGTTGAATAATTTCATAGAAATAAGTAGATTTGGAATTCTTGGTGACCTTTTGTTTCTATGTTTGATATAAATCTCCTATAATGTAAATTGGGTATATTTTATGTATATAGAACCTAAGTTGTCTAAAGTTTTATTTCTAATATACGTGATATAGTAGAAATCAACATAGTTGAAAATAATGAGAGATCGCACAATTGAAATAGCCCTTTATTACTGAAAAATTAATTAAACTTTCATAGAAATACCAATCATTTCTTTCACGAATACAAATAATAATGAAATTCTCAGCGGTCAATTGCCCAATCAAATCAAGTTTTTAGGTGTATTTCGAAATATAATTAAATATAACTCCTTCAGCCGTTAAATTATGCATTCTGAATGGAGAAAAAGGAAATTAAAATAGCGTCAAGTGTGAAATCAATTTGAACATAACTAAAAACGATCACAAAACTTGCCATATAAAATACACGCACGTTCTACAAGAATTTATAAAAAACAATTGCAGCAAGCTTTCCCGCCATCTTTGTCCCGCTCCATGCAACACGTGAATCTCATCTCTCTTTAGTCCTACGGTAAAGATAGGGACAATACTGGTCGTGCTGAAATATATTATGGGTTTTTCTTGTGAGCCGGGCGATTGTTTAAACGGCTGCTAAACACTGGCGTGGAACCATATACCATCATGGAAATGCCAAGGCAAGGATAATTACCAAAAATATATTTCTGTTTTGGGTCTCTAGCTAAGCTATTAACTCAAATGAAATACACATTACTTAAAAAAAATTGAAGTACAGAATGAGGATCACATATTTTCTATTCGGCATTTAATATAATTTAAAATATGCAGAACCCCATAAATCTTCTGAACTATTTCTAATATACAGGGTGTTATGTAATGAGTGTCCGATATTTTACAGGAGGATTCCTCAGTTATTTAGAAAGTGAAAAGTTCATATAAGCATGGGATTTTTCAATATGAGAAATTCAAATTTGATCTTAGTTTGGCCCTTAATTGTAGGGGGCGCCGCCTACAGGTCTTTGTCTCTTTTGGGAAGTCACAACTTTGCTGTGTATGTATATATCACATTTTCTAGGAGAAAAATCTATTTATTTATCATCTTTACGTGAAAAAGGTATGCTTTTCAAAAGTCGATACAAGCAGCCGTTTTCGAGATATTTCGATTTTAATTATTCGATGCATGTGTTTGTCAAAGAGTGAAACAATTTTGAAAACTTTTTTTAATTCAACATAGAAACATGTCAAACGCTAATTTCTAAACAACAATAAACAACGGAACACTAGATATAAATCTTATTCAGAATCACAATAAATGTTCGAAATGTTCACCTCCTGCCTGTATGCACATATCCAATCTTCTTCTCATTGATTCGCGCACTTTTTGGAAAATTCCTGGAGTATTTTGAATCGTTCTACAAGAGTTAATTATTCGATTACTTAATTTTTCTTCATTTTGGATAGATGTCTAGTAAGTTAAGGATTTCAGATGTCCCCACCGGAAAAAATCCAAACTGTTAAGGTCTGGTGACCTAGGGGGCCATGGTTGAGGCCCTCTCCGACCTATCCATCGGTTGCCCAAAGTTTGATCTAAAAATTCTCGCGCTTGGATGCTAAAATATGCCAAGGCACCGTCATGCATAAACCACATTTCATTTCGTAGTCTAAGCGGCATGTCTTCCAGTAAAACAGGCGAATCTTCTTCAAGAAAATGACGATATCTCTCTCCGTTTAATCTTCCCGGAATAAAGAATGGTCCTATGAAATAATCTCCGAGGATTCCTGCCCACACATTAAGAAAGAACTGTTCTTGGAAATGTGATTCCTGTATCGCATCGGGGTCTTCCTCTGACCACAAATGATTGTTGTGAAAATTGCGTATAGCGTTGCATGAGACATTTGCTTCGTCGGTAAACAGGATTTGATTTTCAAATAAAGGATTTTGAATGAGGCATTGGAGAAACCAACGACAGAAGTTGATACGTAAATAAAACTATTTAACTATGCGTCAATATATTATTTTTGACATGACTGCACAAAAAAAACATTGGAAGAAACTTACTAGCTTACTTGATACTTTTATTTTCAAAGAGTCCGCGAATCAATGAGAAGAAGATTGGATGCATCGAATAATTCAAATCCAAATATCTCGAAAAAGGCTGCTTGAAGCGACTTTTGAAAAGCATACCTTTTTCACGTAAAAATTATAGAGGAATCGATTTTGCTTCTAGAAACTGAGATCAAATTTGAATTTCTCATATTGAAAAATCTCCAAATATCAATTTTCGTCTGAATAACGACATTATTTTAAAAATTATTAACGAAAAACCAAAATAAAAATAAATTTTTAACACCTTGTATATAAAAAATGAAGGCCTTGCGGACCCATGCGTATATGAACTTTTTCCCTTATAAATAACTGAGGAATCCTCCTGTAAAATATCGGACACCTATTACATAACACCCTGTATATTCACAGAGTAAGAAGCTATAACTCTAATTAAACGTCTATGGGAAAGGAAATATATTGTAATCATAAAAAAATCGTATCCATGAATTTATTGAATATCACCTGCATTTGTGTATACGAGGGTTGATTGAAAATATTCCGACCCAACAAATATTTTTTTTACATAGTCTCCTTGTAAGTAACTTCTCCCCATTGATACTCCCATCTATCTAACCTGTACAAGTAGGTGCATTGGCACATATTATTAGACCGGGGTCGATAATTTTTGAAACCAAAAAAAATAATGATGATGATGAAACGTTTTGGAAAAGGAAGAGAATATAACAAAAGTGAAAGGAAAAATAATTTACGGGCGATCTGAGGTCGGGAAGGGGTTGAGATTTTAAGGGTAAAAAACGGTTAATCTCGATTTTCGGCCAAACCACATGTCCTATGGAAAAAAGTTGTAGGTAACAAAAAGATCTACAACTTTTGTATCAACATTTTTTCCACATAACCTCAAAATGTATGTGAAAAATTGAAAGAACCAAGTTTTTGGTTTTTTATTTTTATCTTTTACAAAAAAAATTAAAAATTCACGAAATTTGGTGAAAACTCACCTTTGTATGTCTCAAACACACTGTGATTTATTTGATTTGAAATATTTATTTTTTCACCTTATTTTGACCTAATATCGAAAAACCACCCTTATTTTCAATCGAAAATTCTCGCGTCAAAATATCAGCTTTTTAAAAAAAGTCTGTGAAATTTTTGTTCGTTGAAATCTCTACTTTCTGATGGTGTAAAAAAAAATACATTACTCAGAAAATGCAAAGAAATAACAGATAGTAAGGCCCAGACCCTCCTAGCCCCTTCCCCACTTCTCTATGAAATGCCTTTTAATGGGCTAAAATTTTACGTAGGTCACTCAGGTATATGAGTTATCTTAAGATAGTAATTAATAGGCATCTACGCATATAATTTAGAGAAGATTCTACAACTTTCTCAAAATATTGTAGATGTCTTATTAAATTTCGGATTCGAGTTTTTTTCGTTTCTTTGCATTTTCTGAGAACATTTACCATAGTAATATATTTATTCTTTTCCACCATCAGAAAATAGAGATTTCAACGAATAAAAAGCCCACCGACTTTTAAAAAAAAGCTGATATTTTGTCGCGAGTATTCTCGATTGAAAATTAGGGTGGTTTTTCGATAAGTCAAAATAAGGTGAAAAAATAAATATTTCAAATCAAATAAATCACACTGTGTTTGGAACATAAAAATGTAAGTTTCCACCAAATTTCGCAAGAATTTTTTTCTTTTTAAAGATAAAAATGAAAAATCAAAAACTTGGTTATTTCAATTTTTCACATAAATTTTGAGGTTATGTGGAAAACGTGTGGATACAAAAGTTGTAGATCTTTTTATTCAACTTCTGTCATTTAACTTTTTTCCATAGGACTTGTAGTTTTGCCGGAAATCGATATTAACCGTTTTTTACCCTTAAAAACTCACCCCCTTCCACTTCCCGACCTCGGATCGCCCGTAAATTATTTTTCCTTTCATTTTCATTATATTCTCTTCCTTTTCCAATGGGTTTCATCCTACTATTATTTTTTTCACTTTTTACCATTTTTAAAGGCTTCATTCAGCCCTGGTCTATATAGCCAGTAGCATATTTATGTTTTGGATTGGAATTTTAATTTATTAGAACCTAATTCAACCTAACACGACAGAATGATCAGTGCATAAAAGATATCTTTCTGGGGAAGGGTATAGACGCACTTCACCCCCAGGGGTCGTTAACGGTGACTAACATAAGGCAGGTGGACCACTTCACCTAGGTTATTCTATGAATAACAGATTCATACGCTTGCCGCGAATACAAAAAAGGTATTCTTGCGCGTTGATATTTAGGGTTTTTGTGATTTATAGTCCGAGTTTTTGGGGTCGAAAATTATGAGGTTCTTCAAAATCAAAAACATTCAGAATAAACTTCTTTACAAAGGCAAGTGTGTGTTACATTGAAAATTACTCTCTGTACAATGCTTGTGACCACTAAACACTCATAACACAATAATAACACTGGTTTTTTGTACTTCCTTCTGTTTTCTTCTTTCGAATAACTTCTAGTTTTCCGTTTCAAAGGAAGCCTGTAACAAATATCATAGTTTTTTTGTAGTAAAATCATTGTATACTTCTACATTTTCAAACATCTTATGAGTGAAATAATACAGGAAATATGTTTACATTAACGTGTGTCTGCTTTTCGATCTCGTTTGACTGCAGTCATTCTATACTTCTGATGACAGCGTCGATCATTTCTTGGGGCATCATTCGAATAAAGCAGCTCTCAAAGTCAACGAAAGCCACACCGGTCACCTTTATCAGAAGAACAATTTGTTCAATGGAATACACCTAGGATAGAAGCAAGAAATAGAGTATCTAGGACTCATCCAGTACTCTAAACTAGTTTGGAACCAACACGTGGAAAATGTCGCTAACAAAGTTAATATGCTCACCAATGATATACAAAAAGCACTGCAGGAAAAATGTGTGACTTAAACTCATCAATACTACTATAATTGGGAATTCAAAATTAGATGCCAGCGCCAGAGTGGCGAAAATTCAAACCAGACATACGAACATTGTTTGTCTGTTTTCTCAGAGGTTTTTTTTGATATATTTCCATTTGGTATTCTTTTCCAGTTTTTTTGTGTAGTGTTATTAATTTCAAGACTCTAGTGAAGTGGTGTATTTAAATCCTAAAACAATATCATTTGCGAAAATTCACTTTGAAGGAGACAAAGTATGTTCTAAATTTCTTGCAAAAAAAATATTTTTCGAAGTTTCTGGACAGCTTAGTGATGTCATCGGGAATTATTGTTATGAATTATTTTCAAGAAATGTTACACATTATTATTTGTGAATGTTCGAATTGACAATAAAACTAACGAAAACATTTTTTTTTATTTCATCTAAAATAAACAAACTGGTATGAAAATGTGTCCTTATCACCTAGATATACATAAATAGTCACTTTTTTTCATACTGTATGAATAATCTTCGGTATGTTGAATAATATCTTCTTAACTCTCTTTTTTTTTCTTCTCAACTTTCATTGAAGTTCTTTTTTTTCAATTTTTTTCTTGGTTACACACGATGCAGGAACATTTTGGGAAGGAACTGTATTCTTCTTCAAGATCTCAAGAGCCCGTCATCTGTCTATAGACTTACTCAATCCTAGATTAGTCTGCACCAGTATGTTACATTCATTTTCTCATGGAAACTGATAAAAACTTATTCTAATGCAACGGAATCGTTTTGCCTAAGAGTCACATCGGAAAACACAACTAGAATTACTTATTTTTTCACTCGAGGACGTACAATAGTCAACAGAATATTTACCAGGTAAACCAGAATTTCATTGAATGTCAACAATCACAAGAGATTCGACAAGTTTTAAATGTACATTGGCTAAAATCAAATAAACAATAATGTTTCGAAAAGTAAACAATGTGTCCTTATCACCTAGATATACATATATAGTCACTCTTTTTCCATACTGTTTGAATAATTTCCGGTATGTTGATTAATATCTTTTTTTCTCTTCTTAACTCTCTTTCATTTCCTTTGACGGTTCTTTTTAACTGTTTTTCTTGGCCAAAGACGTTACAGGAAGATTTTGGGAAGGTACTGTATTCTTCTTCAAGAGCCCATCGTCTGTCTATAGACTCGCTCAATCCTAGATTAGTCTGTACCAGAACGTTAGGTTCATTTTGTCACGGAAAATGATGAAAACTTATTACAGTACAACGGTATCGTTTTGCCAAGAGTCACATTGAAATACACAACAATAATGAGTTGAATTCGAATCACTAATTTTTTCACTCGAGGTCGTACAATAGTCAACAGAACATTCACCAGGTAAACAAGAATTTAATTAAATAACAACAATTACAAGAGATTCGACAAGTTTTAGGTATAGAATATCATATAAACATTAATGTTTGGAAAAGTAAACAATGTACGTAGGTATAGTTTCAAAAATCGACACCAGTGACAGTATCCGTTATTTTGAATTCCCAATAGTGAGACTAATGATCATCTAGGGAGCAATAGTAGTATTCGCATGTTTTTGCATCATAGAAGCAATCAAATCGACTATAATAACAGCACTAGAGGTCTTACTAGACCTAACCTCTCTCCACATCACAGTGTAAAATGCAACAATTTGCTTCTGAAGTGTTGAAGCAAAATATGGTTTCTTGGGGGTTTTGGAAACGCGTAGTACACATTTTTTTTCTTCAGATATGTGACGTAGGTGAATATTGTAGTCTTCTGTTGGTGATTATATACTTCGGAATGAAATGAATTCAGCTAATCAAATCATTTATCTAACCAATCAAATCCCAATATCAGCGAATATGCACCATGTTGCTAGTATATCCGCGAATATACACGCTACTTGCTATAAAAGAAGTGGGCTTTAAAAAAAATTTGGTCTCGTGATATTATACAGCAATATTGACACAAAAATGTCAAAGTATACTCACCAAAATATCCACCACTTGTCATATAACTACTAAAAATCACACGCGATGTATGAGAATAAATCAATGATTTCTGATTTTACAAAGAAAAATTCAGCGAACAACATGTAGGACGTGAAAAAATACCATTTATTTCTTCCTATTTTCGATTCCACAGCATTTTCATCCCTTAGAGAACGTTGTCAGATTTTTTCGTCCAGTACACAATCCATATAAAATATTTCTAACGTGGGAACCATTTTTCTCTCCACAAAACTTCGTCTCTTTATATTAAGGAAGAGAATGAACCGTAAAAATGCCACAGATATTGAAAACTGCTGTTTTTGTGAAATTTGTTTTGTTAAGATTATTTTTTTTCTCAAAAATTTTGAGCTGCAACTTCCAACTCTGATATCTTCTGTTGTAAGAATTCAACCAGTGAATCATGGCTTCCAAAGATTATTTAATGATTTTATTAAAATCGGTTCATTTCCTTCGACTTAATCAAACAAACCTAACACAAAAGTCGCAACAAAAATACATATGAACCTGGGATTCAAAACCAATATATGCCCGGTTGACAATGCGAGATTTTCAAAACATTCACCAGATGAATATCAAAATTCAAAATCCAATAACAATTCCTCTGCCGCTGGTGCTGGAATAATATATTCTGCCGTAAAATCCGTAACGAGGATTTCTTTATTTCACCTTCACAGGACAATCCAACTGGCATATTGCCAAGCCCGTCAATATAATAACGAATCTCTGGTTCATTTTTTAACTTTTGCTAGATCTGATAATAATGGTAACAACGTTGGATTTCATTTTCAAAGAATGTTATTTCGGAATAACTATTTTACGAATCATTTCTTCATGATTAATTTCCAAACCAAATGATAATTGATATTTCAAGACAACTATTACTTGGAGTACGTAACTTTATCGACAACAGCGCCCGCCGGCCATTGTCCCGTAGTAGAAATTAGTTTCGACTATAATTACTCATTTGCACGGTTGGAGACTTGGATAAATATTCACTATAATGCATGGTGGCTCCTCTGTCGGATTAGTTTTATGAGCCATACTTGTCGCGAACCTTAACTTTAAAAGATATTTCAGAGATATCAATGATAAATATCGATTGTCGGACTCATAATATTCATGAGTTTCTGTAAATTCAAGAAAAAGTAGGAATTAATTTTCATTGAATTCTACCCACGAAAGATTGCTAGACTTATAACATCCATGAGTTTATTTGTTTGTATTGTTGGTATGGTGAATCATAGTTTTTAGGTAGAGCAACGTTTTCAATTAATCCTCTCAAAAAGCAGGCGTTAATTTTCATTGAATTCTACCCTGGAAACATTTCAGTGAAGCAACATGTCATGATCAAAACTAATTTAATTATAAATCACCTGATCCTGGATTATGACATTCCACACAATAAATTAATACGAACTTCAAGTAGGAAGAGTTATTTATAGTGATTATTAAAACAACGACTCCCGCGGTTAAGATGAAGACAAGACTGAGAAGGCAGTTGAATGCGAGTAATAAATAGAGAAATGAATTGGGTAACTGAAAATGGGAACAAATTGGTATAATGTCAGCGACTACGTGGGGTGAATATAGGGGAAAAGAAACGACGAAACTCGACTCGACAGAGCGAGGGAAACTAACCACCCTCACCCTGAGAGATTATTGACAAAATAAACATTATATTAAACTGCTTATGGAACATTTAGTACTTGTTAGTTTCGTAACTGTGATGTGAGATCCTTTAAAGAGTTTGACGTCCTTTGTCTTGTGACTTTCAAGTCAAGTTTAATTGAATGCTCGTTTGATGGTTATATGAATATATGTTCCGAATATTTAATAGGAAATATGAGGTTAATGATTATATCCCCAATCCGATTAGGAAAAGTTTTTGTATGTTGTATCTGGAGGCCTCCAGGAGAAACGGCATTATAATCACATACAATGTTTTTGTTCTCGGGATTAGGTTCTTGTGGAAATGAAAAACTGGGTTTTTATGTAATTATAATGACGTTTCCCCTGGAGGCCTCCAGGCTTCTTCAGATTCTTTCTACAGAAATAAAGAGAAATAGTGTGAAAAGTGGGGTTATGATCTATTTTCGAGAGAATAACTGAGAATTATTCGATGGGTTTCTATTTTTTCTTGTTAATTTTCAATGGAGTTTTCTTCAAAAATGTTTTGTCACAAGTGGAAATCATATAAATTTTTTTATAAATCATCATTCCTATACGTCTTTTGGAATGAAATGTTTGATGACATTTGACATGCTATATCAAAGTTGTTAAGCTGTACGAGCTTGTGGTTCATAAAAGTGTGTCACTACTGCCATCTATTCTGGGTTTTGAAGAAAACATTTCTCATTTCTGTTTATATGTGGAAAAGTTGTAGATTATTAGGTTTTTTATTTTTCGTTTATTATCAATTTTAAATAATTATTCATAAAAGTTAAGGTGGTTGGGGGATAAACAATTTTTCAAATGAAGAGGAGATTTTATATGATGTTTGTCTGTTTTGTCATTTAGTGCATTTTTATTATTTTTGATGTATCATTTCCGAGAATTCTCTCTTTGTTGTGTGTTTTTCTGTTGCTCGAATTTTCGTATTTTCATAATTGAATTCATGGTTGGTTTATCTTTTATGTTTGTTGAGTGCAGTTGAACAGTTTTTTGTATATTAGTGAGCTTTCATTCAATTTTCTAGATGTTGTGAGCTTTGACCTATGTAATTTGAGTTATTACTTTGTATTGTAACGAACCTAGGCCGGACCTGTCGCCTCGCGCGTTGCCGTCGACAACGATGAGATCATCCCCGGAGATATTCGAGAACCATCCAGTCGCTCTGCCACGGAAAACAACGGTCAATATTGGAAACAATTGGAACATGCCAGAATTCGAAACATCGAGAATGCTGTATCGGAGATAAATAGGCAACCCTCAAGTGGAGTAGGACAGTCTGAACGAGCCCATACGATCGAGCTATACAGTGGAGTTAGTAATATAAATTAAGTTGTATATTTAAGTGTTAAATAAATTAGTTTAACCAAGTTAAGTTTATTTACGTTACAATTGGTGTCGGAAGTGAGATTTTGAAAATAAACAAGTGATCGTGGAGTGGATAGTCAGAAAAATAAATTGATAGACCTTTTTGTACGCCCAAAATAGACAGTGGCCCGGTTTTCGCGAAGTGGACAATTGTGCGTGGGAATATAAACTGATACGCTGTTCGCGTGAAACAGAAAATAGACAGTGGCCCGGTTTTCGCGAAGTGGACAATTGTGCGTGGGAATATAAACTGATACACTCTTCGCGTGAAACAGACAATAGACTGGTGGCCCGTGGAAAAGAATTCGCGAAGTGAATTTTTAACAAACTGATAACTTTTCGTGTAAAACAGACTGATACCTCGTCAAAGACAAAATGTGTTCAAGAAAAGTGCGCCTTGCGGATTTGAAGGTAGCGGAATTGAAACAGGAATTGGAGGAAAGGGAACTGGAAACAACAGGTAAAAAGCAAGTACTCCAGGAAAGACTTGCAGAAGGACTTATACAAGAAGGTGAGGACCCCGAAACATTTTTATTCGAAGTTCCCGGAGGTGATTTAAGTTTGGTAATGAATAAACTCGAAGAAACTACTAAATCCGTGAAAGAAGAACTGCAACAAAATTCGAGGACTTTGGAAAAAAATGCTAGAAATCTGGAAGAGAAGCTTCAAAAAAATTCTAGAAATCTGGAAGAGAAGCTTCAAGAAAATTCTATAAATCTGGAAGAGAAGCTTTCTAGAAATCTGGAAGAGAAGCTTCAAGAAAATTCTAGAAATCTGAAGAGAAGCTTCTAGAAAATTCAAGAAGCCTGGAAGAGAAGTTCCTGGAAAACACAGAAGGCCTAAAAAAAGAATTGTGTGGTGTGGCTAATTTTCTAGAAGAAAGAATGGGAACCGTTGAGACAGAGATAGATAAAATTAGGGAGCAAATGAACACGGAGGTAGATAAAATCAAAGATGGGGTCGAGGCAGAAATGGACAAAATAAAGGAAACGATCAGTAAGCTGGAAAAACAAATTAATAGTGCGTCCTCCACAGAGATGGTTAACGAAAATGCAATGCTGGACTTGAGTTTGAACGTGGATAAAGTTCAAGAGGGTATAAAAGATGTCAAGGTCATTTCAGAAATAGGGAAGCTTTCCATGAAGCCGCCTCAGTTCGACGGAAAAACTCCATGGGCAAATTACCGCCGACAGTTTGAAGCAGCGGCCAAAGCAAACGGATGGAATGCAGGGGAAAGAGCTGTAGCACTGACACTTGCATTACGTGGAGAAGCGACAAATATTCTACAAACTCTCACCGCCCAAGAACAGGAGGACTATGATCAGCTGATTAAACATCTAGAATTACGATATGGCCACGCCCATTTGGAACACGTATACCACTCCCAACTGAAAAATCGCTGCCAGAAATCGGGCGAATCCTTACAAGAATTCGAAGCTGACATTACACGCTTGGTTCGTCTCGCATATCCAGCCACACCGGAGAATGTAATGGAGCGATTAGCGGTTCAGGCATTCTTGGATGGACTCCGTGACCAAGAAACCAGACAAGCGTTGACACTAGCTCGTCCAACACATCTCGTAGACGCACTGGCACGCGCTTTGGAATTTGAGGCAGCAAAGCAATCCTGCAGAAACCAAAGTAAAGTTCGAAGTATTGAAGAAGACTCACAGGAGCATGCTGACTTGGAAGCTGCCATAAGAAAAGTGATGAAGGAAGTTTTGCCGGAGAAAAGACAGATAAGATGCTGGAATTGTGGCAAAATTGGACATGTGCGTAGCAAATGTCCAACATTCGAAAACACGACTCCGATGCAGGAAAACTAAAGAAGGTCGACGAGAAGGGGCAATCGTCGGCCTGTGTCCAGCAAGCCCCGGTTAACAACGCATATGTCGCTATCCTGAAACGACAGAACAGAGGTGTTTTCGTAGACGGTCTCATCAATAACGAGCCTTGCACCATGCTGCTAGATACAGGTGCGACTAGGACAATTCTCGGACCTTCCTTTGCCAGAACACCGGAACGAATTGAACCGACAACTTGGAAGCTACGCACAGCAACAGGGGAGCCAGCTACTGTATATGGCGAGCTACCGATTGAAATAATTTTGGGCAGCACTAAAGTGAAACATCAGGCACTTGTAGCGGACATCGAAGACGATGCAATCATCGGAATGGACATCATGAATTCCAGAGGGTTTGAATTGGATTTCAAAGACGGCGTCCTACGTGTCAACGGAGAAGAGCTGGTGCTTCATGGGAGGAGTGAGGAGTTGATCCGTGTGCTGTTGGCTGAAGATGTAAGCGTACCTGAGAGGGCTGAAACCATTCTGGAGGCTCGCCTGGACGGGAGTGCGAGCAGTGGAGACGTGGTGATGTTCGAGCCCAAACTTCATGATGAGAAAATTGGACGAGGGATTGCACTAGGGAAGACCTTGTTGCGTGCTGACAAATTTGTGCCGGTAAGGGTCATGAATGTCAATTATTTCCCAGTGACCTTGAAGAAAGGAACAATTTTGGGCACTGCTCGTCAGTTTCATCCGTGATCCGGGGCGTACGAGGTACGATTAGCCAACCCAACAACTTGCCCACAGAACTAGAAAAATTAGTTGCCATCTCTTCCAAAGACATAAAACCAGCTCAACAGCCCAAACTAAGAGATTTAGTCAAAAAGTACCAAGACATCTTCGATGCCGGACAAGGAAAAGGGGGTCGAACTAATGTGGTCCAGCACAAAATTGATACTGGAGGTACTCGGCCGATCCGGCAATCAGCAAGAAGACTTCCTCTTGCCAAGAAGGAAGAGGCTGACAAAATAGTCAACGATATGGGAAAAGAAGGAGTTATCGAACCATCTGACAGTCCCTGGTCCTCTCCAGTCGTACTGGTGAAGAAAAAAGATGGATCGACACGCTTTTGTGTAGACTATCGCCAACTTAATAATGTCACGAAGAAGGACAGTTACCCTCTCCCGAGAATAGATGACACCCTAGACACGTTGGCTGGTTCCACGATTTTCTCGACCCTTGATCTGAAGAGTGGATATTGGCAAGTAGATCTGGCTCAGGAAGATCGAGAAAAGACTGCTTTTACCATCGGCTCAGGATTGTGGCAGTTCACCGTTATGCCATTCGGGCTCTGTAATGCTCCCGCCACATTCGAAAGATTGATGGAGACAGTGCTGAAGGGACTCTCATGGAACACGTGTCTAGTGTATCTCGACGACATAATTGTGGTCGGCAGATCGTTTGAGGACCACGTGAAAAACTTGGAGGAAGTATTCCTGCGACTGAGGAACTCCGGATTGAAGCTGAGCCCTAAGAAATGCCATCTGTTCCAAAAAGAAGTACGATACCTCGGCCACGTTGTCTCTGGGGAAGGAGTAGCAGTGGACGACCAGAAGATCAAAGCTGTTAAGGATTGGCCCATCCCAAAAGACATTCACCAACTTCGAAGTTTCCTTGGTTTATGCACATACAATCGCCGATATGTGCTGGGATTCGCCAACATCGCTAAACCACTGACCAAGCTCACGGAAGGCCAAACAAAGTTTCAGTGGTCCGAAGAATGTCAAGACTCATTCAGGAAGCTGAAAGGAGCTTTGATCAACGCACCTATACTGAGCTATCCCCTACCCAAAGGGAAATTCATTTTGGATACGGACGCCAGCAACGTGGGACTTGGAGCTGTCCTATCTCAGATCCAGGAGGGACAGGAGAAGGTCATTGGTTATTTCAGCAAGACGCTTAGCAAACCAGAGCGCAATTACTATGTCACCAGGCGAGAGCTGTTAGCTGTTGTAAAGGGAGTGGAACACTTCTACAAGTACGTGTATGGAAGAAGATTCCTGTTGAGAACTGACCATGCAGCTCTCAAATGGCTCTTACAGTTCAAAAATCCTGAGGGTCAAGTAGCACGTTGGATCGAGAGACTCCAAGAATTCGATTTCGAGATCGAACATCGAGCCGGAACTAGCCATAAGAATGCAGATGCCTTGTCGCGAAGACCATGTCCAGAAGATTGCTCACATTGCCGACGAGCAGAAGAGAAAGAAGCAACACTTTGTAGAACCGCGGCAATGGATGACAACTGGAATGATAGCAAGATCCAGAAAGACCAAGAGAGAGACCCCGACCTTGGCTTAGTCGTCAGCTGGAAGAAGGGCAATCGAAGACCATCATGGCAGGAAGTCGCAGGTTACTCGCCGGCTGTTAAGTCCTATTGGGCACAATGGAACTCTCTTATTCTGGACAATGGGATCCTGAAACGTGTGTTGGAGGCCGATTTTGGTGGGGAAGACAGACGCCAAATAATTGTTCCCAGGAACAGAAGAGAGGAAGTGCTGCGGGAAATCCATGATGGAGTCGCCGGAGGACATCTGGGAGTGACGAAGACCCTGCAGAAAGTGAGGCAACGGTTTTACTGGGCCAATTGTCAAGCTGACGTCCAGGACTGGTGCAGGAAGTGCGCTGTATGCGCTGCTAGCAATGGACCTCGAATACGACCCAAGGCCCCGATGCGTCAGTACAACGTAGGCAGCCCGTTCGAGAGAATCGCAATTGACATCGCCGGCCCGTTTCCCGTATCCGACCACGGGAATAAATACATCCTTGTGGCAATGGACTACTTCAGTAAGTGGGCGGAAGCCTATGCCCTGCCCAACCAGGAAGCCATCACCGTCGCCGACGTCTTGGTGAAAGAGTGGATATGTCGATTCGGTATTCCAATGGAGCTGCACTCGGATCAAGGCAGAAATTTCGAATCCAACCTTTTCCAAGAAATATGTCTACTGCTGAACATCCGCAAGACAAGAACCACGGCACTACATCCGCAGTCCGATGGAATGGTGGAACGGATGAACAGGACGATCAACCGCCACTTGTCCAAGGTTGTCTCTGACCATCAAAGAGACTGGGACCAGTATCTTCATTTGTTCCTGATGGCCTATCGATCCGCAGTACACGAGTCAACTGGTCAAACTCCTGCTAGTATTATAATGGGCCGAGAACTGCGACTGCCTTGTGACCTGAAGTTTGGGATACCGCCAGGACAAGACACTGCGGGAGAGGACTACGTCAGCAAACTTCGGCAGAGAATGGACGACATCCACGAACGAGTCCGGTTGAACATCCAGAGTGCCAGCGATAAAATGAAGAAGACCTATGACATCAAGGCCGACGCTGGAGGATTTAAGGTTGATGACCTGGTTTGGCTGTACAACCCCAAACGTCGTCGTGGACTATCACCAAAGTTGCGGAACTCGTGGAAGGCCCGTATAAAATCGTGAAAAGGATAAACGACCTTGTGTACCGAATCCATAAGCCACCCGAGGGAAACCAAGGGTCGTCCATTTCAACAGGTTGGCCCTTACGCTGGAAACCATGACCAAGTTCGCACCCTCAAGCCACCGGAGGATGATATGACGTTCGAGAAGTTTATGTCCTTGTATTCAAACGGGCAGAAAGTTCTACATGGGGATACGAGAGAGGAGTAACGAGACCTGTTCGAGGCACCTGCTGACTACGCACTAGCGCACTGTGTGGCAGAAGATCTTCGAATGTCCAGGGGCATCGCCGTAGTGTTCTCCAAGAAATTTGGTCAACTCCAAACCCTGCGGGGGCAGAATCCAGAAGTTGGTGGGGTGCTACAGTTGAAGAAAGGCCAGAGAAACATCTACTACCTAGTTATCAAGAGGCATTCCCAAGATAAACCGTCCTATGAAGATGTCTGGAAGAGTCTCACCAAACTAAGAGGTACTATGGTGGACCAGAATCTGGTGGATCTAGCAATTCCAAAATTGTCCTGTGGTATTGATGGGTTGGACTGGAGAGTCATAAGAAGTATGCTGGAGGCAATATTCAGATCCAGCGGCGTCAAGATTTTGGTTTGCTGTAACCCTCTTCCACGACCGATCATGAAGACCGTGGAGTGTTACTTCCATCGAACTTCACGGTGCAGATATGGGGAGTCATGCAGATATCGTCACACTCCAAGGATGAAATTTCGGGACGAAATGTCTTTAAGAAGGGGGCAATGTAACGAACCTAGGCCGGACCTGTCGCCTCGCGCGTTGCCGTCGACAACGATGAGATCATCCCCGGAGATATTCGAGAACCATCCAGTCGCTCTGCCACGGAAAACAACGGTCAATATTGGAAACAATTGGAACATGCCAGAATTCGAAACATCGAGAATGCTGTATCGGAGATAAATAGGCAACCCTCAAGTGGAGTCAGGACAGTCTGAACGAGCCCATACGATCGAGCTATACAGTGGAGTTAGTAATATAAATTAAGTTGTATATTTAAGTGTTAAATAAATTAGTTTAACCAAGTTAAGTTTATTTACGTTACAGTATTTTGTACTTTGTTGTTTTTAATTTGGAAAATATTGTTTTATCTAGAGTACTATGCCCTTTGTGTCCAATTAGAAGATCGTATTGTTTCATTGTTTTGGCTATTATTTCTGAAAGACCAAGGTCTTATGGTAGATCTATATAGTGATTTCTCTCGTTGTTTTCAATAAATTTTTTTTGCTGGCTATTTTATTGTGAAACAAACATTCTTTGGCGAAAAATGTAATTTATTATTCGTTTTGGATACCTAGTTGTTTTCTATTAAGGCTGTTTTCGATGTTTATGGCGTTAGGTTTGTATTCTGGATCAGATGAAGTAATAGCTCTGCCAGCCAGTCCAATTATTAAATTTTTTTGGAGCGGAGGATTTTGGGAGTTAAAATGTAGGTATTGACCATGTGTCTTTTGTATGATAAATAAATAAATAGTTTATCCATCCTTAAGATCATAATAGAGATATCAGACAAGTAAACTTTATATAAAACGGTAGCGCATTCGAATCACATGAAACATATTGAAATCACTGAGCTTATTGTCCTTGTGCATCAAGAGATATATAATCATTAAAATTATAGATACATCTTTCAACGAGAAATATTTTCAGTTTTCTTTTGAACGCAAAAAAAATTGTTTCATTTTTAATATTTTTGGGTGGACGGTTATAGAACTTCACACCCATGTATGTTGGACTTTTTTCATATAACTTGGATGTATGTTTTGGAATCTGTAGTGAATTGCCATTTCTGGTAAAATGATCATAATTATCCAAATTTGTTGAGAACTTACAAACATTTTTCTTTACATAGGTATATGTATGTATATTGAGTAGAATGTCATGATTTCATTTTGAAAGAAATATGGCTCACAGGTTTCAGTTGATTTTGAATAAAAAATTAGTCTCATGATTCTTTTTTGAGATATGAAAACTCCATTGGCATTTGTGGCGCAACCCCATACATATATTTTATATGTGAAATGAGAGAAAACGATTGCATAATAGACATTCAATTACTGCGGTAAACTGAGGACATTTTTCAGTTGAAGGAGTGCATAGTAGCTACTGTTAATTGTTTTACAAACATGATCAATGTGGTGTCCAGCTCATATCGGTACCCAAAAACTTTGTACAGTTCGACATTTCAACATTTCCATTAACATTGATATACAGTGGGAGTTGAATTTTCAGCATGGAGTAAAACTGTATGAAAAAAAATTATTAGAATTAACAATCAAATAATTTTTTGAACACCAGTTCGTAAATTCTAGCGATATTCATAGCAAATGAACAATTTGTACTCATATATGCAGGCATATCGTTAATAAATAACAGAAAAATCAAAGGACCCAGTATGGAACCCTGGTTAACTCCTAAGTCAATATCCTAGAGATCTGAGCTCTGATTGTTGAGTTTTACATAAATTTGTCTTTCTTTTAGATATGACATTAGCCTAAATCCTAGATTATATAGTTTTTTCCATAATAGAGTGATTTAGAGTATCAAATGCTTTTGATATATCGAAAAAGGGCGCACCAACGTACCTTTTTTCATCTGGGTGAGTATTAACAAACTCAAATAGATCACAAATAAGCACTCTCTGTCGATCTACTTAGACGAAATCCATTTTGGTGATTCGTAATGATATTATGTCATTCGGTTTTTATTTTTTTGTTGATTCTGTAAAGTGTTAAGTCTAAGAATTGTATTTTTTATTTTTTTATAATTCTATTGTAAATGTCAGTTTTCCGTGATAGGAGTTGAATATGGCTAGAACATGATTTTCATGGGTTTCTGGTACTACAATCATCAACATATATAAGGGAATGTTGGGGTATAGATTTGGTATTATTACGGTTTCAAGGTCTTCCATATATAGCAGCTCCCATAGCACAGCCTTCGATTAGTTTGTAATATTTATCATTGTATTGGAAATATATCGATTTCAACGTGTATTCTATTGCTGTCATAAATTCGGGTGATGGTAGAGTTGTATGTTCTTTTATGTTGTCTCAATTTTTCATAATGTCTTCTAATATAGTTAAAGGTATGTTTGTGTAAAGCGAGACTACATGAGATAACATTATATGATTTTCTGCAATGTTTATATTTTTTTAATTGATTTTTGAATTATGTGTATCTTTGAGATAATATGGGTTTTTTCCTGTGAATTTTAAATTTTTTTTTTTAAGGAATTTTTTTTTGGGTTTTTAATACATTACAAGTTTTTTTCTTCCCATCATTTGATCAGATTATTATTTTTGTTTGGAATTTGCTTGTACGATTTGTATTCATCTCATTATATGTGTTTTTGTATTGTAGTCATGTTTTAATTTTTATATCATATTCTTCAGAGTATGATCAATATTTCATTCGTTTTGTCTGGTTTTGATACTTTAATGTTGTTAGTCCTGATGAAACGTTGGGTTCTCTGATCTTTTTTTCTAATATTTTCTTTTTTCAAAAGTAATACCTATGTTGCAAAGGTTAAGTCTCATTTTTGTCTTTTGTTCATGCAAATGGGTTGTGTTCGCTTCTATGGTGGCAATAATATGATAGGGATTTTTCCTTTTGGTGTATTGAAATATCAGGACCTAAAGCAACTATTTCTTTGTTGTTTTATAAAAATTCAACATTGTAAAATAAATTTTTTTGAGAGTCTTCATTTGTGAGGTTATGATTTTTTTTTGTCCAATTACAACAAATGTTCTCTTAAGGTGTGTTTTGGTATTTCCTCTCTGAAATTGAAAACAAACTAAGTTGATACAATTTTCGTAATTCTTTGTCAGAATTAACTTTAGCATTGAGTTGGTTTCATTGTCTGCTTTCCTAAGAAATTTGTTGATCTCTTCGCTGCTGAAGATTTTTGATTTCTTTGCTTTATAACCAACGTTCTTTGTTTAAAAAAATGCAATAGCCTTCGGGGACGTGGCTATGTTTACATTATTTTATACTGAAATGGCACTGTTCAGAATAGAGTCAATCTCCACAGGGTAGAGTACTCAACAATCTCTGAATTTCATGCCAAATGGGCGAAAATTACGAACTGTGTAATGGTTTTGCATTTACTTTTATCCATCTTTTTCTGGAACAAATTATAAAAGATTTCATACCTAAACTTTGATATTTCAGGTAATAATTGTTCTGTAGCAGCAGCTGCTGCATTGGAAATTTCGTCAGGTACATTTTTAAACTCGCAGATGATTCCACATCTGATTTTATGAACATCCTGTTCATATTTTCAAACAAACCAATCGCATTCGAAAATCATACAAATTTTGAAAAGCAGAATGTCAACTATTTCAATTTTAAATTGGTAAGTCGGTAGTCGCTTCTGAGTAACATAATCATATATACACATATTTTTGCATCGTAAAGGCATATAATATATGCTCCTTCCATAGTGGATAAAAAGGTTATTCAAGCAAACTAGTTCGAATTTATATACGGGAAATGAATTCCGTCTCTAGAAATTTTCAGCGACGCCCCATTATACACAGAGCATTAGTAAAATATTAGGGAGCGTATAACACGAGATAAAGTTGGAGAATGTCAGTGACATAATCATTAATCTTTTTTCGGGCAGAATTAAGATACCCATTTTCGTTTTCCGTTCTCTCTACATCTTGATCCAGCATGAATTTGATGATTGGATAAGCTTTTCATGAAATTTTGAAAGAATTATCTCCTATACTTTTGACTTAATTTTTTATTATGTGACCAAAATGCGTATATAAGGATGATATATTTTCACAAACCTCAAAATATAAATTAATAACTTTACAACTAAGGGAAAAATAGTTCGGACACAACTTTTATAGTTTTCTCAATATCAATTAATGAAATTTTCGAGAGTTTCAATACTCTTGACACTAAGGTTCACCTTTCACTTTTATTAGAATTGTAGGTGTTGAAAAAGGAAACATTCTAAATTGAATACTTTTTTTTTCTGAAAATTGAAAAATCTACGTTATTAAAATAAGCTGCTGAGGTTTTTTGAACATCTTGTTCATATTTTCGGACAAATCAATATGGATGGTCTTAGAAAAGCATAACTATGAAGCACTCCGTTATTTCAAAAAATTATTACGAATTTCGCATCAGAATTAAGATTTTATTAATGCTTCCCTGTGAATATTTGGAGGAATGTGGAAGTCTTTATTGATGTAGTCTTTCAGAAGAGAACCAAAACTAGAGTATTCATGGGGACGAAAACTGATTGTCCATTAAATTTGAATACATGAAATAACTAATAAAAAACATTTTTAAAGACAAGCTTTCATTTAAGCCGTGTAATAAAACGTATTAAATAAGTTTTTAGTCATCGCTGACAATTACTTAATAATTTTTTGTTGAATTATTTGGATTCCGAAACCTTGTCGCGCGAAGTGTTCATAGAAATAATTTGATTCGGTAGTGATTAGTTGGTAAGTAACAACTTGTTGAAGTATTAATTTTATCACAATTCGCGTGACAAGCTTTTAAAAAACCAAATAATCCAACAAAAAATAATTAAATAATTGTCAGCGATGACTTAAATTTATTTTATACGTTTTAATACACGGCTTGAATAAAAGCTTGTCTTTAAAATAGTTGTTTATGTATCAAGGGCGTAAAATAGGCTTTTATGGACCGCAGCGTGTAAGTAATTATTAACACGCCTAGGTCCATAAAAGCAAATTACGCCCGAAATACATACAAAATTTTATGCACGACCGGTATATTTGATGTCATGTAGATAGATACCTCTTTATATCTAGAACATGATAAAAATACATCAAGGCTGCCGTGAGGATGTATATTCATATCATATCGGAAACAGAATAAATCAAGAAGTGATGGAATGAATGTTACCATGGCAACTCAGTCAATTTATCGAAATAAGATTATATAGGCTAGTAGCCATATTTGCTGTCAATTTTTGTGATCACAGATAATTTATTACTGATTTTGAAATGGATTCAAGCGACGAAGAAAGTGTGAATTGTACTCCACCAGAAATAAGTAAAGCAGCTGAGGATGCGAAATTGAGTTTATTTAAATTCAAGAAAATATACGACAAGGTGTATGGAGAATTCGTGAGGTGGTGCAACGGGAAAAATGTAAAAAATAAGAAATACACAGAGACTGTACTTCTTGCCTATTTTCTAGGAAAATCTAAATATTGTAAGCCCTCTACCATGTGGTCATATTATTCCATGCTGAGAGCTACTTTAAATGTACATGATAATATAGATATCAGTAGATACGCAAGATTGATAGCTTTTTTGAAACGAAAATTTGATGGTTACAAACCAAAGAAATCGAAGATTCTAAGCAGAGAAGAAATCGAGTTATTTTTGAGGGAAGCACCAGACGATTCGTATCTTATGATGAAAGTAAGTTCTAATTTCATGTTTTCTCAATGTTCAGTATGTTAATCTGATGATTTATTGTAGATAGCACTGATTTTTGGTATTTGTGGAGCATGTCAAATATCACAGTGGACGACATTCAAGATTTCGGGACATTCTTACTCATAACTATACGAGAAACCAAAACGAAGATAGATCGAGTATTTACTGTAATCGATGAAGAACAGAAATCGCCAAGTTATTTGGATATTTACAGAAAATATTCTTCCTTGCTGTTTTTTTTTATATTATAAAAATGGCAAGTGTACGAGACAGGTTATCGGAAAAAATACATTCGGTCAAATACTATTCAGAATAGCCACTTACCTAGGTATTTCTAATGCGAAAGAATATACTGGTCACTGCTTCAGACGTTCCTCAGCAACTATGTTAGTAGATGCAGGCGAGGATATAATCAACATCAAAAGACATGCTGGGTGGAAGTCGACGACTGTTGCGGAAGGTTATATTGAAAATTCAGTTGCAAATAAGCTGAAGATTGCTAAGAAAATTGTAGAAAATGATGAGCCTTCTACTAGCCATTGCAAACAATCCGAAAATACTACTCACTACTCTGAAACACCAGATAATAACATGCATTCTCTTCAGACTTCTAGTAATGAGGAATCTGTTGAAATCAGTAACTATCTGCAACAACAGAAAACAACAAATCCAAATATTTCCATAAATAACTGTCCTAATTGTATTGTCAATATTAAGTTATAATTCATTTTTTAAATTAATTTATGTCCATTGTTTTCGTTATATTATTGTCAATAATGTTTTGGGTTTGATTATATGATCCATCGGAATATACATTTCTATCGATATGAGATTGAAATTCACTTTAGCGCCTGTTCAACGATTTTATCGCCCGCAGGCGCTAAAGTGCTACTTTACACCCACAAATCCGGGCGCTAAAGTGCTACTTTACGCCCGGTCGTGCATAAAGGTTTTTTATCAGTTATTTCATTCTTTGCTTTTTAGTTAGTTCGCCTTAATCTGTTCATTCATAATAGCATCGTTATCAAAGTAAGTTTTGAGCTGAAAGAAATCATGATATCCGACGCCTAAAACCCCACACACCAATTTTGAATGAATTGACCATATTACAAAACTCGTCCTCATCTGGTCGCCAACTTGAATTATAATTTTACAAAAAAATCAAATCTGCCGAAAACCCCCAACCAATTTTGAATGAATGGACCATAATCAAAAACTCGTCTCCATCTTGGGGCCGCCATGTTTAATTTTTGAATTTTGACAAAAAATTCAAAATCTTTGCCCGCGAGAACCTCCGCATACCAATTTTGAATCGAATCGGACCATAATCACAAAACTCGTCATCCATCTTGGGGCCGCCATGTTTAATTTTTGAATTTTTACAGAAATCTCATGATAACCAACCCTGAAAACCCTCACATACCAATTTTGTATTTGAATCGAACCATAATAAAAAACTCGTCTGCCATCTTGAATTCACAAATTATGACAAAAAATGCATAATCTGCGACCCCAAAAACCCCTACATACCAATTTTGATTCGAATCGGACCATAATTACAAAACTCGTCCACCATATTGAAAACGCCATCTTGAATTTATAAACTTTGCCAAAAAAATCCTAATCTCCGACCCCGACAACACCCACATACGAATTTTGAATCGAATCGTATCATAATTACAAATCTCGTCCGCTATCTTGTAGCCGCCATTCTGTTTTTTTTCTAATCAAAATTTCATAATGCATTGTCACCGGAGTTATGGATACCTGCCAAATTTCAAATCAATATGATGACTAGAAGTCGGTCAAAATTCACTTGCTGCGTCTCACTTATTGGCAATAAAATATTATATTTTTTTCATCCCCATACCACCGTTGAGAATATTCAAAGTAAAGTTTTATCGAACTCGTTCCGAAAACCACGGCTACAGATTCTTCCGTATTTAACATACCTAAGAGAAATTGTTGATTGGCGACATAAGCAATATTATCCAGATCATTATTTGATGTGACTGCTGCGTCATTCAGGTCACTAATAGAAGAATTGTAGCACAATTGAATATCATCAGCATTTTGCTATGTCTAATAAATCTCCAGAACTGTGTGAAGTGAGAAGAGTGGTGGCCCCAAAACTGAACCCTGTGGTATTCCAGATATAACATTCCTACAAGCAGATATGTTATCTCCCAATTCAACACTTTGCTTGCGATCTATAGTTGGAGCGAATCTTTACAAACACCACTCGATTTTAGGGTTGGTAGAAGTGTATCGTGTCTGAGAGTATCGAAAGTTTTACTGAAGTCAAGCGGTATTAAAGCTGTGCATTCTGAGTTATCAACTGCCTGAAATATATCGTCAGTAACATGAAGGAGTGCAGTGGTAGAGCTTTGACCTGTCCGAAAACCTATTGTATTTGTGGCAAGATATGATATTGGGTTCTGCCAAAAGTTTTTCCATTATTTTTCATGAACCAATCAAAATACTGATTGGCCTCATATCTGATATTCCTTGAGGATATTTGATCTTAGGAATTGGTGTTATTCGAGCATGCTTCGTAGAACTGGGAAATTAAGATGTAACCCTTATACTGTTGAATGTCAGCAAGATACGGTAAAGTATGAGGACAACAAATTTTATAAATGCTATACTTAGACCATCGAAGCCAGGAGCACTGTTTTCAACTTCTTTCAGAGCTTTCAAAACAGTTTTCTCATCGACTAACTGGAAAATAAAATCCTTTTCACATATGGCACTATTTTCATTAAAATCATTTTTAGAATTATGATGAGGTTAGGAGGTATGTTATCTAATAAACAATTATTGATAACATTTGCATCCCTAAATTTCCGCGTGATATATAGGCTTGTGATTTCTTTGAAATATACAGCAGTTTTGGTTCTCTCTACAGTTCTTTTTTAACCGACGAAATAAAAAAGGAGGAGGTTCTCTAGTCGACGCGTATATTTTTTTTTTGTTTTTTTTTATGTAAGACTACGCATAACTTTTTACAGAGAAGTCCGATTCCGATGATTCTTTTTCTATTGAATAGGGTGTACTCCGTAGTTGGTCCCGATTCAATTTGAAAAAGAAATCCAACCCTAAGGGTAGCAAAATGGAGGATATTGATCGTTTACCCTCTGAATTTTGGTCCGTTAACCGATTCTATCAGGCATTACTTTGTAGTGGGTCTTCCAATTTGGATGATTCTTTTTTTATTAGATATAGTATACCTCATAGTTGATCATATTTCACATTGGAATGGAATCATTCACCCCTATGGGTAGAAAAATAGGGGATTATTGATTTTCCACTTGTGAACATTGGCACAAATATGTAGTTGACATTGACAGATCCTCCTACATCCGTCAAAATAATTACATTCTATGAAAGGATGGAATTATATACAAAGTGATGAAATCAACTAACCAGAAATTCCAAAAATAATTTATTTTATATATAACAATAAATAGTTAAAGTAGATAATCATAATATTTAACAGTTAATAGTTGAAGTAAGCTAGGTAAGTAAGTATTTTGAAAGTAATAAAAA
This sequence comes from Gonioctena quinquepunctata, assembly GCA_018342105.1. Taxonomy (NCBI): domain Eukaryota; kingdom Metazoa; phylum Arthropoda; class Insecta; order Coleoptera; family Chrysomelidae; genus Gonioctena; species Gonioctena quinquepunctata. Next base: position 532,894 of record JAFIRS010000310.1, read on the forward strand.
ATTAAGAAGGTAGTAATTAGTAGATTTCAGCCACAAAAAATTGAAAAATAAAAACTTTTTAACAAAAAATTAAACCGACGAAAAAATCAACTGAAAAGCAAAAAATAAAATAAACCTTCTTAGTCTCAATGATAATTGAGCTCCTAAAGTAATGTGGGACATGGTACGATAACTCTGTGGAAGGAAACACAAAAAAACAAATATTGACACTATCGCGAATGAAAATCGAATTCTACTAACAAACAATGAGGAAAAGGCAGACGAATTCAATAGAAATTTTGTGAGTTTTGGGAAAATACTTGCTGACAGAATTGAAAGAGACCCTCACTTCGAGAGCACGCCAAAGATCCTGCCCGATACTATGCTACTAGCTCCTACGAATGCAAATGAGATGTAAAATTTTATAAATGAGCTCAAAAACAATAAATCGCCTGGAATTGATGACATACGAACAGAACTTTTGAAAGAAATATCATGCCATATCTCTACCCCACTAGCATACATAATAAATGAGAGCATTGAAAAGGGAATTTGGCCTGATGCCTTCAAAATATCTATTGTTGTGCCAGTATTGAAAGATGGCGACAGAACATCCGTTAGTAACTATAGACCAATTTCTCTCATTAGCCACTTGGCAAAAATATTCGAAAAACTTTTAAAAAACAGAATAACTTCATTCATGAATAAATTTAACTTGTTGTCTGATAAACAATTCGGTTTTAGGGAAAAAACCTCAACTGTGAATGCCATACTCAACCTAACAAAAAACTCCATACATCTCTAGAAAGAGGTAGGCCTAGCCTGTGCCTATTTATTGATCTGAGTAAGGCTTTTGACACTGTGAGCCACACTTTATTAATTCAAGCGTTAGAGAACTCGGGTATCAGAGGTATGGTGCTAAATTTATTTGAGAGCTATTTGAGTTCAAGAAAGCAAGTTGTTAGAGTGGGGGATAAAATAAGTCAAAAACTAGACACTGAATATGGAGTACCATAAGGAACGGTCTTGGGACCAACATTATTCAATCTATACCTTAACGACTTATTCAGCTTGAAAATAAGTGGAGGAATAATAGGTTTTGCAGACGACACTGCTGTTTTATATGAAGCAGATACTCGGTCAAATCTAAGGAAAAAAGTAGAGAAAGACCTCAAGGTAATAAAAGACTGGTTTGATCACAAACTCCTTACCATAAATCTCAAAAAAACTAAATTTCTGCCTTTTAGCTGTAATGCTGCCGGCATGACAAATATGCAACAGATCAATATAAACATCAACGGAAGGACACATGGTATCCAATCAGTGAAAGAAATAAAATACCTAGGGGTATATCTAGATCGGCATCTAAGATGGGATAGACATATCAACTACGTGATAAAAAAATTACAAAATATAATATTTACCCTCAAACACATGAAAGAGTACCTACCAACGGAAAACTTGAAAACCTTGTATTTTGCCCTTGTAGAGAGTCATCTCAGATACGGAATACAGGCATGGGGCGCAGCTGCGCGTACATACATCAATTCACTCGAAATTCTACAAAAAAGATTCCTGAAAATAGTTATGTCAAAACCGCGTAGATATTCTACTGAGGATCTGTACAGTACATCACAGATTATGGATATTCGTCAGCTTTTCTTTTTTAATACGTGTATAACATATCATTTCAGTATATATAAAGCACCTCACCCCTCTCATCAGTATATGACTCGAGGGCGTCAACTTCTTAACCACCCATTATTGAAAAAATCACTGTCACAGAGGAGCTACTCCTATATTGGCACTAAAATGTATAACACCATCCCTGAAAGCATAAAACATATTACCAACAATTTTTTTTTTAAGTGTACCTGAAAAAGTTTTTACTACAGACTCCCAGAACATTTTTTATTACCATGATAGATTCCAATGGTTGATAAAAAAAAAATAGATAACTGTACCCTATTCTTTACACATTAAATTGTATTTTTATTTTATTTTATTCTATTGTATCTCATAGTATTCAACTATGGGTCTTTGTGTTTTATTGTATTTTTATTACTGTATTTTATTATATATCATGTATTTTATATTTTAGTATTTTAACTGGATCTCATCATTCATTCTTTTTTTTAGTGGAATTTATGTATCTTATCTGTTTTGTTTATATTTATCTGTACTATATTTATCTGTATTTTTATATATTTATCTGTATTTTTTATATATTTATCTGTATTTTTTCATTTAGCTTTCATATGGGAAACAAGTGCTTGCACTTATCCCTTAGTACTTCATTCACTCCTAACATGTAGCCTTTTAGCTGTATTTATTTATCATGACTAAAGTTATATTATTATTATTATTATATAATGTGAGTAACTAATTTTGAGTCGGCGCCAAACAAACTAGCAATTGAATTAGGTAAAGCGTGAAATGATAATCATGATAATCAAAGTAATATAATGATCTTCGATAATTGTTTGTTTGGCGCCGACTCGAATCTAGTTACTCACATTAGTTTAGGAGCTCAATTATCATTAAGACTGAGAAGGTTTATTTTATTTTTTGCTTTTCAGTTGATTTTTTCGTCGGTTAAATTTTTTGTTGAAAAGTTTTTGAGGCGTTATAATGCAGATTTTCCCGAATTATGACATGGTTTGTTAGATTCCTCAATCGTAAGTATTCATCCCAGTTTTCTTGTGTGCGTATTTTTTCGTGTCTTGCCCTTGCTTCATCCCACCCTTTCATCGACTCTCTCACCTCACTTGTCAACCAAGGTGTGTTTTTTTCGTAATTCTGATAACTTCAGGAGGGAAGTGTTTAGAGTAATATTTCAGTGAATGCTTGCACTTCATCGTCGATATCTTGTATGTGCAAAATTTTTTGTAGTTCAGATTTCTTAAGAGTATCTGCTCCTCAAATTTTTTCGTTTTCTGATTGTGATCGATAATCATAATCAATGACCCATCATCGATCGCTCCTCGTACATACGTTTCTACCCGAAATTCCAGGAATCTTTCTCCAAGATCAAACTCACAAAAGCCGGCACACACATTCCCCATCGTTAGTCGCCCGCCGGCCAACTACCCCCAGGCCGGGGCATCATCATCATCCCTTATCAGACAAGGAGTCGCCTTGCGGTGACGTGGAAAAATGGCACCACAACATAACATTGACCGCGCGGAGACATCCATTGTGACACAGTGACGGGACGTCGTGGACTTTTTGCTGCTGTCAACTCCTTGGAGCGCATTCGCTAATGATAGCGTGTTACTTACAATCCATTCAACTCATATTTTTCGGGAGAAGGAGGAACACAATGGGGATGTGAATGCGTCTAATTTGGTCCGGAATTGTATTTTTATGTACTGGAATTGGACGGTGTTCTGTTGAATTAGGTGAATTAAGGGACAGATAAAAAACTTTAATGAATATCAGAATATGGGCACATTTAGAAGATGATAGTTCAAGATTTCTTTAGAGTTCACATATGGGTACATTGTTATGGAATAAACAAATAAATGTTGAAAATAATTTGTATATCAAACAACCAGCCATTCACAAACACACATACACACATACACACACATATATATATACATAAATATATTTATATACAGAGTGACTCATTTGAAAGCGGGCCGATTAGGAAGTTTTTTTTTCAGTAGATAGAGCATCAATAGTTCTAGTTGGATGCCATAAATTTGAAATAAAAATAGGTATATATATATATAAATATATATATATATATATATATATATATATATATATGGACTAGTTGAAAAAACATCATATTTGGAACTAACCTTTAAATATCCCTTGAGGTTGCAGTCATAAAAAAATGGCTTGTGATAAAATAATAACTATTTTCATTTGTCAAGCTTTCGAAAAATAAAATCTTATTAAGACTTCTGTAAAACAAAAATCAATGTGGGTACAGAGGAAACCTCAACTTCTTAGTGAGTCCATTTTTCACAAACTTCAAGTGTTTCCTCTGTACTCACATTAATTTTTGTTTTACAAATTAAAAAATATGTTTTTTTATCTCATCGGCCATTTTTTCATGACTGCAACCCTGAGGATTTTTTTTTTTTAAGTTAAAAATATAATTATAGTTTGAAAAAACGAAAGAACACACGCTTTTGTAGCAATATGTCCTACAAAGTTAGAAACAATAAGACCAAATAACCAAAAAATTAACGTTAATGTTTACAGTTATAGTTAATATTGAAGATCTAGGTAGTTAAAAAATAGATTGATTTCTTTTATACGTAAAATGTATATTTGGTAAAACACTTCGTAAATTAAATTGAGTATTTTTGTATTTTTGGAATTGGTATTACTACCCGATCGTGTGTCTAGACTGAATATAATTCCCCACTTTTTTTAATAGTCTCATGTTAACTATTTTGTTTCATTATTTCCCAGGAGTCTTCTGTCAATTTGTCCATGCAGTTGAGAGTCAGCATATTGTTGGTGTATGTCAAAAATAGTACCGGTCCAAGAACAGTGCCCTGCGGTACACCATATTTGATAGCTCGACTTGTGCTTTTTACATTTTTCATTTGGCTCTTTGACACCGAATTTCGAGATAGCTTTCAAATAGTTTCGAGACCACACCACTTATACCAATGTTTTTAGTTTTTCCAGGAGAAATGTATGATGATTGATCATATCAGATACCCTAGCGAGGTCCAAGAAGACTGCCGTACAAGGCTTGCTACGGTCTAGGGCTCGACACATGTTTTCTATCAGAAACCCTTTTGCGTCACTTGTTGATTTATTTTCCTGAAAACGAACTAAAGGTCTGATATTGAATCATTTCATTTAGGTGAATTTCCCAAGAATGTTTGCAATATTAGTAATCAAACTTATACACTAACATCACATTTCTCGCTTGTTTTGAAATAAGATTAATAACTCCCTCTTGGAATATTATTGTAGGACACAGTCGAAAATCAAGTTGTTGATATAACATAGAGGGTTGCAAATATATTCCGATGTTTCTTTTTGAACCTTAACGAATATACAGTCACCTCCAGTTGATAATGCATTTTTCAGCGAGTTTATATTTTCATTCATAGGAGTTGAAAAGTTCGAATCTACGACTTGTATTTGTTCTTCCCTTGGGCTATATAACTTTTCAATTATTGAGTGAAGTTGAATTTTCAACTGTGTAAATCATCAAAATGTATTGTCACGCAAACCCAGTATATTTAGCAGGCCACGCATTTCCAATTTGAATTCAATTGGACGGATGGAATTGAAAGGAAAACCGAATAAATCGAAATTAGGGATTCAGGTAGTTAAATGTATGAATTATCCATTAAGTAATTATGTACCATGGCCTGAAAATGAGAAAAAATAATGAAGATACACAAAAAAGTTTGGAACTGAAGTTGTAGCTCGCGATTTTCTGTACAAAAATGATTTCCATCAAAATTCGATATATATATATATATATATATATATATATATATATATATATATAATGCACAAAATTATAGATGCGACATCTATAATTTGCGGGCGGCCGACAACAAGGGGGCCCAAACACAGTGGAGCTGCAAACTCAAATAGCCAAAGAACACTTCCAGGATTCGAGAGAAGTTTCAAGCTAAACGAATCACAGGTATTTTTAAAAAAAGAATCTAAACAAAGTGAACGTATTTGGGTCAGACACTTACTTATATGAGTTCATTTTATGACACTTTTTCACTGTTTTTTCTTGTTTGCTTTCATAATTTCATATACCGCACAATTATTATATTTGAAAGTCACTTGATTGCACATGAGCAAGGTATTTCACTTTTCACATTTCACTGTTTGATCAGAGAAAGAATAACTATTTTACTATTTTCTGGATTCATTATTTATCTTTTGATCACATTACAACCTATATTTCCATAAAACAGTACATTGAACATTGACTTCAAGCAGAGCAACTAGATGACATCACTGAATCCTGCTTGGAGAGGGAGTAATATCATGTTTCCATAGGAGTACCGATTGAGCTGGGATAAGGTAAAAGAATACAGGTAAGGAGTATTTGAGAAAGAGTAAGCAATCTAGCCGGATATTTTATTATTGTTATGATGGGTTATTCTTTTAAAAATTTTCGAATAACAATAAATCAACCAATCAAACTTATCATGAGAAGTGGCAAATATTTCGTTATGATGACTAGTTATAAAAAAAAATTATTAAAAATAAATCACTAGCAATAATATTAATTGTCGCCAACGCGAGCAATAACAATAATAATATTAGTATCATCATGCTTCCCAAATGAAAATCATTTCCCTTGATAATTCACAGTCAATAAATATTCATACCTATATATATATATATATATATATATATATATATATATATATATATATATATATATATATATATATATATATATATATATATATATATATATATATACAGTGACCGGCAGAAACTACGCTTCATATGGGAAATTCTTTTATCTTTTATCCATGGATCTACTGTGTTGTGTATTTTAAACAAATTTAGAGCTACAGGCAGTGTAGAAAATTCTTACAAAATTCCACATGAAGAAGGTTAGCCCGTCACTAACAAAGAAGGTACTTCTGATGTTTAGTAATGGGTTACAAAAAAGACACAGATGGCACTATCGGAGAGGCAGGAACGAACTGGTATAACTGGAAAATCCATAGGAAGAACTTTGAAAAATAATGAATTTCCTGCATACAAACCAAAATTCACCCACACCTTACTCGATAGAGATTTTGATGCCCGCTTAGATTTTTCGTTTTGTTTCCAAGGCATGATTGAATAATGCCAAAATTTTCCTACAAAATTTTTATTTTCTTTCACATCAAACGGTGCTGTCAGTTCCCAGAAATGTAGATGGTGGGCTAATGAGAACCCAAATTGGACGATAGAGGCAAAAAGTCAATTTTCCTTCAAAAGTAATGTTTGGTGCGGAATATTAGATACGCAGATCGTTGGGCCTTACTTTTTTAGGGGCAACCGTAATTCTCGAAATTAGTTAGAGTTTTTAAATAACGAGTTTTTGATTTCTTACATGGATAACCGCTGCAAAGAAGAAATTATATTTTTCTCCAACAGGACGGAGCCTCAATAGATACATAGTACCCTTGATGTCAGAGCGTGGCTTAAAGAACACTTTCCTCATGAATGGATAGGACGATATTCAGAAAACCCGTGGCCTGCAAGATTCCCAGATTTGACGCCCTTGGATTTCTTTATATGCGGGTTCCTTGAAAATAGGGTTTATAAACATCGGCCATTTCATAATATCGACCATTTAGAAGAAGTAACACGACAATGTATTAATAACATTATACACCACAAATGCTGCGAAATGTGTCCAGAGAAATGAAATCCCGAACAACGTCAGGGTAGACATGTCGAGTAATAGATAATCACAAAGTTTCGATTATGTATTAAATTGTTTGGTTTATAATTATTTCAGCTTCAAATTTTATTATAAAGTTTAAAATTTGTTAGTTCCTGTTATGCCAAAAGTCTAATAAATTTTTTGTTCTAATAAAAAATTCAAATTGAAATTGTGTAGATACATGGTCGTTTATTAATATTAACAGTATCGGGATTATATAATGTCCTAAAGATATATCAGTGACCTCTTATGAAGCAGCTCAACACATTTTTCTCCGAATAATATAGAAATAGCTTGCGAATCTTTACAAAATATTATTTAAAATATTACCGTTGGTTCAACTAATGAGTTTCCTTTTCAAAAATGTATTTTTTCAAATTAAAATTTATTTTAATTTTTTTAATCTCATATACTTTTCAAAATTCATACATAGCTATAGAATGTTGTTCTGAACAACGTTTTCGAATAACATTTTTCAATATTTTTTCAAATAAGTGTGTTTTTAGACATTTTTTTTTCAAATTTCCCGCCAAAAACGAAAAGACGAACGGCACTGTACAACGTCTTTTGAGGTCTCTTCTGATGCAGAAGCGATTGCACGTATCGATATTTGTCAAAATTTATTAATAAAAGAATTTCCCATATGATGCGTACTTTCTGCCGGTCACTGTATATATCTATTCAAGGACATAAGTTATATAAATGAAATAAAAAATATGAAGAAACCGACTTTCATCACGTTTATAGCCAAAACGAACTTCTGAAACGTGATTTTATAAATAAATTATACGCAATTATCGAGTTAATGCAAACAAAGCAGCGAGCAACAGCTAATAATATATATTTTCAAAATGTGCTACTTAAGCTCTTTCATTTCATTTTTTTTGCAAATACTGTACTTGATATCCCCTAGAGGGCGGCATATTGAACTTAGGGTAACGTCACATAGCCTTTATCCAGCGGATTATCAATACGCTTCTAACGATACCTCATTTGGAAAATAATGATAAATAATTTAGAAGATATGCGGGAACATATGAACATACATACATACATAGCATGCCAAAATCATAACCCTTCTCTTGGCTTTGCCGTAGTCGGGTAAAATTTGGGGCCATTTTTCGTTCTCGCGCAGTTTTAACCAGGAGTTAGACTACAAGTGGAAAATATCCCTAACGACATGATTTATCGCAAATTTTTTATGCAAACATTTTTTGTGGAAAAACTAACGAGTAACAATTTTTATGCAGAACATTTTTTCGTATATCCAATACTTCTGGAGTTGTAGAAGAGAAATTCGAAGAATTTTACTTATTTTTAACCGAGGAAACCAAAAAGGAGGAGGTTCTCTATTCGACCCGTATATTTTATGTTTTTCCATCATATTTTTTTATGTATGATCACGCATAACTTTTTACTGAGGCGTCCGATTCCGATAATTCTTCAGTGGATAGGGTGTACTTCGAATTTGGTCCCAGTTGAATTTAAAAGATGAAATCCACCCCTGAGGGTAGCGAAATGAAGGATATTGATCACTCACCCTCTGAATTCTGGTCCGTTAACCGATTCTATCAGGCATAACTTTGTACTGGGTTCTTCGATTTGGATGATTCTTTTTTTAATAGATAGGGTATACCTTATATTTGGATTTCGGAAGGGATTAGCCACTCTTACGGGTGGAAAATCAGGGTATAATTGATTTTTCACTAGTGAACATTGGCACACACATACGTAGTTGACAATGACAGATCGCTACTGACATTATTCTTGTTCCGTCAAAATCAGTATATTTTATGAGAGGATGGAATGCTATACAAAGTAATGAAATGAACTAACCAAAACAACGAAAATAATTTATATTACAACAAATAGTAAAAGTAGATAATCATATTATTTAACTGGTAATAGTTGAAGTAAGGTGGGTAAGTGAGTATTTTGGGAGTAATCAAAAAACAAGTAAGTAGTAATTGGTAGATTTTAGCCACAAAAAATTGAAAAATAAAAGCTTTTTAACAAAAAATTAAACCGACGAAATACGGAACTGAAAGTAAAATACTTTTATTAAAAAAAATTAAACCGGCGAAAAAATCACTGAATAGCAAAAAATAAAATAAACTTTCTTAGTCTAAATGATAATTGAGCTCCTAACTGATTTTGAGTCGGCGCCAAACAAACTAGCAATTGAATTAGGTGAAGCGTAAAATGATGGCAGCGAGATGCACGGCTGCGTTTTGATGACTTCTTTCATAGATAATGATAATTGTTTGTTTGGCGCCGACTCAAAATCAGTTACTTACATTAGTTTAGGAGCTCAATTATCATTTAGACTAATAAGGTTTATTTTATTTTTTGCTTTTCAGTTGATTTTTTTGTCGGTTTAATTTTTTGTTAAAAAGTTTTTATTAGGTAAAGGATTGCTCAATTCATACTTCATACTTTTGGATACCTGAATCCAGAATTCCAGATGTTTTGAAATTTTTGTTGGGTCAATATCTCTCTTGATTGGATAAAATACATTATTTAAGTAGCGGACCTTTCAATATTATCGTATCTATGTGTAAGTTATCTGAATATGCCACCCTGTAGCTATTCGAGTCAGTCAACAGAATCCGAACATCGACCATCTATTCATCAGTTATCAACCCTTTGAAAACAACACATCAGCAACTCATCCGGAAATGCCCGCCGCGAAGATTATCACAATAAGACGTAACTCAGCTGTAAGGGGTGTCTACAGTTCGAGAACAATACGAAAGTTGTAAGTGGTGGCCGAAGTCGCACAATATAAAACACGGCAAAGTTCGGATTTAAGGGCCTTTATATGATTGCGAATACACTCCGGGGTATCGTTACAACTCGATCTTGTTTAGCACTTCACACTCGTCTTTACACGGTTTTATTTGCCTCTATTACTCCTGCTTTTATAGTGGCTAGGCCATTATTGCACTGCGATTCGGTATTGTTTACGAAGGAATGCGGAATTAAATTAGGTTATGTTAATTTTACGATGTAATTTTGGCATTCGTTCTATGGAATTGAAATTATTTATTTATTGGTTTATTTCACGGAATAACCCAATTTACAATAAATAGCAAACATTAGATAAGATACAATTAAGAATAACCTAGTTTACCATACTACTAATACATATACACTAAAACTTTTTAACAAAAAATTAAACCGACGAAAAAATCAACTGAAAAGCAAAAAATAAAATAAACCTTCTTATGGTGTATTTATGCAGCACCAATTAACAAGTATCAAGAAACAATTATCAATTAGCAATTATGAGTTCAACCATCATCCTACAATGTCCGTGTTTATGCAGACAAGTAACAATTATCAATTAACAAGTAGAAAGTTGGCCACCTTTTAACTTCTTACTTTAATTGAACCAAATTTTCTTCTAGTGCGCAACTAGTACGCAGATGACCGTGGATTGGTCCGTGCGATGATGAAAGTTAACCCAACTTTCAATGAATGAAATATTCTGGTTTGATTTTGTTGTGGGTTGTGCCGTCTTTTGAAATTTTATTTGTTTGTGAAAATATACTGTTAAAATGGAAATTGATGATGCCATTTTGATCGTCCTCGTTCGGCAGATTCCCGTGTTGTGCGCATGCTTACTTTTCTTCCTTAATTATTAATTGAATGTGCATAAATACCATCATTTTCGTTACTTGTTAATTGCTAATTGTTAATTGATAATTGTTACTTGATAATTGTTAATTGGTGTTGCATAAATCCACCATTAGTCTAAATTATAATTGAGCTCCTAAACTAATGTAAGTAACTGATTTTGAGTCGGCGCCAAACAAACAATTATCGAAGATCATTATCTATGAAAGAAGTCATCAAAACGCAACCGTGCATCTCGCTGCCAACATTTTACGCTTCACCTAATTCAATTGCTAGTTTGTTTGGCGCCGACTCAAAATTACTTACATTAGTTTAGGAGCTCAATTATCATTTAGACTAGGAAGGTTTATTTTATTTTTTGCTTTTCAGTTGATTTTTTCGTCGGTTTAATTTTTTGTTAAAAAGTTTTTATTTTTTTACTTTTCAGTTCCGTATTTCGTCGGTTTAATTTTTTGTTAAAAAGTTTTTATTTTCCAATTTTTTGTGGCTAAAATCTACCAATTACTTCCTACTTGTTTTTTGATTACTTCCAAAATACTTACTTACCCACCTTACTTCAACTATTACCAGTTAAATAATATGATTATCTACTTTTACTATTTGTTGTAATATAAATTATTTTCGTTGTTCTGGTTAGTTTATTTCATTACTTTGTATATCATTCCATCCTCTCATAAAATATACTGATTTTGACGGAACAAGAATAATGTCAGTTGCGATCTGTCATTGTCAACTACGTATGTGTGTGCTAATGTTCACTAGTGAAAAATCAAATATCCCCTATTTTTCTACCCGTAAGGGTGGCTACTTCCTTCCGAAATCCAAATATAAGGTATACCCTATCTATTAAAGAAAGAATCATCCAAATCGAAGAACCCAGTACAAAGTTATGCCTGATAGAATCGGTTAACGGACCAGAATTCAGAGGGTGAGTGATCAATATCCTCCATTTCGCTACCCTTAGGGGTGGATTTCTTCTTTCAAATTCGAATGGGACCAAAGTCGAAGTACTCCCTATCCACTAAAAAAAGAATTATCGGAATCGGACGCCTCAGTAAAAAGTTATGCGTGATCATACATAAAAAAATATGACGGAAAAACATAAAATATACGGGTCGAATAGAGAACCTCCTCCTTTTTGGTTTCGTCGGTTAAAAATTGAATAACAATGGTTTCGACATAACACTTTTTGAAAATCTCTGACTAGCTTAGGAAACATTTTAATTTTACTTCGATTATATTTCATCTCTCTCATCTCTTTTATTCATAGTGAACACCTGTATTAATTGTGGTATTCCATTCGATTTTACATTTCACATTTTATTTACAATTATATTTTACAATTACACATTCTTCACATTGTAAATTGTTGCATCTATACATTTTTTAACTCATAACATTCTCACATTCTTTCATTTTTCCATTTTTATGAGTTCTTAATTAAGACTGGAATAGAAAATCAAATAACTATCTGAATGAAAATACAAATTTTCAATTTCAGATTTTTTCTTTTGAGTTAGGACTTTTTCAGAATATCTATCAGATGTAGTTCAATGTCCAGCGTGGCTTTAGCCGGGGAAGTAGTTGTTTTCTGTTAGACATTCACAAAAAATAACTTCATTTTAATCGTGGATTTTTAATTAAAAAAATTCAATTGAGAATGTTTTCCTTTTCAACATGAATATCCCACAAGAGGTTATCTTGACGATGGAAGATAGTGACTAAAGTTTATCTTTGAGTCGCAGATGATTCCAAATCTGATTTTATGAACATCCTGTTTATATTTTCAACAAATCAAGTTATATTATTATTATTACTCTGAAAGTTATATTATATAGATACAAAAAAAGGATAGATTCTTATGCACCAACATCTTTCAAGACCTTTCTAATATTATATACATTCATACAGAATAAATCAAGGCTATGAGAATACCTGTTGAAATATATTTCGATTCTATTAAGAGGGGAGTGGTATGCATAGTTTGTTGTATGGGGCGAAACAATGAATATTTCAGGATTGCCAGTATTATAGTCCAAGAGGGGACTGCAGGAAACCTAGCCAATCGAGTAACAGAATTAAATGTTTTTAAAATGTTAGTACTCATAGCAAACATGAGAAAAAACATTGACTTCCTGAGCAGAAGTGGTGCATAAATTTTGTATGGCCTTTTTTCGGAAAAAGCAACCATACCAATGTAGCAACAGATTGGTAATACTTTCAACAGAAATTAACGTCCGTGTGGTCCAACGGTCTAAGGTGCTGGATCACGAAAGGGAGCGTCGGTTCAAACCCCAGCTCGGGCAGCTTTTTTTTATTTTTTCCTTCGAAACTGAAAAATGATTTGTTTGGGCGAATATTCGTACCAAAACAAATCTTTGGTCATGTCTGAGAGCTGGCTGCAGAAAACCTGACCGACAGAGTAACAGAATGACATGTTTTCACAAGCATTTATTTAATTTCACATATGTATGTGTTTAGTTCAAATCTTGCAAGTGAATTTTGACCTACTTCTAGTTGTCCGAATAACATGAAATTTGGCAGGTGTTCAAAAATCCGGTCCATCTAAACACACTGTATATAGAAATATGAAAGAAACAAAAATATCTGCCACGTATTACCACCCAACGATAATATCCGACTTGTATTCGCATAGATATCCTACTGCTCATGTATCATTTCAAATTTCACGCAAGCAGAACAGCAATTCGGATGGTTTCGTATACCTTCGGAATCGTATGAGCAAGAGCTAGATGCTTGTCACACAGACAAAGTATATAATAGAGAGAGACAGAGAGAGAAAGTCGCATGGAGGGGGCATAACGCTCTTTTCTTACGTGACGATTTCTACCAGCCAACACCTACTGTAAGCCGCGTGAAGGAACTTTGTTCCAAAAGATTCGATGGATTCAAATCCGGACACATGTCGGGGATTGGCGCGGTGGGTTAGCGTCCGACTCATGATCGAAAGGTCGTGAGTTCGATTCTCGACCAGGGCAGAAATTTTTCTATTTAATTAGAGAGAATTGAATGTTAAATTTCGTAGCCGGGCCGAGGATGGTCCTCGACGGGTTTTAATAAAAAATATTCCACTTGTGTCTGGCCGAATGACGAAATGTCCAAGCCAAAAAAAAAAAAAATCCGGACACCACGCTAGCCATGGCCCTCTTCTACCAATCCATCTATTGATAAAATATGGTTCAGGTGGTCTCGCAGAAGCAAAATAAAATGAGGAGGAGTGCCATCATGTGCGTCTCACATGAAATTTTGTTGGAAAAATTAAATTATTACGGGGTTAGAGGTATTCCGCTTCACTTAATAAGAACCTATCTTACTAATCGTCAACAAGCAGTGATGCTCAACGGTACCTTATCAAACTTTCAAACTATTGAACATGGAGTTCCGCAAGTATCCATTTTGGGCCCGCTCTTATTTGTCATTTATGTGAATAATCTGAGCAATGATATGATGCCGATCAAATCGGTCCTCTTTGCGGACGACACCACTTTCATTCTGTCGGATAAAAATGATGATATGTTACAGTCTCATCTCGACGTGGTAACTAATAGTGCTAATCAGTGGTTTTCATCTAATAAGCTGAAATTAAATGGTCAGAAGACACAATACATCCAGATTTCTAGTAATAATCAAATCATCTCTAATTGTGAAACTAATAAAGTTAAATTACTGGGCATTACATCAGATAATAGACTCAACTGGTCTGCACATATTTCCCAACTGAATAGAAAACTCTCGGGTTCGCTATTTGTTCTTCGCCAATTGAAGAACATCACTAGTGCAGATATATTGAAAACCTCATATTTTTCACTGTTTCACTCCCATATTAGTTATGGTGTACAACTTTGGGGAAATTCATGTCATTCCATTCAAATATTTAGGATGCATTGAGAATATTGGCTAATATTGGATACAGGGACCACTGTCAAGAAAATCTCAAAAAACTCAGGATCCATTGCCAACTTTATTCCTATATTATGTTTTGATCGAAATACATAAGAAGAAATCATCCTTCACGAAACAATGTCATATTCACGAACATAACACACGAAACTCTCACCACATTAGATTAAACCGATTTCGTCTTCACCTATCGCAAAAAAAAATTCATAGATTACTCTCTGTACAATATCTTGCCTCAAGATTTCAAAGAGCTCAGTCTGAATACTTTCAAGGGGAATTTAAAAAATTATTTGCTGAGGCATTGCTTCTATTCTGTCGATGACGTCAGAACACAATTTTGTGTCACTACTCCTCTTTGATTCTCAAAGCTTTTATATTTGTGATCGATGTTATTCGCTTGTTAGTTTTGTACATTTTCTACATTTTTATGTGATTTTTAGACGTAAGCCAAACATGACTTGCTACAAACATATTGTATTATGTAACGTAGTCAAATAAAACTATGTATCTAAATAAAACTATCTATCTAAACCAATATCTCCTCGGGTTTGCAATAGAACATGTCCAAAAATCCATTCAAATAGTTCTGAATGAACTCCAAATTCAATCGATCATGTAGAACTAATGGTCTTATGAGATGGTTTCCTATGATATCAGCCAAAACATTCACATTGAATTTCTGTTGGTTGTTTAGTTTGCAATATACCATGGGGATTTTCTTCGGCTCATAGGTGGAGATTGTGAGAGTTCATCAGTGTATAAAACTCGTTTAATGAAAGTCATATTCTCTCTCAGTTTACCCATAAACCAATTCGTGGTGGAAAATCTTGAGGTGTCATGGTATATATCTTCTGAATGTGATATGGGTGGAGCGGTTGTTTTCTAATGATTCTGTGAATACTGGATTTGGATGTATGGGACTGTCCTGAAAGATTTCTAATGATGATGGAAGGATAATCAGCGAAAGCTTCCAAAATATTATTTTTCAATACAACGGTACGTACAGTCTAAGGAGGAAAAATGTACCAATAATATCGAAAAAAATCGACTGAACTATCCGTTAGACATACTGGTCTCTCTCAAGCTGCGATCGACACGCTCGGAATTTTCTCTTGCCGGGAGCAATCGATTGGGAAAATACTCGAAATAAAGACGGCCTCTGCAGCATTACAGAATGCTCGTCCATAAAATACGTGCATATTCGATAAATGTAAACTGTTCGGGCATTTCAACTTTGAAATATCCTCTACAATATTGATAATACGCAGACAATCATATGACAACGGCCCACTCGATTACTCTCTTTTCGGACGTCCATCGTCTCAATGGATTTGAAAGTTTTTCACAACGTTTCGATTGCTTGTATCTGCAATCGTCTTCAGTTGACTACTGACAAGTTTAGGTGTTACTTACCTATTTATATTGTAACTCTTACTTATTGAATATACACCTTTGCGAACGGTTGTTCAGTTTTCCTGGAAGCTCGTGGGTTGATTGAGTATAGAAATAATCATACTTTTGGGCGCCAATCAGTTTTTTTTAAGAGACAAATAGTTTATCAACTGATAACTTCGAGCAACAAAAAAAAAATATCAGCAATTGTATACGTATACTGTTGCCTCACAGTTCGAAGTATATGATAATACTTATTAAATAAATGGTTCGTTCTGAACACATGCCTGTTGGCAGTGAAATATTCGATCAAATGGTGATGAAACATATGAATATAAATATATTATTGATATCTTATCTGTTTTCCTTCGGGAGAAGTTTGTGAATTTCCATCCAAGTTCGTGATTGAAAGCCAACACCCAAAAATATAGGTTCTCAAATATTTGTCTCGGAGTACCTACCTTATGGGGCAGCAGGAAATTCGAATATTTGCATCAGGTCTATTGAAATATTTATACAGAGTGGAATAGCTATATTATTTTGATGAGAAAGTGATTTGGAATAAATTCCAAATTTATTTATTTGGCGATGCGATTTGAACGCTACAATATGTCTGTCGGTGCAGTGGTGCGTGAATTTTCGCGCCTCTGCAGTGTGCCAGAGAGGGCAATGAGCGGTTTCCAAATGTTCTTGATCTGAACGCTTGGTTGACTAAAGGCGTTATTGACCTCGATGTAGGCGGCCTCCTTGAACTTTCGTTTGAACCTATGCTCCTCTCTATGTAGAACGCTTGCGTTGTCCCAGATTCTTGCATGCCCCTTTTCATAAATTTTGGTATCATGCCATTACCATCTATATTTTCATATACCATACTCTCTTGGAAATACATAAACATAAAGATGGCTTTCCTACCAACTCCCATTTTCACGAGTATAACACCCGTGGGGCTAACCTATTGAGACCTTACCGGTTTAACTTACAGAAATCCTCAAAGAACTCACTCGATGTCAACCTTTACAATGTCTTACCGTCCACTACCAAGAATTTACCCTTGCCAATGTTCAAAAAACAAATCATGGAATATCTAATTAAAAAATGTTTTTATAGTACAGAGGAATATGTTGCCTTAACCTCAGTGCTTGAATTTCTATAACATTTCTAATATGTACCTATTATCAAATGTGTGTGTATGTTTTGATGTTTTTATTATCACTCTGTACTACTGACTTGCTACTAATGTATCCTTATATACCGTAGTTATTAAACATCTATCTATCTATCTTTAATTCGATAGTGCTCAGTCCAGGCGTGGTCAGCAATTCCCGATTTTAACGTTTTTCCGCGTTGGGTCCATTTCTTGTGTTCATCCAACATTACCGACAATAGCATCTTTGTCTCTCCGATATAGGAATCTCCGCATTCACATGGAACTTCACTGTGTATGCAGCCTTGCAGTAATTCTAATATTGCTTCGATGGGAGGGGCAGTCCTTTCGTGGACCTGGTTATTCCCTTTGAGTTTTCTTTTGATGATGCTAAGGGATTTCTCTATGGGAACATTGATGTAAAAGCTCTCCACGACGAAGCTGACGAAAGGATCCTCTGGTTCAAGCTCAACATTCTTCATGGTGTCTACGCAGGGCATGGAATTCTCAACGTATGAACTACTTTTTCCTTGTAGTATCGGTAGGAGGAATTTCGATAAATTGTGTGTTGGAGAGTTCCGGGAGCTGGTGATCTGTCACAGTGGCATGTCTGGTTTATGGATTTTCAGAAGCCCCTAGAGATGAGGTGGTTTGCTGTAGTGCGGCGTCAGATATGATCGTGCGTTGTCTGGAATGAAAGTTTTATATGTCCTCAGAGTGCTGTAGATCTTTTTCTCTATAGTGGGTGTTGGATCCTTCTGTAAGAATTTATAGTTTACTGTATGGAGTTCTGACTCTATGTTGTCAACATATGTTTTGGTTCCATGATAACTGTAGCGTTTACTTTGTCGCCTGGAAGAATCTTTATAGATGGACCCTTTTGAAGGATTTTGAGGGCCCTCTGTTCTCCAGCACTGATGTTTTTCCAGGGATTTCGTTCCTTCTCAAGTGTCTCCTTCACTTTCCATATGCATACTTTCACCTGGATAGGATTCATTCTGCTACTGGTTGACTCTACAGAGCTCACGATGTCTATCATTTTCGGTGCAACTGCGGAGTTCAATCATTTTTCGAGCAGGGACTCCTCTAATTCTGTAAGGAGTTCAGATGACATATTTGTTATAGTTTTCTTACCTTCGCTGTTGATTCGTGGTGACCGTGATATTCCTGCAATCCGATTCCATTTCTTCTGATGCCTAATTTCTTGTTCGACGAATTCTCGCTGATGTGTTTTCAATCTGGGCAAATATGGGTTGATTGTCCTCCTCTAAAGTGTACTCTCTGATTTCTTGGAATCTGGCCGTGGCATCCTGTTGCAGAATCTCTTTCTTCCAATGGTGGTGATTGATTTGCGAACTGATTAGTGCGTGACTGACCCGCTCCATGATGCGTTGTGCTCGTTCTCCGGGAATGGGTGACTTTACCTGGAAACCATCTGGAATTATGTTGTTGCCTCTGGATATTCGTAGAAACTGGATGTGGGTTTCCTCCTTGGTGACGATCAGGGCCGATCCTAGCAGGTGTGCAACGCGTTCACCGCACGCGGGCGGCCAAACTAAGGGGCGGCTGCGAGGCGGCCGCAGGCCGCATTCAGTTATAACAATCAGCAATTTTTTTTTAAGAAGAAAAATGAAACGTTAGTGCTCAGTTGTATTGTGTGTTGGTCTATTGTCCATTAGTATCTTCTCCTACTCTCATCTACACACATTCTTCATTTGAGAGCAAAATTCATGGCAGAGCCGGCAATGCAGCATAAAAAATTGAAATTTCTATAAAAAAAAATCAAGGGCCATATTTTTGACACGACTAAGTATGTTTGGTTCCTGTGTGCGGCGCGGCGGCTTATTTATGTACGTATAGTCTTACGATGTCAGTTGGAAAGGTGAAATTTTTTTTAAAGGAGGTACCAGCGGCGAAACCTTTGAAAAAAACGTGCTGCTGTTCGCCGGGCGGCTTTTTTTCAGAGGTTTCGCCGCTGCGGCCTCCTTTGAATTTTTTTTCGCCGTGCCAACTTACTTGTAAAGACTATATATATATATATATATATATATATATATATATATATATATCACAGTCGGCACGCGGCTCGCAGGTCAATGGTCAAAAGGAACTTTATTTTAGCGGTTTTCTTTATAGATAAGAAATGGATTGTTTTGACAAAGTTAAAGGGATGCGGCATCGGATTTTTTTTGCTACTTCACCACTATATATAAACCATGTGCGGCTCATGCCTTAAACCTTGTCGTTAATGACGCTGCCAGCACCAGTGGTGAAATTTCTGGATTTTTTGATATGGTACAAGAGGTATATAATTTTTTTTCTGCGTCCCCATATCGATGGGATTTACTGAAAAAATACGCGAAAAGTCTAACTTTGAAACCATTAAGTGAAACAAGGTGGGAAAGTCGTATCAATGCTATTAGACCTCTAAAGCAAGACCTCAAAACCATTATTACCGCATTAAATGCCTTAATTGAAGATTCCACCAGAGACGCGAAAACAAAAAATGGTGCAAAATCAATTATTTAAAATCTTGAATCATTCAAATTTTTGTGTTCAATTTTGATTTGGCATGATTTATTATCAAGAATTAATGTTCTGAGTTAAATGCTTCAAAATCCTAAATTAAACATCGCGGAATGCATTGAAGGCTTAGATAATTTAAAAAAATATTTTGTTTCACAAAGATCAAACGATAATTCCAAAATATTTGTCGAATCAGCCACAACACTTGCTAGAGATTTAGGTATTGATCCCAAATTTCCAAGTTCGAGGCTCAGGAAAAAGATCCGTTTATTTGATTACGAGGGCAGTGATGAACCCCTTTTGAATCCCTTCCAGCAATTCAAGCCTTCTTTCTATTTTGCAATTCTTGATCACGCGATCTCTTCGGTAAATGAAAGATTTACATTATTATCTGAGTGCTTTTCAATATTCTGCTTACTGTATGAGTTTCACAACATTTCTAGTGATGATCTCATGAAAGCCTGCATGGACTTAGATATTAAGTTACAGGTACAGGAGGAAGGAAGTATCGTGAAAGATATAGACGGTATACAACTGTTTAATGAAATAACTTCATTCAAAGATATTTTTCCAGGTAAGAAACAGCCAATTGAGGTATTAGAAATCATAGTCAAAAATGATCCCATTCCCTGTTTTCCTAATTTTGCTCTAACAATAAGAATTTTTTTAACCTTACCTTTTCTTAAAAGAATGCAAATTAAAAAAATTTTAAAAAAAAAAGGCTTTCAGATTTGGCCATCATCTCTATTGAATCCGAAATCTGTGAAAAAATAGATTTTACGGAAATTATTGAAAAATTTGCCACTCAGAAAGCCAGAAAGGTTATTTTATAATTAGGTAATTATAATGATTAGGTACCTAGTCTGTAGACTGTAGAACAACTGATTTATATACTTTTCGTTGGTATACGCACTGAGTATGTCCAAAATCGTTGTATGTGAAATATACGTTATACAGGTAGATGAGCTTAAGAGTTTATAACGTCAACGTTAAATAAGAAAAATAGAAAATAAGAAAAAAATCTCTGGAGGTGCGGCACATCTGGTGTTTGCACGCGGGCGGCCAATACCCTAGGATCGGCCCTGGTGACGGTCCATTCAACAAAACAAAATTGCATTCCAGTTTTTTATTTTGCATCAAAACTATTTTTTTTATAGATGTTTTTTGACATTTGTGGAAGAAATAAAACACGATTTTTCACTGGATATATTTTACTATTCATGTTAAGGCGTTTTTATAGTTCATTCGTTTGTTTTTTATCAGTATATATTTTTTTGAGGAGTTGAGTTTTTGCAGCTAAATTTATAATTTTGTGTTGAAGATTCTCACTCATAAATTTATTATCAGTGAAACTCCGCAACATTTTAGCTGTGAAGAAGAATTTGAAACATTCAAATGTTGAGTTTCATGTGACGACCAGAGTTCATGATTCAGATAACAGACCGACAGATAACTTGATTATTTCACACGTTGATTCAAAATATGGACTGAATTCAATATTTCATAATAGAGTACGTTGTCAGTTCAAAAACACCATGAATAAACTGATTTAATTGTTCTAACATTTTTTCATTTTTGGAAAGTGAGATTTTCTCTAGAAAATATGTTTGTTTTCCAATTCTTCCCGTCTTCCTGATGAACGTGAAAGCGGAAATAGATTTTCGTCGATAAAAATGTATTGAAAACCTACTGAATGCGATTCCAGTCTCGCATCAATGTTACAAATCGACAAATTATAATGTATACACTATAGTGAAAATGTATATAATTTCAGACAAACTGATTATTACTTGAGAATATAACCATATTTCTTTTCATTATTACGACTAACAAGCCAATCATTTTGCGAATTTGTGACTCAAACCACTAGTTGTTCCACATACAAGAAGCCATATCGATTCATAAGTTATAAATCACAAAAGGCACTCTTATCGCTCCTGAATAGAGAAGAAGTTAGTGTTCCCAGGTTATCTAATATTGAAAGCCCTGTTATGAATTCTTGGCGGGTAGTTTAAGAGAGATTCCGGAAATAGTCAGAACTCAGTGGTTCTCAAACATGTTTAGACGTTATTATGATAAATTGGTGTTATACAATGTTTACTGGATATTAAAAGATGATTGCAAACGACAACATAGTCTATACAGAGAAAAACACAAATGATATCAGTCATACGACAAAAGTTTGAAATCGAAAAATTTAAAATTAAATATGTTTTTTTTCTCAAGACAGCTCACTAGAAATATCTATATACAATACGTGTATGTTGGTCGAATATCCTTCAGAATATAACAACTTTTTTGGCTGATTCATACCTCGACGATGGATAATCGTGTGAAGACATACAAGGTTACTTTGTTGCGAAATGGATAAATATTAATCACCTCACTCGGGCTGACCATCTGTGGACCGTGTGCCCCTCAGCAGTGATTTATTTTTTTAGATTATCAAAATAGATTTGTCTCACGAAATTGGAAAGAATAAAGCCAAAAATTAACCAAACCCGAAACTATGTGCAAATCAGGTTTCACATAAACCTGGTGTTCTTATCAAAGACCACCTGACCTGAGAAATGCTAAATTTTTCTTTTTTATTCTTTACATTTGTGATCTATAAAACGTGTTTGAATACAATGCATTGTCCAAGAGAATTAGTATAAGAAAACGTGCACGTACAATATAAACTAATGCATTCGATAACTACATTATTCCCGTTACTCTCAAACACTGTTCATTTGTTTACTTTTTTTTACTGGGAGAGAATAAGTTTGAAAAAAATAATATTTCAATTTATTCTTCTAGTACACCCTTTCGACAATACTTTCTAATATCTGACTGAATCTTCTATTAAACATTGAACTTGAAAATATCTTCACCCACTTCCCATTTGTTCTGATAGCAAATGAGTTTTCAGAGCATTACCTCTACATTGGGTGAAGTGAATAAAAAGTAGTATTTGCTGAAACTAAGCTATTTTTAAGTATTAACTGCGATTCTGGTAAATAAAAATGTTAATAAAAACTAACCCTAGCAATAACTAAGAAATATCATGATGACTAGTTATTACTAATATTTTAGGTGAATAAAAATGATCGGTCGTAGTAAATATTTGAAACTTTTCAAGTCTTGTCCGGGGTATACTAGTTTTCGGTTAAGTTTCAGCTATGGCGATGTTCGTGCAGGTTCGTAAGATGGAAGTTTACCGCAAACGTAGACTGATTGACAACTATAAGCAGTTGTAACGATTCGAAAATGAATCTATAGATTTTTTTAAGTCTCATTTTTTGCCAGAAAATATGGTAAACTTTTAGAAATCTCATATATTTCGCCTCGTTAGTAATGGTCATGTCTGAAAGAACGAAATAAGGAAACGTTGAAATCTTATTTTAGGATTCCAGAGTGGAGTAGCGGAAGATATGGATGTCCATCGCAGCACTGTAACAAAAACGGTTAATTATGTGATGGATTGCATTATAGCGAGAGTTGATGGGTGGATTCATTTTCCAGAAACACCCGCTGAAATGCTAAGATTTTGTGGACAAGGTTTTTTCAGATGTCAACTGTAATCGGAGCATTGGACTGTTCCCACATCGATATCAACAAACATACAATGCACGGTGATGAGTATATTGATCGTAAAAGATACGCAAGCATAAATGTTCAAGCAACGTGCAATGCAGATGAACAATTTACAAGCATTTCTGCCGAGTGGCCTGGTAGTGTCCACAATGCCAGAATCTGGAGAACAAGCCCTAAAAGAGGTATAGGGTCTAGGTACGATGGTGCTGTTTGCTTGCTAAGAGATTCCGGACATGGGATATCATCATGGCTCATAACACCTTTCAAGCCTCCACAAGATGGAGTGGAGCGACATTTCAATCCGATTCATGCTAGAGAACGGTGTGTTATCGAAAGATTGTTTGGACAGCTGAAGAAAAGGTTTCCCATTCTCGGTAACTGTGTGAGAGTGGCATTGGAAAGAGTCCCAAAAGTGAAAATCTCATGTGCAGTACTTCATAATATTGCAAAACATTTGAATGACAATTTCGACTGCAAATAATGAAGAAGAAGCAGAGGAAGCTGCTATTGCAAATGAACAGTATGAAACTAGAGCTTCCAAAGAGAGGGGGATACAGAAGCGTAATGAAATGAAGCAGTTTCTCAACGAATAATATGTTTTCACTACATACATTATGTATAATGAAACAAATAAACAAAATTTTCATGAGCTCTGGTATATTATAAAATTTCCCATTTCCTGAGTAGTTTGAATTGATTTTGTACAGATTTATCAGAACCTTTTTCACATGTATGTATTTTTTGTGTCAATTCTAGCAATTCTATTTCTTCTTTTTCAATTTGAATTTCCTGTAACTTCAATTGTTGTTACAAAACAATCCTCTGCAACTGAGGTAATGATAAGTCTTTTGTGTTGTCACTTTCATACTTCGTGATAATTCTTAAGGATTTTTCTGCGTTTTCATTCTCTTGTGATATGGTATTCCCCGTCACTGTTTCATGTCCTACCGATGAGGCCTGGGGAACTTTACAAAAAACATTATTCGTTTCCTTCTGCATAGTATCTGGGGAATCCTGCTCCCATTGTTTGTGCTTCATGGGCTTATTACCTGTTGCAGTCTTGTCAATTTTTTCTTTATACTTGTTTTCATATTGTTTAGTGTTTTTGAAAGCTGACCGACTTTCACTTTCTTCCCTGCAGCACGTGAAAAATCCTCAGCTAATTTTTTCCATGTCCTCTTCTTTGCATCTACCACTGATGGTACTTTGACTTTTCTAGAACAACAGGATTTTCACTTATGAATTTTACATACAAGCCCCTGTCCAACTGCTCCTCCAGTAGGGAGTTATCCTCTTTATCCGATGATATCTCAGTAAAACGCGAAAAACACAACACCGCAACTTGAGAATTGTATATGTTGAATGCTACTTGTTCAGACTTGTTATTTAAGTGGCTGATAGATTAGGTGGGATGTGAGAGCGTGTGCACCGTGTCATGGCCTTCTGTTCATGGGACAGCACATTAACTAGGGTTAGTTATTACTACCTATTTAGTATTTACTTGGAATATCATGATATTACCAGGTACTACGTACCTTTAGCTAATTGTTATTCACCCCCATTTCAGACAATTTTAAAACTAGCTAGTTATAACTAACTAGTATTCACTTCACCTAATGTGTACTTTTCTGACGAATCTTCCTTTTATTTAAATGGATATGGGAACAGGCAAAACTGCAGATACTGGAGTGATGTAAGTCCACATTAATACCGGAAAACTCATTCACATACACTCCAGAAATTAAATGTTTATGTTTATATTGATGGTAACCTCAACGAACAAAAGTATTTTGAACTTCTTGATACAGCTGTAAACCCCGCCATCACTAAGCTAATTGAAGACGATTATAATCTACTTGGAGGTCAGCTCACAAAAAGATGGAGCTCCTACACATTTTATTGCACCTGTACGTCAATTTCTGAATGACAACTTCACAGAGAGATGGATTGGAAGGTGATGACCAACAGAGTGGCCTACTAGATCTCCTTATTCATCACCATTAGACTTTTTTATGAAGACATTTGAAATCCAAAGTTTATATCACACGTACCAATTCCCTCGATGATCTACGCAGAATAATTGTAGATGAGTGTCGTGTAGTCACTCCAGAAATGTTAAGAAATTTCGAATGTAAAGACATTTCGAATGTCGCGTATATGTATTTATGGAACGGAAGGGTGAAGGAAATGACAACCTTTCAGGTAATGAAAAAAAAACTTATCTTGATTCACACTTATCTTTTATTGGAACTTCCACAATCCTTGATCGTGCTGGGAAAGAGGGGGTTGATAGCACGATGATGTCATATTTGGTGAAAGAGTTCCACCTCGAAATAAAAATCGACTGATCCAAGCGATTTTCAAATTTTCTACGATTTCGGATATGAGGGGGGTGGCAAGTTTTAGCCAGGGCACACTATATGTATGTACATACACATTACACAAACATATTCAATTATATACATATATTGATGAATAGAACAATGCAAAATTCAGTTGACTCAGATGATTCAATAAATGAATATTATTTTCTCAATGTGAGATATTCATAAAATAATCGAGCTACAGGTTTGAAAATACCAAAAATCTATGATTTTTTCATAAAATTTGAAATTAACTTTCTGAACTTTTTATTCCCAAAAGATTTTCTATAATCCTTCGTACCGACAACGGCACAGCTCGCACCGTATATATGAAGCCTGTAAATCACTTTGTTTTTGCCCCCTTAGTTGCAGATATCCTCAACGTTTTGGGGTCTCAGTTTAATATCAGAGCGAAACCTCAAGTGACCAGCGGTAACATCTGCGCGTATCCAGACCAGAATATATCGCCTCCTATCAAAAACTATTCTTGTCCATTTTACAAATTTATACCCTTATCATGATCTGGGATGTTGATTTCGTATGTTTCCAGAATCGTCTGATTTATGTGTTTTCACTTCAGACGATTGCTGTGCAGGGGCTTTAATATTGTGAAGTCATACATTAATGAGGAAGTGAATAATGTAAAAAACAAATAAACTATATGGAATCCCACAAATACTTTCTTACTATTCGTGCCATTATTCTATGTGAACACTGTTGCGCTTTATACTTTGACTATTGGTTATTATATGAGTTTTAATTGGTATAAATTTGATTGCTATCGAAATCTCAAATTCGTTTGACCGACGAGAAAAAAGGAGGAGGTTTTCTCGTCGACGCGTATATTTTCTCCACTTTAGTCATTCGAAAGTACAAAAAAACATACGTCAAAAAGTGCTCTGAGAAGCATAAAAATAATGTTAATTGAAACAATATTAAATCATTGATCAAAACTTATTTCTGTAAAATGATTCACTGTTGAATAATCGTATGAGTGGAAAACAATTTTCGAATATAATCGGTGTTGTAAATTATCGATTGGTGTTTCTGAAGTTGGAATATCATGCATTTAATTTGTATTCCTTGTGTGGACTATTCTATTGTCTGTATATTCGTTAGTTCCAACCATTTCAGAGTTAAAATCGATATTTGTTTCGGTTTCCAATCACTGAGATGTTATGATTTTCGTTATTAGATAATGGGGTGCATTTTCCGAGGGGGAATTTTTTGTTTACCGTTCAATGAACATCGTTCCATGTGTCATATATACATATATATATATATATATATATATATATATATATATATATATATATATATATTGTTATGTTATGTTATACCAGTTATGAGTTTTAAAAGGAAAAAACCCACAAAAAGAATAATTAATAAATAGTTATTAGTTTCAAGAGATTGTTTTTACATAATTTTGGAAGTTCTATTTATTTGTAAGCCTATGTATAATATGGATAGATAAAAATGTCAAAATACTATAACACAATCAATTTCATACACTGTCATAATGATTATAACCCATAATTGGTAAAAAGACAACAAAAAGTCTAGATTTACAAAATTTTCATGAATAAAAAGTGATCAACACATTTATAAATTTGAAACATATTGTATATGAAATTGTACCTAACTAAAAGTAGCCAATGGTAGAACAGCAAACTTCTTGATGAGATTAGCCAATCAGGAAATAGATGGTCATATGTAAAATTGGAAATTGTGAGAGAATAGCAACGGGGTGATGTTATAAGCAATTATTATTGAAATATGTAAATAGTAATAAGAATGGAAAAATAGTTGTATATATAAATTATATAAGATGAACCCAAACAGTGAAATGTGACAATTTGGTGCGCGAATTCAAAAATTCAAATGAAAATAGAGGAAGGAAAATTCGTATCTAGGTGACAACAAACAAAGCCAAAAGGAAATCGAAAAAAATTTAGAAAGGAATGCCACGCATCATTTTTGGAGAAAGAAAAATGGAATAATTCCAACATTAGGAGAAAGAGACCAATATTACCTTAATAGTACAACATATCCAGGTGTCCAAAGCTGATTTCTGCTTATGAATGGTTCCTGATTTATGGTATTAGAGTTCCTGATAGAGCTTGGAGTGAGAAGGGATCCAGTTTCAGGGCATATCTTGAACACCGACATCTCCAGCCAGGTATAAAAACTTTAATAGTGCACATCCGGACCTGAACAATTTCACAAATAACGTATTTCACATCTGAAGAACTTTATTTCACTCTATTTTGAACTATAAAAAAAAACTTCACTCTCAAGGAAAAAGTGAGGTTCTGTCTATCTATCCATGATTTCATTTTTATGATTATCCGTAAATATTTGTAGATTCACATTAGTATAAGTTATTTCTCGTAGGCCAGGTAAAATTAAGTCTACCTGAATAAAGGAAATAATTGCTTTTTGATACTTTGTTGTTTGTTTTCTACAATGATCAACGATCATTCCTTCAACCATTGGATAAATTGAGTTTTGACATATCAAGTAGTGGCTAAATTGCCTTGAACCGGCTATCTGAGATAAGAGGTGTACCAACTGTGCTAGCTGTGGTAAGAAAAATGATAACAATTGGCAGCAACGGTGACGAGAGAACAGTGACGTAGCTAGCAATTATTATTACATCATTGCAATATTATACAGGGTGAAAATACTTATCTATATCATATCAATCTGGCTCACAAAGAATAGCCAAAAACTATTAGCAATTTTCATTATATAAAAAAATATATTTTTCAAAATATAACATACAATACATTACAATATATATATATATATATATATATATATATATATATATATATATATATATATCGAACATACGAAAATATAAGGTGGCCCATACAATACTTCCTTATCGACTGTATTTTGTTCAGTCTGATTGAGGGGTTTTCTGACGCGAATGCCACTCGACCAACCGAGATAATACTGCACTCATTGCGTAAGCGCCCGCGTCCGTTGTTAGGATGATGATTGAGTGAATCGGAGCATTCGTTAAGTTTCGAAACACAGAATATATACCGCGTTCTACGATATTTCAGACCCCTTTTCCAAGGAGGAAGTCATCGATTTCGTAATTTTCGAGAAATTCAGCATAAATATATTTCACTACCACAACGATCGCACGAAACCCTTTATTCCTTGAGTGGTAGTAGGTATGGCTGGAACCAACGGTTATCTCTATTTGGAACGCAAGAAATGGATGATGTTGAAGAGCTACGATACGATAGCAGTTGTCATCATTGATATTTGTCAGATATGCCAGAGTGAGTTCATATTTCCAGATTCTGAGTAATACGTTATTTAATCTGCAAAACACTCTACATAGTATCAGATCAAAGAAAGGTTGAATCTAAAAGTCTTGCTCCACAGAATATGTTGTAATATTAGGATACATATGCATACATTTCGAAGATTGTTATCTTCATCTCCAGTGTATTATATAACGTCTTATGTCGAACATAGATCGATATATAGTTTTTATTGACTACGTGACACATATATAAAATACATTTGTAGTAAGTCGGGCGAGGTGGGTAAAATTAAAATTAAAATTCAAATTCTCTGCCATAATGAAATGGAATTATTTGAATTTATACAACATATAAGAGACTAATTTCAAACAGTAGACAGATTCATAGGACAGATTCACAATACTAAATATAAATACACATTTATGGAGTCATAAAACACCCATGAATAGCACTGTGACAAGCGGTCAAGTATCGAATATCTTTGATTCCATGAACTCGTTTATGGAGTAGAAACAACTTTCGAGGAGAGCCTTTTTGATTGTATATTTAAATTTGATTATGTTCATATTTTTGACTTCAGAAGGCAATTTATTGTACAGTTTTATGTCTAGTGAATTACGTGCAGATGTGGTTAGTCTATATCTCGGATTAACTATTTTACTGCAATTTCTAGTGTTATAAGAATGATTATCAAAATTAATAGCATAAGTTGTTGGGTTTTTATGAATATCCAGGAGAGAATGAAAAATGTAAATAGAGGGTAGAGGCAGTATTCTCAGATCCCGAAATATTGGGCGACACGAGTCTCTAAAACCTGCCCTGGCAACAACTCTCACAGCCTTTTTCTGTAGAACGAATACCTGATTAGAGTAACTTGAGTTGCCCCATAGTATAGTTCCATATGTGATATGTGAGAGAAAGAGAGAGAAATATGAGATTGTGAGTATATCTGGACTTAGAACTTTTGCGAGACGTCTAAGGAGAAATAATTGACTAGAGAGTTTTTTTACAGAGTTTTTCAATATGGCAAGACCATTTCAATGTTTCATCCAAAGTAATGCCCAAGAAATTTACAATAGACCCCTCATTCAGTGAGGTATTTGTCGAAAATGTGATGGATTGTGTTTTACAACGATTTTGTTTGAAATGATTGGGGACCAGCCATTGTTCCATTTTAGTGTTAGACACTTCCATTTGGTACTTCAACTCATCGTGATTTGGGTTAGCCCCATAAAAGGTTGCATCGTCTGCAAACAGTACACAGTTCAATGGATTCATATAATCAAAGATATCATTGATGTATATAATGAACAGAAGCGGACCTAACACCGAACCCTGCGGTACACCGTGTTTAACTGTTGAGCTTACTGAATGGGCTTCTTTCAAAAAGACTGATCGTGATCTGTTAGAGAGGTAAGATTTGAAGAATAAGACATAAGACGTTACCTACATCTTTAGGGTTATAATTATAATAAATTTAAAAAATTCAATTCTGTAACAATTTTTCCGCACAAGATGACCGCTAGAGATGAGTTACTTTTCTCCTTACTTGGATTACCACAAATACCCACTTTATTTGAGTTCGTTTTGATAAATTAATAAAAAAAATCCTAACAAGCTTTTTATAATACACTGAAGATGAAGATAACAATCTTCGAAATGTATACATATGTATCCTAATATTACATCATATTCTGTGGAGCAAGACTTTGAGATTCAACCTTTCCCTACCTTTATAACTCCACTTCGAGAAAATGGACTACTTTCAAAAAATATTATCAGATTAAAGAGAAGAATCAAAATAATCTGAATGGCAAACTCCCATATGATTGGGAATTCTCGGGAAGTTAATTGAAAAAAAATCCATCAGCGACTTCAGAAATACTTGCTTGCGACCGAAAATAATACTGGAGGGAAGGAAGTAAAGACAATTCTATTGAACTCAGTAGAAGATACTTTGGAGTTATATTATAGTACCAAATTCACGAATGAAAAGAACCGTAAAGATTTTGATGATCAAACAATTGCCAGTAACGAGTCAATATCTGAAAGTTATTGATATCAGGAATGGAAAGTTACTTCGCCAAAATTCACTCAAGAAAAGTAACGACAAAAGTGCGAGAGTTTCATCTGGATCAGAAATAGTATATTAAGATACACGTGTAAAAGTTAGCCTTTAAAGCACGCGCAACGTTGCAAGTGCTTTAAAGGCTCTAATACACGTGTACCATACGCTATTTTTTATTATATCTGCATCATAACTTCAATAACAATGCTGGAAGTGAATTTTACGGAGAATTAGTGAATATTTTCTACTTTATTGGCGAGCTGACAGAAATCCTTTATTAGTAAGCAGAATCTACCATAAACAATATCCAGAAGCAAGAACTCCACGGGTGTCTTCATTCCAAAAATTAAGAGATCGGCTTAAACTCAAACAATAATGGCCCCCAATACTGCGCCCTGCGGAACACCTATGTCCAAAGAATGTTTATCAGAAAAGCGATTCCTCACATTCACGAACATTTGTCTATGATGAAGATAATCACACATTGGATAGGCAGAAGAGGTACTATTTCTTGGCCCGCGCGATCTCCAGACCTCATTCCTATATATTTCTCTTCGAGGGTACGTGTAGAAAAGAGTTTTCAGAGATCGTCCAATAACTGCAGATGATATGAAAAACAGAATCACGGAAGCCTTCCGTTCAACTGATGGAGCAATGCTTGCTGGAGTTCGGGGCTAATTTACTAGAAGACTAACAGCCTGTGTGGAACATGATGATGACCTATTTTAACATTTATTAGTAGCCTTTCCTCAAAATGTTTATGTTTTTTTCTGTTAATCATCCTTTCCTATTCTTTTAAAGATTACTAGAATCGTTCTCTTTTTGTTGTACTCCTATTTCTATTACAGTTTCATTGTGTTGCGGCATATCCTTTTCAGAATTGTAGGGATGTGTCAAATTTTACAACAACGACCTATTCGATTCCTTTTTTTTTCGAAAAATGCATCAATATTTCTTATTTTGCAACAAATCTCGCATTTTTTACAAAGTAGACCGCACAAACCCTATTTCGGCAAAAAGCTCTTGAAAAATGCCATACAATGATGCAATAAAATGAAGGTTGTTGCATTTGAAAAAGTCATCATATTGCCATTTGTCATTTGTAATTTTAGAAAAATCGTATGAGGCGAAGAAGATGAGGTCGACTGGGAAAAAGTTAGTTGAGTTATCTTGAATAGTTCTAGAGTTATGATTTTTTTTGTAGGTCTATTCACAACGCTATTTTGACACATACATACAAGTCAAAAACCCTTGAAGATAAGTCTAAAAAACCCGGGTGCGTTATATCGTCAATTTAGTGGCATATCCAAAAATATAACAAAAATGGGGGGTTGCAGTTTACAAAAAACAGAACTCAATTATGTATCCCATTTTGGGACATCCTGTATATAAATAGATTTTTTTTTAGAATGTGCCTCATGGGTTGGATAGAAAAAAATTATGGAGCATGCCCGCATCCCTGGGTCAGCCTGCATAGAAAAAAAATCGATATTAAAGTATGTAACAAATTCGTGTTGAACACATAAAGAAAATTTCAAGTATATTCATTTCATGTGTCATGGAATATGAATAAAGAATCCCGATTTGCTCATAATAACTCCGGAACTGATATCAATCCATCATAGCCATCATAACCCTCACTCGGTCTCTCCTGGCTAATTTATAACTCAATTTCGGACATTCCACTCGCACACGAAATTATCAGAATCATCTTCTGCTAATTACATAAGAGCCACTTACAGTGTCTGAAATCACGTCCACCGCGAGGGTCCGCAATCTTAAACAAAAGCCTTTTTGATCCATAAACTTTGTTATGATTAACGATAGACGATAATTATGGTTGACCCCTGTCCGCTGCTACGGTTCGACCAAAGGGATGGAAAGGAGGGCGGGGTATTAACTGAAGGGAAGGCTAGTGGAATTTTTATACAATGATTTCCACTGTCGAAATTAAAACCGACAAGTACCTCTCGAATGAATTCGAATTTACGAAATTTTTCTATTGGACAATTCAGAGCAGATTTTTGTTGATAAATATAGATTATGAAGTAAAAATATATTTATTGTCGTAGGCGAATCTGCCTTTGGGATGTTTTATTTATAATTACCAAACGTTTTCGGAACCTTGGGGAAATTCTGAAAAGTGAAAAGGTTATACGAAATATTATAGTAGATGAAGATTCTGTGATACAAAACAATAAATTGTGTGAAGCTGTTGAAATAGAAATTACTCACTTGACAGAATTTAAACAAAGTAACTGTAGAAGATGAACTCATTTTATGAGGCATTATATTTGTAGAAATTATGATCTGATACGTGCATGTCAAGATTGCAACGAAGAAAACGCGAATCAAGAAACATGAACTCGCAAGATCACTAATCAACAAATGAATAAGGAGGGGAACATGTCAATTCAGAATCAAAGAGCGCCAGATTTAAAATAACAACGAACTAGGAATGAATTTAAAAGAAGTTGGATGTGCGAAGAAGGAACAATTCTATTTATATTATAGCGACTTAAAGATAGGATTGAATATGGTCTGGTTTAAATGAATCTGAGTATTCACACACCTTTTATTTCTGGACCGTTCTCTGAATATTTACAAATCTTCTAACAAATCAAGTTTGAGGTTGTTATTATAGGGACACTATGCAAAATTTTGAAACCGTTATTGTTATTAATAGTGTGGTCCTGATCTTTCAAATGGCTGCCAAAACTAGAAGTAGAAGGCTTGTTAATGTGTTCTTTGAATCTAGTAGATATTTTCCTACTCGTTTTTCCAATATAAAGTTGCATTACAGTTGTTGCACATAAGATTGTAAATTCCGCTTTTATCAGTAGTAACAATGAACCTAGGGTATTGCAAGCTTTGAAGGATATTTTAATATTGTCAAATTCTTTATAGAAGAGTTTGGAAATAGATAAAGAAACATAATTCAAAAATGATATTGAAAAATATTTAGCATCTGAAGGTTTGTGAATGATAGATACTAAATACTTTTCACTATCATTTTGGAATAATATTTCTTTATCTATTTCCAAACTCTTCTATAAAAAATTTACAATATTAAAATATCCTTCAAAACTTGAACCCGGTTCATTGTTAGTGAACACTAAAGATAAAATCAATCCAACTGATAAAAGCGGAATTTACCAGCTTATGTGCAACAACTGCAATGCAACTTATATTGGAAAAACTATTAGGAAAATATCTACTAGAATCAAAGAACATATTAACAGGCCTTCTACTTCTAGTTTTGGCAGCCATTTGAATGATCAGGACCACACTATTGATAACAACAACGGTTTCAAAATTTTTCATAATGTCACTTATACCAACCTCAAACTTGATTTGTTAGAAGATTTGGAAATAACTAGAGAACGGTCCAGAAATAACAGTTGTGAAAATACTCAGATTCATTTAAAACAGACCATATTCAATCCCATCTTCAAATTGCTATAATATAAATAGAATTGTTCCTTCTTCGCACATCCTACTTCTTTTAAATTCATTCCCAGCTCATTGATATTTTAATTCTGGCGCCCTTTGAGTCTGAATTGACATGTTCCCCTTCTTATTCATTTGTTGATTAATGATCTTGCGAGTTCATGTTTCTTGATTCACGTTTTCTTCGATGCAATCTTGACATGTACGGATCAGATCATAATTTCTACAAATATAATGTCTCATAAAATGAGTTCATTTTCTACTGTTACTTTGTATGAATTCTGACAAGTGAGTTATTTCAATTTCAACAGCTTCACACAATTTATTGTTTTGTATCACAGAATCTTCATCTACTATAATATTTCGTATAACGTTTTAACTTTTCAGAATTTTCCCTGAGGATGGTCGTTTGACCGAAAACGTTTGGGAATTGCAAATAAAACATATTTTTGTACACTATAGCCCAAAGGCAGATTCGCCTACGATAATAAATATATTTTTACTTCATAATCTATATTTATTAAAAAAACTTACAAGTGCATACAACCTCCTTCTGTATCAATTCAGAGCAGATATCAGAGACTATTTAGCTCATTATTTTCGACCCAATCGAATGGCCTATCGATATAGGTTTTGAAGTGGACGTAGAATGGCATATCGGGGATTTTTGCAGAAATTTCTTCTGAATAATTTGCTTGATGATATGTAAGGGGACGTACGCTAGCCAAGGGGCACGACAGGTTAGGAAGAGGAGAAAATGTCCAGAATCAACCAAATAAAAGTAACCCAAAATGGGTTATTGGATTTTTTCTTTCATTATAAAACACTCTTCAACATAGAACTAGTAGCAATATAATGTCTTCATTAGTTTTTCTGGAAGACTTATATGAGTAGGCTCAACCAGCTTCAGATTGTTTCATTGGGAAAGCATGAATATAGAGCAGCATATCCATCATGTCTAAGCCAATGAAAATAAAGACGTTTTAACAAAAAATTAAACCGACAAAATATGGAAATGAAAAGTAAAAAATAAAATAAACCTTCTTAGTATCAATAACTAAGCTCCTAAAATAATGTAACTAACTTATTTTGAGCCGGCGCCAAACAAACAAGCAAATGGATTAGGTCAGGCGTAAAATGATGGCATCGAGTTGCGCGGTGACATTCTGATAATTTTTTTGAAGTAATTTAATGATCTTCGTTGATTGTTCGTTTGGCGCCGACTCAAAATTAGTTACTTACATTAGTTTAGGAGCTTAGTTATTGAGACTATGAAGGTTTATTTTATTTTTTACTTTTCAGTTCCGTATTTCGTCGGTTTGATTTTTTGTTAAAAAGTTTTTATTTTTAATTTTTTTGTGGCTGAAATCTACTAATTACTACCTACTTGTTATTTGATCACTTCCAAAATACTTACCCACCTTACTTCAACTATTACCAGTTAAATAATATGATTATCTACTTTTACTATTTGTTGGAATATAAATTATTTTTGTTGTTCTGGTTGGTTTATTTCATTACTTTGTATATCATTCCATCCTCTCATAGAATATAATGATTGTGACGGATGTAGGAGAACAAAAATAATGACAATAGCAATCTGTCATTGTTAACTACATATGTGTGCCAATGTTCACAAGTGAAAAATCAATTATCCCCCATTTTTCTACCCGTAATATGATCAACTATGGGGTATACCCTATCTAATAAAATAAGAATCACCCAAATCGCAGAACCCAGTAGAAAGTTATGCCTGATAGAATCGGTTAACGCACCAGAATTCAGAGGGTGAGTGATCAATATCCTTCATTTTGCCACCTTTAGGGGTGGATTTCATCTTTTTAAATTCAAATGGGTCCAACTTCGAAGTACACCCTATCCACTGAAAACAGAATTATCGAAATCGGACGTCCCATTAAAAAGTTATGCGTGGTCATACATAAAAAAAATATAAGCGTCGACTAGAGAACCTCCTCCTTTTTGGTTTCGTCGGTTAAAAAATATATCAAAGTTCACTGCAAAAAATAATTTTTTCTAATTCTCCTGGGAAATGAATAGAACCAAAGTTATTTACAAATACTCGAACAGTACAAATAATGACTGATAATAATAATAATATGAATTAACCATTCAATTTGAAATATACAATAATTTTAGTTAACGATAAATAAATATAAAATGCCCACAGAAGGATGAACCTGTGCATGGGTTGTACCATAGATTATAATGAATAAAATTATAAAGATAAAATTTCTTTCAGTATGAGCAAGAGAGCACCGGAAGACTTGTATATAGATATCATATTAAAATCACTTATAGATAATGTAGAAAAAGAACATACTATTTTGAAAATAAAACAATTCGCAATAGAATCATAATGAATAAATCAATTTGCAAAAATAAAGTTTTTTTCAGTGTGAGCAAAAAGGCAAAATAGTAATTTACGTAACAAGTCCGGAAAATAGGTGTTTTTTGGACGAATAGACAAAATTCTAGGACGAGCCAAAGGCGAGTCCTACAAGTCTGTGAGTCCAAAAAAACTATTTTCGGGCGTGTTGCGTACAATATTTTTTCGGCAACCGTGTAGAATAACAAATCAATGAGACGACATATTTCTTTATTTCTTTATTATACATTTTAATTCTTATTTGAATTAAACAGAACAGAACAGAAAATACTACATATTAACAGAAACATTCTGATTCTTATTTATATTAATATTTATATTAAAATTCGAGCAATTGCTACTATTGAAGGGATTCAATTTGTTTGAAATGCTTGGTATATTTGAATTCCTTCTGTTGAAGCCAGAACAAGAAAGCAAAGTTTCCGTTTCACATTGATTGTTTTCATCTGATGATTTTTGAATGGTCTTGGCAATTTTAATTTTGTTTGTAAGTTAATTATCTATATATCCTTCAGCCACATTGGTAGACTTCCAGCCACCGTGTCTCTTCAAATTTGTGATGTTTCCACCATTAGTTCGACGAATGCTATGGCCTGTGTAATTTTTAGGATTGGGTAAATGTAAAAATTCTGCGATTTTTATTCCGAGACTCCCAAAACTGTGGATACCAACAGGCTGAATCGAACATTTTCCTTTTTTGTAATTCACGAATAATCTGTTATGTGGAGTATGGGATGGCCGTAAAGATAAATATTGCATATACAACAGCAGATTTTCTTGCCCAATTACAACAAAAGTTCTCTCAATATGTGTTTTGGAATCCGGTATTTTCACAAGCAACATATCTTCCTGGTAATTTATTAGATCAATTGACATTTTTGTTAGTTCTTCTCGTCTACACGCATCGGCTAACCCAATAATTGTTGCAACCTGAAAATTAAGTTGATACTTTTATATCCTACAATCCTAATATTTTGTTAAAATTACCTTCAGCATTAGATATGTTTCATTATCCGCTTCCCTAATGAATTTGTTGATCTGCTCACTGCTGAAGACTTCTGA
The DNA here is from genome assembly GCA_018342105.1 of Gonioctena quinquepunctata. Lineage (NCBI taxonomy): Eukaryota > Metazoa > Arthropoda > Insecta > Coleoptera > Chrysomelidae > Gonioctena > Gonioctena quinquepunctata. Next base: position 571,104 of record JAFIRS010000310.1, read on the forward strand.
TTCCTTTGCCTTTTAAGAAATGCGATAACCTTTGGGAAAGTGGCTATGTTTACATTCTTCTTCACTAAAATGGTACTTTTCAACATAGAGTACATTCTCCACAGAGTAGAGGATTTGACAGTTTCAGATTTTTGCGCCAAATAAGCCAAAATTACATTCTCTGGTAATAGTTTTGCATTGCTTCATATCCATCCATTTCGTGAACAAATCATAAACGTTTTCGTACCTAGATTTTGATTTTTCAGGCAATAATTGTGCTGTAGCAGCAGCTGCTATATTGGAAATTTCCCAAGGCACATTTTCAAAGTCACTATCGCTGCTGCTTTCCATATTTTATTGCGAATTGCGATTAAAAAACATGCAAACTTTTGACAACTAATTCCATATGAACTGTCAGCCGTTATTTCGTTGCTATGGTAATGATCAACTGCATTTATCATAAGAACTTTTTAACAAAAAATTAAACCGACGAAAAAATCAACTGAAAAGCAAAAAATAAAATAAACCTCCTTAGTCTAAATGATAATTGAGCTCCTAAACTAATGTAAGTAACTGATTTTGAGTCGGCGCCAAACAAACAATTATCGAAGATCATTATCTATGAAAGAAGTCATCAAAACGCAGCCGTGCATCTCGCTGCCATCATTTTACGCTTCACCTAATTCAATTGCTAGTTTGTTTGGCGCCGACCCAAAATCAGTTACTTACATTAGTTAAGGAGCTCAATTATCATTAAGACTAGAAGGTTTATTTTATTTTTTGCTTTTCAGTTGATTTTTTCGTCGGTTTAATTTTTTGTTAAAAAGTTTTTATTTTTAACTTTTCAGTTCCGTATTTCGTCGGTATAATTTTTTGTTAAAAAGTTTTCATTTTTCAATTCTTTGTGGCTAAAATCTACCAATTACTACCTACTTGTTTTTTGATTACTTCCAAAATACTTACTTACCCACCTTACTTCAACTAATACCAGTTAAATAATATGATTATCTACTTTTACTATTTGTTGTAATATAAATTATTTTCGTTGTTCTGGTTAGTATATTTCATTACTTTGTATATCATTCCATCCTCTCATAAAATATACTGATTTTGACGGAACAAGAATAATGTCAGTAGCGATCTGTCATTGTCAACTACGTGTGTGCTAATGTTCACTAGTGAAAAATCAATTATCTCCTATTTTTCCACCCATAAGGGTGGCTTATTCCTTTCGAAATCCAAATATAAGGTATACCCTATCTATTAAAAAAAGAATCATCCAAATCGAAGAACCCAGTACAAAGTTATGCCTGATAGAATCGATTAACGGACCAGAATTCAGAGGGTGAGTGATCAATATCCTTCATTTCACTACCCTTAGGGGTGGATTTTCATCCTTTAAATTCAAATGGGACCAAAGTCGAAGTACACCCTAACCACTGAATGAAGAATTATCGGAATCGGACGCCTCAGTAAAAAGTTAAGCGTGATCATACATAAAAAATATGATGGAAAAACATAAAATATACGGGTCGAATAGAGAACCTCCTCCTTTTTGGTTTCGTCGGTTAAAAACCATACCTACCAAGATTTTCATATTTACAATGACAACAACGACGTGATTCTTCCCGGCCTAGTCTGGGAAGTACGTACTTCCCGGACTAGGCCGGAAAATGCTACTTTCTCAAAAAAAAGCGTCCGGGAAGAAGGTACATCCCGGACGGTTGCCAAAAAAACAATTTTATGTAGATATCACATTGAGAATTATTTATAAATAATATAAGAAGATCCCATTTTAAAAGTAAAACAAATTGTAATAGGTATTTGCATCAAACAGCAATCACATATCAATAAAACAAACAATGGAGAAATTGAACTACAGGTTACATAATTCCACCTAACATGTAAGTACATCTTCAACTGATATTTATACACTGAAGTAATATATCTTTTTCATATCGACATATTGGTGTATCTGTACTCTTGGCAAATCTAAAATCCAAATTTTGAGCTTATTTTTGAATAGCTTCGGAATCTGCTGGAATGAGATTATACAGCCGAGGAGCTAAATAAGTATAACACTTTTGTAAAGTATTTTTCTGTGATTTTGGCACATAGGTTGAATTAATTTTATGGCGAGTTGCATAATGGTGTTAGATTTTTTTAAGTTCATGTTTATTTTTGTGTTGCCTTATAACCGTTTTGTAAAAGTAAAGTTGTCTTATGTCTAGAATCAATGTTTCTTTATATAGCGCTTCTGTAGGGTAAGTTCTTTTTTTATTAGTGATTATTTTTCAAAGTTAATTTTTGTATTTGTTCTAGATCTTTTATATGAGAGGCATTTGCTGCTCCCCAGGCAACTATCCCATAGAAGAGGTAGATTTCAAACAAAGTATAGTAGAGTATGCGCTATATATAAATCCTTCATTTAGTCCATTTACTAATTTACATTTTCAAGTCATTGCAATTATTACAATGAGAACGATATAAAGCATGCTTTTAGGTTAATATAGACTACGTTTAAAAAATAAAAATATATATACAACACATATACACATACATATACACACCTACTACACCTATTTGCACACCATACATCTATACGCCCATACACATTCTAAAAAATATTTAATGAATACACAAAATACTTTAAACATACTAAAACATTTGTATATCTGTCCTAACTTAATACTAAATCGAAACAAACAAAATGAGGAAGTGGCTACTAGGTTTTTAATGATTAAGAAAATATGATTTTAACTTTGTCTTCAAGGATGTTGAAGATGTTAAACGTTTGATCTCTTCTGGCAGATTATTATAGCTATCAAGTACCTTGAAAAAAAAAACAGAATTTTGGGTATGTGTTAATGTGACTTGTTGAATATGGAAGTCAGTTCTGAATCTTGTATTGTATCCGTGGATTTGGTCATTGTACATAACTTTTTCTTGTAAATATGTTGGGGAAATTTTATTCCTTATTTTGAAAATTAGGATTAATGTTTGGTAGAGGAAAAAGGAATTAATTGGTAACCATTCTAGTTCTAGATAGGATGTCATGTATTTCAGTCTGTATGCTATACTACGTAATTTTTTTACCAAATAATTAATATGTGCGTCCCATTTCAAGTGAACGTCAGAGAAATTCAAGGCCACTGAAATAATCCATTAGTTTGTCTCTCTCAACAATTCGACGATTCGAATTCTTCAGAAAATCTCTAAAAAAATCTATAATCAAAAAATAAAACAAACTAAAAAACTATACTTTCAAAGAACGTTAGATGGACAAAATTATAAAATATCACAAAAAACTATCTGGAACTTGGTTAAAGAAAAAACGGGAAAATTATCCAAGTCATCTAACATGGAAATACTTGACAACGATGCCTTGATAAAAGATAGAAAACAACTTGCGAATGATGAATATGTGAGTCCCATTTCAAGTGAACGCCCGAGAAATTCCCCACCAAAATAATCCATTATTTTGGCTCTCTCAACAATTCGACGATTCGAATTCCTCAGAAAATTATAAAATCTCTAAAAAAATCTATAACCAAAAAATATAACAAACTAAAAAACTATACTTTCAAAGAACGTTAGATGGACAAAATTATAATATATCACAAAAAACTATCTAGAACTTAGTTGGAGAAAAAACGGGAAAATTATCCAAGTCATCTAACATGGAAATAATTGACAACGATGCCTTGATAAAAGATAGCAAAGAACTTGCGAATGCTTTTGGCAATCATTTTTCAGAAACAGCAAAATACGCTATCGATGCCCATTTTGATGGTATGGATTTCTCTAACTACACTACAATGTATGTGAATCGACTACTCAAACATGTATGGATGAGAGGTCGTCAATTTCCCAGTTGGGTTTGCCCAGGAAGAGGATAAGTGAAGCGAAGGAAATTCGTGAAGGAAAACATTTTCTTCGTTACAATCTTGATATGTCAGATCAGATCATAATTTTCTATTAATATAATGTCTTATAAGATGAGTTCATCTTCTACAGTTACTTTGTATAAATTCTGACAATATTTCCCCTGAAGATGGACGTTTGACCGAAAACATCTGGGAATTGCAAATAAAAATATTTTTTGTGCACTATAGCCTAAAGGCAGATTCGCCTACCATAATAAATATATTTTTACTTCACACTCTATATTTATTAACAAAAATCATGCAAGTCACAAAATCCTGAATCCTACCTTAGTGACTACAACTGAGGAGTAGGCAGATTGAGACTTCGGTTGGAAATATTTTTTTTCCTAAGTGACAATACCTGAGGAGTAGGCAAATTGACGCGTCAGGTAAAATCACATTCCTACCTGAGTGACTACAACCTAGGAATAGCCAGATTGGAAATAGCTATAAAATGGAAGTCGAAATTATCAAATATCTAGACACGGTTCAAATCGAACTTTCAATATTCAGAATAATCAATTACCGTTGAAACCTTTCCGAACAAAAATATTCATGTGAGATCCTTGGATTTTGAATTAATAAAATCAATTCAAAGTCTGTCTATCTATGGGAATTTGAATTTTGAATGTGGCAGATGAAAGGAGTTTTCAAAGTGAAAAGTATATACATTTCACATAAATTATTCACAGAGAGAACTTCAGAGAGAAAAATAATCCAAAGCTGTACTTCACATTCATAACGTTTACGATTAAAATGTTGCCTCCAATAGGCATTCTCCGTTGCTTCACCAAACTAAACTATGACAACAATGCAATTATTTTCACTACAAAAACATTTAAATGAGAGGAATTATACTTTTTTCATTAGCATATTTTTAATCTACGCTATTCTAATGACTGATAGCGCCATTTTTCATTCTAAAAGATAAGAAACTCGTATATCATTCGTCACAGCCATCACATTGGGTTATTATTGAAACGATTCCTATCAGAATGTAATATGGCTGAAACGTTTATTCTGATAAAGGCTTATTAGACTAGGAGGAATCGGCGCATGAGTACCGAAAACTATTCCACCTCAATTTTTTTATGCGATCCTCTCCAAATTGCCCTACTGATGATATAAATGCATGTTGCCATGGGGCAACCCCGTGCCATATTGTTTAAACCGAAATTGTTTAAACAATTGCAAGGAATTGTTATTTTTCAATTTTTTTTATATTCTTTATTGAAATACAAATTAAAAAGGTTCCATGACTTTTCACGATAAATTCAATATTTTTGGAGATATGAATTTTTAAAGGTTCGAAAAATTTCAAATTTGGGTTCTTTTGACCCATGAAAAATATATTAAAAAATAAATAAAAATATAAATATTATTTTTTTTCAATTTTTCATACAATAGTCAATAATAGTCTTGATAGATATTTAAAAAAATTTCATTGTTTATACCTATTTTTTTATTGTTAATTTCGCGCGCTCACAAGTATACGTCGCTTACCTTTAAGTATCGCCGTCTCTCTCTGACTCTTGCGCTGCATCGGCCTCTCTGTGTCCTGAATTATTATTTATCATTTACCTTAAAAACGATTGACTTTATCAAGATTGTTAAGGAAAGCAATGTTATTAATAATGAAATTGTCAACAATTTGTTTTTGACAAAATTTTTTCTGGAATCAATTTTCCATAAGTTATTTAAGCATGAATCGGAACATGTAATTAAAATTACTTTTTTATCAGTTTATATAACTTTTTTGTTATTATCATAGTAATTTATGCATTTATATTAACAATAATAAGATATAATGGTATTTGAACATTTTTTGGAATCACAAATATATACAAATAATAAAAAGATTTTGGTACGCACTTAAATGTTTTGAAAAAACATTCAAATGAATTGAAAAATAATAAAATAAAAAATACTTATATGGATATGTATATGAAAAGATTCCTTTTTTTTTGTTTTTTATTTTTTCAAGTTTACTCTTTGTATAAAACCTCAAGATCTTTGTTTGTTCTTGTGACAAAATTGTTGATTATATAGAGCACTAGCTGACCCGACAGACGTCCTTCCAAATTTCTATGTTCCCTAAAAAAATTTTAAATATCTATTAAAAATATTATTAAATATTGTTTAAAGAATAAAAAAAAAATATTATTTATAATATTTTTTTAATATATTTTTTATGGGTCAAAAGTACCCAAATTTGAGATTTTTCGAACCTTTAAAAATTCATATCTCCAAAAATATTAACTTTATCGTGAAAAATCATGGGACCTTTTTAATTTGTATTTCAATAAAGAATATAAAAAAAATTTGTCCGGTTGAAAAATAACAATTCCTTGCAATTGTTTAAACAATTTCGGTTTAAACAATATGGCACGGGGTTGCCCCATGGCAACATGCATTTATATCATCAGTAGGGCAATTTGAAGAGGACCGCATAAAAAAATTGAGGTGAAATAGTTTTCGGTACTCATGCGCCGATTCCTCCTAGTCTATATGTAGGTATATATGCAATACTGTTTTCCGTTATCCTAGATCTATCAATTCGAAACGTCATTAGTAGATCTCAAAGAGGGTAGTGCAATGGTGTTTGTTGAATTTAAATTTAGGCGTGAAAAATGCAGCCTAGTATAGTTAGATATCGATGTTTTCGCAATTTCAACCTAGATCAGTTCTTGGCTGACCTATACAGTCTTTCATGGAGGAACGCTGCAACAGGAAGCAATATGGTTAAAAAATATATCAATTTTCAAAACCAAAAGCATCATTGCTAATGGCAACTTGAAAATTATTATGAAAGAGCGTGATAATGCTCTACAAAAATTCAAACATATCCGTTTGGTAGCAGATTGAGTAGCCTATAAGGAACTCCGTAATTTCACTGTCACCATGACATGAAAAAACAGCCTACCTCAAGGAATCTGTACAGAGAACGACTCTCACAAAACATGGAAAACCCTAACAGATGTGAATATCTAGTTCAAATCCAATAATGTTATTCCAACGAATATTTCTGATCCGGAAGCATCGTTCTTACAGAGTGTGACCAATGAGATATTTGATAGGATTAATTTTTATGACAATAATGAGTATAATATAACATTCTCGTTTCCAATGACCTCTGTTGATGAAGGTAACTTGATTCTCCACAGCATAAAAACAAAAGCTTTTGGCTTTGGTAACATAAATGACAATATGCTGAAATACTGTAGCCCATTCATTGATCAAGTAATAGTTAATATTGTTGATAATTGCGTTGAACAAAATTATTTTCCTCATATGAGAAAGGTTGCCATTGGTCAGTCTCTCCTTGAGAAACATGATTCAAGAACATAAGTATCTATATCTGAAAAAAATTAACGATTGTTGTATATCAAATCTTCAAAATTGTTAAACATAAGATTTTATCTGATAACCAATGTGGTTTCAGGAGAAGGCTTCAGCTCAGCTACTGTATGACAGCCATAACAAATGATATAATCGAGGCTAAGGATGCAGTTCTGATAAGTGTGCTACTATTGTTAGATTTTTGAAAGCCTTTGATAGTATTGACCATTCCCGTCTTGTTGCTGAACTCAAATATTACAAATTTTCAACGCACTAACTTATTCCTATCTTTGTGGATGGTCTTAGAAAGTTCTAATAAATGGAAAATACTCTTTCAACACGTATATTTTGTCTGGTGTACCACAAGGCTCAATCATAGGACCATTACTCTTTATTATCTATACTTAAGATATCCTCAAATGTGTTTTTCATTAAGAGGTACAAACATATGCCGATGATACACAATTATATACACATTTTGACATAAATTCTGCCACTGAATACATCAACTTGGAACTGAGCAACATCTTGAAAATATCTAATCAGCACGCTCTCAAACTCAACGCATTTAAAACAATATTATTATGCTTCTCAACAAAAATTGCTAGAGAGATTTTTGAACAAAACTTGATCATCAAACTTTCCACAGAAACTGCTAAAATCAACGGATTTATCTTCCTATCATGAAGAAAAATCTATTACTGTAGAAACTATAAATGGTAGGAATACCAGATTCAAAAAACGATTCGTTGTCCCTCGTCATCAGACTGCAATGTTCTCTAGGAGCTTCATTCACAATGCTATTCAACTCCTAAAGTCTCTCCCGGAAGAATTCTGCAAAATAAATATTAATAAATTCAAATTCAAATATAAATGGCATTCGTTGAGCAAACAGATCGTAAGACGACCGCGTATTGGCGACATCCTATCAGAATCATTTTTTATTGATATTTCAACATTTTTACTTTTTTTCTCAAAATGTTGACTTTTGATCTAAAAATTTTGAAATTTATTCTCAAAATATTTTTTTTTTTTTTTAAATATTGACTTTTTCATTCTAAAAATTTTGACTTTTTTATTATAAAAATTTTTGAAATTTTTCCCAAAATTTTGACATTTATTTCAAAATATTATATGAGAAAATTCAAAATTATTTTTTGTGGTATCTTCACAAAAAAATTATTTCAAGTTGAGAGCTCAATTAGCATTAATAATTCATTCAACTTTGAGATAATTTTTCAAAAAAACACTCATGGATCATTGTTCCTCTTGTCTGTCTGTCTGTCTGTCAGGGTCATTTGCACTAAGGGAGTTGCAATTTGGCATAATGAAGAAGCCCACTGATCCGAACATTCAGTATATGAAAATGTCTATTAAATTTGGAGAGGAAAAGTTGGGTAGACTATATTTTTTTATGAGTGGTATTAATAGTTATGAGAATTTCAACATATTTTTTTTTCATAAATACATGATTGTTACATAGATTACAAAAATTGTGCTGGAAATATTTAAAAAAAATATCCTCCTTTCCTCTCTCCGAAAGCACGAAACCTAAAATTGTAAAAAACAAGTTTTTCAGTATACTTTTCCATAATCGTGCATATATTGTTTCCATATACAAATTTCAATTTTTCACACTTTTGTTCAAAACTTCATGAAACTTCGACAAAATGTTTTACAAAAGTTACTACTCATTTTTACCAACGCACATACTTACTTAATTTATATATCAGAAGTTACTTTCGTTGCTTTAATTTCGTCTGGTATTTAGATGCTAATAACAGTCAAAATCTTAAATTCCTCTTTGACGTTGGAATTGGTATATTTTATTCTGCTGCGAAAAACAAACAGATACAAGAAATCATTATTTCCATTATTTGGAGTACACAGTAAAACAAATTCTGGGATTTGAAAAAAAATAACACGTAATTGATGAACGAATTTGAATTTGAAGCCGAACATTGGAAATCACAAAAAATCGGGCAAAATTTTAGTAGTTAGTAGTCATTATTGTTTTGCCACAAAATGAGTGGGGTGAGTATTTTCTTTCCAAAAAACAAAAAAACTCATACAATCTATAGAATACCTTCTAAAGACTGCCAAAGTTCATATATAGGTCTAACAAAACAATATCTACAAAAGCGAATACATGCCCACAAATATTCGAAAACTGACATTACAGCCATATCAAAACATGGAAAAGAAAATCAACATAGGTTCTATACTAACAACGTTGTATTTTGACCAAAAAAAAAAGGTCCTTAAAAACTCCATCTTCATATTTTTCCATCAAACTATAATAAGGAATAGACCACAGCTCGAAAGTAAAAAAAACAACAGCAGGCTCAACGGTGCGCCCTGGTAGAACTGCTTCTGAGATTTGGTAATTTTTAGAAGGAACGACTAACTCCTAGTGACATGCTAGCTAGCATTGTCATTTTTGATTATTTGAATTATTTTGGAGCTTGTTCCGAAGCTGTAGGGCTTCTACCACAATAATTCGTAGTTCATACAATCAAATGCTCTCTTGAAACCAACAAAAATAGCACACAATTATTTTTTTGTATGAATACAGAATTTACCAAAAAATGGAAGAAAGTTACTTAAATTATGTGGTAGTACAACATGAGATAAATAACTATAGGAAAACAGAAAAAAGAACGAAGGGTTTATTTTCCCACATCACATCCAAAAAAACATATTGACACCCCCAACAAACAAAGCCGTAAATAAACTTACAGCGATTTTTCGTTATAGTTATTGCAGGCGTATTCAGTGTAAAAAACTGGTGCTGGCGATAAAAAAGACGTATCTCTAGAATAAGTAGTTACGAAGAAACCGGCTTGAAAAATGTTGTATTTTGACTTAAATATTTTCTTTTTATATGAGTAAAGTAGAAACATATAAAAGGCCTTTTACCAAAATTTGTATTTGTTTTTGTAATTTTCCTTAAAAAAGACACATGACGAGATGCGTCCTTGTTCTTCGCAAAAATCTCATTAATAACTTGCAGACATTGCTCAATATTTCTCTCGCCCTAGTTGAGTTACTGCTTCAGTTCAGTACAAACGCTCAATGTTTACGTGTTATTGTATTTTGACGGTGCAGGTTTTTTGTAATAATTTTGTTTTTCTTGATCTGAAACTGAATTTGTGTTTGCAAAGACCTAGTGAATGCGATGCCTCTCTTGCATTAATGTTACAAATGATTTCTGGTGCGCACTCTCTTTTAGAAAACATTCATCTATATGAGTTCTTAATTGAGACTGGAATAGAAAATCAAATAACTATCTGAATGAAAATAAAAAAATTCACTTTTAGCTTTTCTCTTCAGAGTTAGGGTCATTTTCAATATCTATCAGATGTAGTTCAATGTCCAGTGTGGCTTTTGCCGGGGAAGTATTCGTTTTCCGTTAGATTTTCACAAAATATAACTTTATTTTTATCGTGGATTTTTAATTCACAGAAAAATATTTCTATTCAATAGAGAATTTTTTCCTTTTCAACATTAATGGTACGAAACACATAATGCAATTAGCGTTGAAAAATAACGGAATAATAAACAGTAATTCAACAGGTAAGTAAAAGATATTATTGACTTATTTGCTCATAACTTCACTTATTCAAAATATCCAAACGACAAAGAAAAAGGATTTCTTGAATGAATGTGATTTTTTGTGGAGGAACAACGTTTCTTGACATCCGTCATTTGAAAAAGCGAAAAAGACTCTACAAGAAATATCCAAATTATTCAAACAATTAAAGGAGATTCAGATGATTCTGAGAACGGGGGCAGATTTAGTCCTCGAAACGTCTATCGAAAACTATCTTCTGAATTTTTACTATTTTTTTATAGGCATATTCAGGGAACGACAAGTTACTGACAAATTGAATCATATTTCTATAGGAAATATAATTTGTTGAACGCAGTAACTTATCGGGGTGAACAAATTAGTTTGCCCTTTCTACATTTTTATATTTTTCCTGATTATATTTTCATTTTCAGACTGTGGAAGGTTATCCAAAAAAACATTTTATTCGATACGTTGGTATCCAATCTTTTTAGCTGAAGATTAAAAAAAGATCCAATATAACAAAATAACTACGAAATATTTGAATTATAAAGAAATAATTTTATGACTAGCCAAGGGGCCGATACTAACGTTTTTGTAACAAACTTATACTTTTTATGAATATCGTATGGTATAGTATATTGGACCGACATAAAAAGTTTCGAGAAGGAATTCACTTCCACACGACAGAACTTTTTTATGATTGTACCAGGAACGCTTTGAAAGTAAAAACACTGGTAGTATATAAATTTTCCATTTGCCGGGCAAGGCATATGAACACTCCTCGTAGTGTTTTTATTTTTATTGCCATTCCAATTGGGATTAGAATAACTATAACTCAAGTGTTATGCTTTGTAGATTCTGAGGTTGAGCCATTGCCATACTCGCCCAACCATCTGCATAGTTTTGTAAACAACAATGATACTTTTGTCACAGAAATGGAACTTTGTGGATATGAACAAATACAAAATATTGCAAGTAATGCGCCACTGCCTATTAGAGATGGTCAAGATTTGTTAGTATTTAAACAGAAGTTAGGAGCTCGCCTGAGTAAAATTTCGCATCCAGTATACAACGAATCTGAATCTAGCCGGAAAAGGAACCTTGTCCTCCGAAGCATTCTGTTGTGCTAATGGAATCAGTAGCGCAGTGTACCTTTTTATTGAGATAAAAGTTAAACAGGGCTATGAAGATTTTTTTTTACTCAGATAACTGCTCCGGACAAAATAATAATCTAATAGTATTTTGTATATATGCATACGCTGCAGAGAAATTTAATATTAATATCACATGTTTTATGACGACCTACCTCACACACTGAACGAAGGAGATTCAATCCACATGCTTATTGAGAGACGTAAAAAATAGACAACAATTATAAGATGCGCTGAAACATCAGGAAAGCCTCATTTAGTAACAGAATTAAATCAATGTCAAATCCTTAACTTTAAAGTATTTATGAATAAACAACTAAATTTTAAAATAGGTACCCACAACCTCAATTAAATGGAGTAAAGCAAGGCATATTAAAATAACAAATGAAAATCCGAAATTAACACAACTGAATTAAGACTTTCTATCAGAAATTAGCCATTACATTGAGTTAGGAATGAACAAATGAATTTACATGACCAGAAAGTCAAAAAAGTCCCGAAAGAATATGCCATTTTAACACATTGTTGAAGGTTTTTCTGCTTAAAATCCTATTTACCAGGGTGGTGGGATAGTTATTAAATATAAGTGATTATTTGAGTTTTTCTTGTGACTAAGATTATACATTCTATCTCAAGAGTGTTTGATAATGTTTAATATCTGATGAAGGGGATAGGCTGAATGGAAATGGAGAAATCTATTAGTATTACAGTGTTTTTGTACAGGTCAGTGATTATGTGGTTTCCTTCTCAAATTATCATGGTGTTCAGGAAGGGGATGGTATAATTTTCTTCTTTCTAATAGTCCAGTGCAATTACGGAAATAAATAAACATAAAATTATGTAGTTTGGGGATAAGGAAGGATCGATAGGAGGGTGTATTCTGAGCATATATTCCAATTTGAGGGATTCTGGCGAGGTCAGCTCAGGGTCATTTCGATGAAAACGCGTTTAATTCGATATCTCGAGAACGGTTAGTGTTAGGCAAAAAATTGTAGAGACCTTTTCTCTTCTAAATTATATTTACTAACTTTCTTATTCGATTTTTTTTTCATTTTTTCATCAATATTTTTCAATTTATTGCTTCCGAAAGGCAGAAATTTTACTTTTTTTCCTCCCTTTTTTTTATTTTTCGCCATTTTCTCCCCAACCGTTCGATTTTATTAAATTTTACCGATTATCAAAGTGTAGATCTTTTAATTATAAACAACTTTTTTTTTTAACTTTTTTCTGTAATGCCAATACCTTCAGAGTTATATATTACTTTACCGAGCGAAATCCGCGCCACTGTCGCAATATCAGCGACATCAGTGGGTATTTAGTACTTGAAAGAAATATTAAAGTATTCCATGATCATTTATTGGCCAACTTACCTGTATCAAAAGGTGAATCGATTAAACTATTCAAAAATTGTACTTTATTTAAATATTAAATATTGTAATCATTTAAATATTGTACTTCTGCAATTTGGGTATTTTTTATTCCATTCGATGGGATAATAATGTGAATAAGGATTAGAAAAAGAAGTAAATGAATAATTAAAACTGTATTGTACTTGGTAGTAACACCTCAACGAGTGAAAAAATGCGGCATCGGAGGTAGGAGGAAGGGATTCCAATTTAACCCTCCCACTGCCTGCCATTTTTTTGTATCCTTTATAACGGAGCTTGTTGAGATTCGTACAATTCGTGTCACCTGAAGCCTTGCGATACAAATTCAAAATGAATTGTTCGCCGTTTGAAGCGAGAGTTGTTTTGTCTGCTTTAGCTTGTAGAAAAACTTCAGTCAGAGAAATCAAATCCGGAGTATTCTTCAATGCGGTCATTGCAGTGTATCCATGAATACACGTTGCGACAATGGCGCGGATTTCGCTCGGTAAAGTAATATATAACTCTGAAGGTATTGGCATTACAGAAAAAAGTTTGGGGAAAAAGTTGTTCATAATTAAAAAATATACACTTTGATAATCGGTAAAATTCATTAAAATTGAACGGTTGGGGAGAAAATGGCAAAAAATAAAAAAAAGGGAGGAAAAAAAGTAAAATTTTTGCCTTTTGGAAGCGATAAATTGAAAAATATTGATGAAAAAAAAAAAAAGTTTTTGATAAAAAAGTTAGTTAATTCAATTTAGAAGAGAAAAGGTCTCAACCATTTTTTGCCTAATACTAACCGCTCTCGAGATATCGAATCAAACGCGTTTTCATCGAAATGACCTTGAGCTGACCTCGCCAGAATCCCTCAAATTGAAATATATGCTCAGAATACACCCACCCACCCCTATCGATCCTTCATAATCTCCAAACTAGATAATTTTATGTTTTTTTTTTCCAATAATTTCCGTAATTGCACTGGATTATACCGACGAAATCAAAAAGGAGGAAGTTCTCTAGTCGACGCGTATATTTTTATTTTTTTATGTATGATCACGCATAACTTTTCACAAAGCTGTTCGATTTAGATGATTTGCTCCTAAACTAATGTGAGTAACTAATTTTGAATCGGCGCCAAACAAACCAGCAATTGAATTAGGTAAAGCATAAAATGATGGCAGCGAGATGCACAGCGGCGTTTTCTTCAAAGTAATATAATGATCTTCGATAATTGTTTGTTAGGCGCCGACTCAAAATTAGTTACTCACATTAGTTTAGGAGCTCAATAATTATAATCAAGACTGAGAAGGTTTATTTCATTTTTTGCTTTTCAGCTGATTTTTTCGTCGGTTTAATTTTTAGTTGAAAAGTTTTTTTTATGGTAAATACTAAACATAAGTTGATACTATTGAAGGTGTCAAGAATGTTATGTTGTTATGAATTAGCAATAGCTAATAGGGTGTTGTCCACGCATAAACAAATAAGAAATAATAAATAATAAGAGAAAAAACCAGAGTGCTCTTTTTATCACAAAATTCATCACCAAATCTACTAGAATTGGGTTAATTGGATCCCCCATTGTTGTGCCTGTAATCTATGCAGAAATTACCTCCATGCGTGAAAAAAAAAAGATTTTAGACAATGTGAGATTAACTCAATGAAGTTTATCTTTATCAATAATAGTGTGTTCAGTAATTTGCGGGATATTTGTGAATAACGAAGTAACATCTGATGACACAAGTATGTAGTTATCCAGTAATGTAATTGATTTGATTAATACATTAAACTGATGGGTAAGGACGAGATTCTTCAGAATAATGCTAACAAATTTAGAAAGTTTGTATCCTGGAGAGTTTATGCTTGAAATAAGGTTTTAGGGCCGTCTTTTTATTTTTGGGCTGCTGGAATTTAAGTAGATTACTAGTTCTTTCATCTATATATAATCTTGATCTAGCAGATAATTGATTAGTTTGTTATTACTTGACCGGCCTCCCTAAGGGCCAAGCAATGTAATCGTGCGAAAAACAAAATTCGAGATATCCTCGAAAATATCCGTGTTGAGGTCCCCCGAGACGATTGAGTGAAGTCTGTCTTTCTGTCTGTATATCTATCTGTGTCTCTGTCTGTCTGTAATCTTCCACGGTAACTGCCGAACCGTTTGACCAACCGAGCTGAAATTTGGTAAGGAGATACAGTTCCTTCCCCGAATGCAACCATTATTAGTTTTTGGCTGTCATCTGTCAAACGGAAGTGTCATTATTGAAAAATGACAGAAACTATATTTCACGAAACTTGACTTGCAATATGTCATTTGAAAGCCCTTGATAAACTATCTAGCGAACAGTAAAAAATTTTCCCCGACTAACACCTGTAAAAAAAAATGACAAACTTCAAAACTTTGTCATTCAATTATTCAAAATCTATTCGATGGTAGAAATAAATTCGGCAGGGAGCAACACAACAAAAGAATCTCACTTGGTCAATTGACCGGTAAATTGACTGTTGGACTGACCGATCAAATTGATTTCGTAGAGCCCTAAAATGTTTTATCAATGTTTCATTCCAAAATTACCCCATTCTCCCATTCTGGGGTGTCACATATTTGATTTTATTTTATTTTGGAGAGTGTTTGTAGGATTTGTTTTTAATAATTGTAAACATTACTGTCATGAATGAGGCTTATCATTTTGGTTTGATGTTCATTTTCATTCAAAAGTTTTGTAATGTTTCCTTCGATAGTATTGAAAAATACTTTGATTGTGATTGAACTTATTCTTGAAGTTCTTCATTTTGTTGAGAAAATTAGTGATTATATTCGTGCATTGACCTCATATCTTTTCCAACAATTTCAGGATTATTTGTAATACAGTATTCTATATCAGAGATGAGGTGAAATAGTGGTAGTTCACGGTAAGTATATGTTCTACGGCAAACTTAGGACCTAATGCGAGGAAGGTAATTATTTCTGATGGAATGTCTTTGTCTGTCGTATTGAGTACCCAATTCCCTACAGGCCCTGTGAATGTTCCGAATATTGATGCAAAATTGTAGCCACAATTAAAAATTCAAGGTTGGTTAAAAACGTTAAATAATTTTTTTTAATTTTATTGGGTAAATTAAAGCCAGTTATAATAATTGAAATGATTTAATTGAAAATTTGAGTTTAGATATTTTTTTTTTATTTTGCTTAGTAAGACATATTAATTGAATTTTTAAGGGGGTAAGATATAATAATGGAAGTTACATCACGATAAGGATTTAATTAGTGTGAATAAAATTTTAAATACTTTAATAAGTTAAGCTGTTTTGTTATCAACTTTTAAGTTGCATAATTAATTTTTAATTGACAGAATTAACAATTTTAATATGGGATTGAGTTGTGGAGGATTTATTTTATAAGTCCCGTGCGTGATGCGAAAAACAATCACTAGGTCAGAAAAGATTCAACTTCAGAATTCAATGATTTTGATGATTTATTTTCAATAGTTAATATTTATGTTAGGAGTTAATAAAATAAATTTTATTTGAATTCAAATGTGAGTTTTCGCGAGTTTAAATTATTAAAAAATTAAATTTTTGCCAGAAATATTAAATATTAGAGAAATTTAGATTTAGCTATAATAAGAAACATTAACAAAATTTGTTCCAGCAGTTGCGGTTACACAAATAATGTAATCCAGTTTAATTAGTATTAATTAATTTATAATATAATGATTGTAATAAGAACTTTAAAAGGTGAAATTTAAATTTTTTATTTAAATTATTAATTTTTAATGAAGTTAAAACAATTATTTTATAAACTAGGATTAGAAACCCTATTATTTTAAAGGTAATTTCAAAGACTAAATTAGTATCAGTTATGTTCTTCAAAATTAAAGATTTTGGCGGTATTTCAGTCTATTCAGAGGAACCTGTTCTGTAATCGATAATCCACGATTTAATTCGCTTTTTTTAATAATTCACATCGTCGTAATTTGAATATTTTATAAAAATTATAATGTGTAAGAGTTTCTATAAAAAAAAATCAAATCAAGGTGTAGTATATGAGAAAGAAGATTGTGTTACAATAAATATAATTTAAGATTATTATTTTTGAAGAAAAATGAATTCGAATTTGAAAGTTATTTTAATTAATTTGTTAATTTGATTTGAGCTCTAAAATATGCACATATCGCATGTCGCTTTCATTATAATATGGGATAAGTCATAACAAAGTAGATTTACTGAAAAGTGAATCTAGAAAGTTCAAATTAGAACTTGATATACGTATTTTGTTTACATTAAAAATATTATTGTGAAATTCAATTTAATTTGAAGTTAAATAAAAAATGTTTATAGAAATTTATTTTTAAATAAAATAAGAAAATTATTGTCTTCTTACATTTTTTTTTAAATATTATAGTTAATTGGTATTAAAAAAAGTTCAAAAATTAAAAAAAAATTAAAAATATTTTTTGTAACTTGTGCATCAGGGTTTATTAAAATAAATTGAAAATTAAATTATTTCGAAGTTAAAAGAGCTAAAAGAATATATTTCTTATTGTGTAATAACTATTATAAATATTTTTTCAATAATGAAATGTTAATCATTTTTAAATACATCTGATTTTTCAAGAAATATATTTAATTCATTTATTATTAATATAATTCAATACTAATAATTTTTTATTATTAATATTATATATTTTTAGGGATGAGCTTAGAGATTTATTATTATTAGTTTATTAAAAATGAAAATTGTGGGAATAGAATTTTTTATCTATGAGAAAATGTTAAAATTAATTTATTAATTAATATTATTTTTATAAATTATAATTTTTTATTAAAATGTTATTATTGATGAAGATTGAGTAATAATGATAAAATTTGTATAATTTCATGTTAAATTTTTTTTTCTACCTGTTTATTAAAAACATATCCTTTTGATTATAATTTAAGGTCTGGCGTGTCCACTGAGTATTTATGTACCTTTCTTATTTTTTTAGTGAATTCTGAATTCATACAACAATTTTTTTATATTTATTGTAGCCCTGAAGAAGGCGAGATTCCCCGCACAAAAACGTTGGCATTAAAAGTGTAGATAGCTCGTGAAAACTGTAACAACATAAAGAACTTCTGGACGTGATAGCGCAACATATACAATCTTGGAGAAAATTTATGTTGTCACCCATTATTCAATGGAAAATGACGACGACTAAAATTAGAATAACGCAGATCCCGATTTTGCATAATCGAAGCACTTAAATGATGAAAATTTATGGCTTTATTAAATTTCAGAATTTGATTAGCGCAAATGATAGGTGGGAAATATTTATCAGTCTATATTATCTTGTTGCTAGTAAATTAATCGATAATCGATTAATTTTAAGTGCAGCTGGTTTTGCCAGAGCGGGCTGGAATCAAGGATAACTGTGTGCATTTTTTCAGATATGATGTATTATGCTGGTGTTAATCGAAAAAATACTCCTTTTATAAGTTTTTCATTGAAATTTATGATTTTTTCTCATTGAAACTAGTTGTTGGGAATTATTATCGAATTTATCTCAGCTTGTATTATTATTAATGATTCTATGATGAATAGTCTGACATTGTCAAAAGAATTTGACAAATCTAATGAAACAAGAAATCGATCTTCGACCCACATATTAACCAATCTACTATAAGTAAAGACTTCAACAATGGGTCCTTCGATTGTTTATGGTAAAGATACAATAAAGGCGATGGAGCATCGACTCCGAATTCGCATCTCGAAACATGTGCTAAATAAAGCCTAAGGAATCGACTGGAAGAAAGTTGGTTGAGTTATCTTGAATGGTTCTGAGGTTTGGAATTTTTCTGTGAATTGACATAAGCCAAAAGTTATTGCGTTTAATCGACAATTTAGTGGCGAATCCAAAAATGTCACAAAAATAAGGGAATACCTAAAAAACTGAACTGTGGTGTCAACGTCAACAAGGAGGATATCCATGGATTGAGCTGTAAACACAGTTCGGGTCGTTTCTCACGTCACTCCACTGTTAACTATCTGTTTAAACGTGCTTCGTCAACTGCTGACATTCCTTTTGTTTTGTAACCCTTAGGAATAACAATTAGCCAAATCGGTTGTTTTTATTAAATAAAAAAAAAGACCGGGGGTCGATCCTGTGATCTTCTGCTTGGTAGGCAACAGTGTAACCGCCGAGCTATTTCCTCTTTGGTAATGAATTGCACGACAGTCTTTTCCTTCGCTAAATTTCATACAGTGCTTCTCAAAAGTCCTCTTCTGAAAGGTATCGAAAAAAACCTATTCAATGATACTAATTTTGTTTGTGTTCATGGCAGTTTCAATGGCTCATTAGTAAACATTGAAATTTAAATTCCATTCAGTATGATATTAATTACAGATTTAAGAATAAGTATCTACTTGAAGAAATTGCTCGGAGTGACCTCCATTTACTTCCTGCCAGTGAAATATCCTATTTTTAAACTCTTCTCGTACTTTTGCAAATGTGTCTGCGGAAACAGTCTCACATTCTGCAACAATACGTTGTTTTAAAACGTCAATATTGTCAGGTTCAGTGGCGTAAACCTTCGATTTAAGGTACCCCCACAGAATAAAATCCAAAGGTGTGAGGTCCGGTGATCGAGCTGGCCATTCCGTTGAACCTCGTCGTCCAATACATCTACCACGATACTCCTCATCCAAGTACCGTCTTACTGCACCGTAATAGTGTGGAGGAGCACCATCCTGTTGCAATGTTATTTCCAAATTGCCGAATTCATCTGGATTATCTTCCAAAATTTCAAGGATAAACGGTTCTATTGCGTTTTGCAACAGCTGCAGATAAACCTCACCAGTTAAATTAGTATTTAAAGAAAGAGACCCAACGATGTGGTTTCCCAGGATACCTGCCCAAACATTCACCTTCTGGGGAAATTGGGTATGTGTTTCACGAAACAGGTGAGGATTTGCGTCACTCCAATACCTCACATTCGGTGTATTTACAGATATTTAGATAGAAAGTACTTTCGTTACTTAAAACAAATTGTTTTGACATAGTCTGGCTGTTGGTTAATTTTAGTTTCCATATTTTCACAAAATTCTAGTCTTTGGTCTGGGTCGTCGTCTGAGAGTTGATGAACCATTTTTAATTTGTATGGATGAAATTTGTTTTTTTTTCAACACCCTGTGTTCACAGGTAGATGCAAGGTGAGTTGTTGAAGAAGTGGGATTAACTATTACTTCTGCCAGTATATACATTTTTTTCTCATCAGAAATTTGTGGTCTGCCAGATCGTTTCGCATCATTAATACTACCCGTTGTTTCAAATTTACGTAGAAGCTCCCTTAAATAAGTCTTCGAAACGGGTCGATCGGGAAACCTCTCATTAAAAATGCGTTCTGCTGCATGAATATTTTGTCCAGTTTCACCAAGAATTAGGATCGCTGCTACTTTATCACCTAAAGCACGTACCATTTCGCTTCTTGAAGCACTTAAACGTTCGGCTCACAACAGTTTAACGAATTATTAAGATGTTCAAAAATATTGAAAGTACCAAAAGCTGCTAAAACAGTTAAACGTTCGATCAACAATATACAAATTATTGAATGTACAAAAACTTGGACAATTACAAAATGTCGAATTAGGGAGACTAACAAAAACGTTAGCTTATTTGACAACTTTCCAGAGGCGGAGCTTGAATTTGGAATTTTAGTATTACCTGATTTAATTCATCACAGCTTTGCGTTTTCTAAAAGCGAGTGTCCAAAACTGTCATAAACACAAACAAAATTAGTATCATTGAATATGTTTTTTCGATACCTCTTAAAAGAGGTGTCGCTTGCCGTAGGGTTCCATTTGAAATTATTGGTCACAATGGCCTTGTGACGTCATCTTTGACGATTTTGTCATCTATCATCACTAGTAGGGAAGTTTACAACCTTTAATATTCAGTTTCCAAATTTCATTTGTTTATGTATAATCGTTCCAAAAATAAGAGAGTGGGAGGGGACTTTTGAAAAGCACTGTATATACCCGAATTTTCCAATTTTGGGTCAACCTCCCTGATTTTTTTCCGTATTAATCATCCTCGGGCACTTACGAATGTTTTTTTTTAAATTAGCCGAATCGCTCAGCCGTTCTCAGGTTTTGCGCTTACGCAGAATCGAGATTTATTTTCATTACGTAGATAAGGTTATTCATTTGACACTTGAATCAGCAAACCTCCAATCAATTTCTTTCCATTTTTTTTCGGAAATTCATTTTTAACCAACATTCAGATCACAGTAAATTGCATGCCACCTCAAAGTTTCTCTCACTTCTTAGTAAATAGCCAATGCACAAGTTTGTGGTTATGTTACCATAGTGGGAATTGCAACAAGTAGCATGAGCTTGTCATAGTCCAATAATTTTTAACGTGAAACAATGATTGAAAAGGTGGGTTTTTTTTTTGGCACATGCGCATTCATTTATAAGCACCCCTTGTTCTTAATTGATATTCAATTGTTTTGGCTTCATACTTTCATCATCAATATTTGTAGTTGAAAAATAGATGGAAGGTATAGCCATGTTATATCCATGAAAACTAAATTTAGATTCAAATTATCAAATCGGAGGTAGTACTTAGAAAATGGAGACTCGCCTTCTTTCTGGGTCACTGGGTATAATATGTCAAACTGCTCACAGGGCCTCCAAGTTCTCAACGAACGGAAATATATTACATCTTGGATCAAGGACCACACGTGAAGTGGTCAATCAGGGAGTAACCCCTAATAGCCGAAGAAAATGAGAAAAATCATTAGCAACTCACTCAGAAATACTGCATCACTCGTTCCAATTATATTATAGACGTATTCTGGCCGAATTTCTCCCTTTCATGTCTTTTCCTAATCACTTCTTCATTTTGCGATCATATAATGCTTATACAGAGTAATAAAAAAAAAATCATGAACGGTTGTGATAAAAAAAATGGAAAAACTATATATATTTATACATATATATATATATATATATATATATATATATATATATATATATATATATATATATATATATATATATATATAGATATATATATATAGTAACACTGTAGATGTGATTCTGTCATTCGAACTGCCAGTATGGTGGTCCTACAGTTTCTTCATTATGAGCCAATTAGCAATTACTATTACGCACACCCACCTCACAGCAGGAATAATACATTTCAATCATTAGTGAATTATTTATATCATTTGAATCGTTTTCGTTTTTCATAATTACCCCCAGCCTTAAACGGATATTTTATTTTTTCAAAGTTTTAAATAATCCTTATAATAAAATAAAATAAATAATAAAAAGGCGCAAATGGCTTAATCTTATTGCGGAGGTGAGGGCCGTAGTTCGAATAGTAACGTAAATAGAATTTCCAAAAATTATAATATCCTAGAAAATGAAGTTGGTTTTATAAAGTTGAAATTTGGACGCCATCTACAGTAAAAAATATTTTTTTTTAGATAAACTCACTGTACAAGAAACATTCTCCAAATCACACAATAAAACTCTGAACCTTTGAAATTACACTTTTATTCCTGACTAAAAGATAATTTTTCCATTTAAAAAAAAAAATACCCAAATGAATTTCAATAGCAAATATGGTTTTTCATGTTCGAACACTTGATTGAATGCATTTGACCTGACATGTTTCCGTTGTTAAGGGTCCGTTCACAAAGTCTCGTATGAGATCTTCCTTGGCATCCCTATCGCAATAACCAATTATTGGTTTGATACAATAGTTAGTTGATGATCCAAGCTTCCAAGACCTCCTTGGCTCTGAGGATCCTCCGATTCTCTGCCTCCTATGGGATACTTAATTCCGCCAGTCTAACTTGTTTATTAATAACTAGCTTTCATTTAGCGACTTCTAGTGGTCTCATTTATCTTTTGTATAAAGAGTTAACTCGTGATGTTTGTTTCTGTGTATTGATTGGTCTCATATCTAGATTAATAATCAAATTGATGTTAAAGATCTAGACTTTTGGAAAAGACAAAAAGATCTATTTAAGGAGTCTGATCAACGGCCTGGCAGAAAACAACAGAAAAATATATTCTCAAAACATGTCTGACGAATCTACTTTTATTTGATTATATTTGGTTCAAAGTTTACTAAATCACAAATTTCATGAATTCTTTCAGAAATTATTAAGTTATATTCACCTCTTAGCAAAGCTGCTCTATATACAGATAGAACAAGCTAATCAGCTATCACCACCCACGAGTTCTTCCAATGAAGCCAGGAACAGAAATGGATGAATTCCAACTGGCTTCCTCTCCAAATAAAATATCAAACTTCACCTTTCAATTCTTTTATAACATCCCGTTAATAAGTCTATGTTCCAAAAACCGATACACAGTTCTCATCCTAATCATAAAACAATATATTTCACTTTTCTGTAGTGTAGTCAGATCAGACAAAAAGTGCCTGTTTTGTTTCTCTATTCATGGTTACCTCGCACTAGAGCAAACAGAGTAAACATTATCTGAGTAGGAGAGTCTATTCCCCATAAGACAATAGTGACACTAATAGAAAGAGATGAAAGATAATTTGTGAGCCATAGTGACGTAGAGCTCATCCAGTATTGAAACGACCACTTTGGCCTTCCCCCACCTAACAACCAATTTTTATCGAAGATACCCGAACCATTGTCTAACTATGGCTATTAATAGAAATTCCATAGGCGTGCCAAATTATTTGGTATAGGCGATTCACGAGACGTAGAGAACTCACACTCCTATAACTTTCCTAACACTCCTATTTTTTTTCCGCTACTGAATAGTACTCAACAGTGGGCATTTTGGCAAGGTAACGAGTAGACTATTGCAAAGTTGACTAAATAACTGCACTACCTATTTATTAATTAAACAAACCTAACCTTCCAAACGCTGCATGCCAAGACACTGGTGAAGATTTGCCGTAGCACAGCAAATCGTGTCCACTCGTGTTTTCCCCCTCTCTACCTACCAAAAGGTCGTTTCATTACTGGACATGTCATGGCCACCATTCTCTCTGGACAGTGGCGGACTAGCGCACTTCGCACTCTGGTATCTGAGAGTGACAGGCTCTTGAATGTATATTGGACCACTCTGTATGTTACGTGGGCCACCTGTACTCATGTCCATGTACGTCACTATGACGGGTCAATGCTACAATATTCCGATTGGCTAGACTTATTAGTACCTCCTATTCAGATAACGTTTACTCTCTTTGGCACCAGAGTACATCAGAAGACTCCGTGTGCACTGAGGACATTTGACATTTCTGGTTTGTTTTGGACTATTTTCGTCAGACAGTTTTATTATTCGAAATGTGCCCGAACATCTAAATATATTCAGAAAATATTTTGAGGTGGAGAATCATAGCATCCGTCGAACTGTGGAAATATAAAAACTTTTTAACAAAAAATTAAATCGACGAAAAACGGAACTGAAAAGTAAAAAATAAAATAAACATTCTTAGTCTCAATAACTGAGCTCCTAAACTAATGTAAGTAACTTATTTAGAGTCGGCGCCAAACAAACAAGCAAATGAATTAGGTATGGCGTGAAATGATGGCATCGAGTTGCGCGGTGACATTGTGATAATTTTTTTAAAGTAATTTAATGATCTTCGTTGATTGTTCGTTTGGCGCCGACTCAAAATTAGTTACTTACATTAGTTTAGGAGCTTTTTATCGAGACCAAGAAGGTTTATTTTATTTTTCTTTTCAGTTCCGTATTTCGTCGGTTTAATTTTTTGTTAAAAATTTTTATTTTTCAATTTTGTGGCTGAAATCTACTAATTACTACTTACTTGTTTTTTGAATACTTCCAAAATACTCACTAACCCACCTTACTTCAACTATTACCAGTTAAATAATATGATTATCTACTTTTACTATTTGTTGAAATATAAATTATTTTTTTTGTTCTGGTTAGTTTATTTCATTACTTTGTATATCATTCCATCCTCTTATAGAATATAATGATTGTGACGGATGTAGGAGAACAAAAAAATGACAGTAGCGATCTGTCATTGTCAACTACATATGTGTGCCAATGTTCACAAGTGCAAAATCAATTATCTCCTATTTTTCTACACGTGAGGGTGGATAATTCCATTAAAAATCCAAATATGATCAACTATGAGGTATACCCTATCTAATAAAAAAGAATCATCCAAATCGAAGAACCCAGTACAAAGTTATGCCTGATAGAATCGGTTAACGGACCAGAATTCAGAGGGTGAGTGATCAATATCCTTCATTTTGCCACCCTTAAGCGTGGATTTCATCTTTAATATTCGAAAGGAACCAACTCTGAAGTACACCCTATCCACTGAAAAAATAATTATCGGAATCGGACGTCTCAGTAAAAAGTTATGCGTAGGCATACACAAAAAAAAATATATGCGTCGACTAGAGAACCTCCTACTTTTTGGTTTCGTTTGTCATAACCTGTAACCTCACCAGTGAGATGTTACCAGATTCAAAAGTGATCTATCTGCTGTTAGAACTTCACATTGCCGTGTACAGAGTTCTGAAATGAACGTTTTAAGAAAAGCAAAAGTTACAGGACCACCAGCTGAATATGTCAAATGTCGTGGTTGAGATACGGTACAAGAGAGACGTACCAGTCACAATCACAGCGTTACATAAAGACTTTGTCATAGTTTGAAGATTCATTAAAAATGGATTTTACAAGAAAGAACACACTTAGTTGAAACTTCAGTGAAGTTGAAGAAAGACTTTCGCCCATGGAAATTCACAATGTGATAAAAAGTGAGTTGAAACATAAAGTGGAAGAAGTGCAAGCGATCGAAATAATCGGAGTCATAAAATTAGTGAGTGAAGAACTTGTGACTAATTCAGTAGAAGAAAACCAAGGCAAAATCATATTCCACAAGGACTACGTGAGTTGGTGAATGAGGATACTACGACTACGAGTTCATTTCATAGCTATTCGCCTACACTGTTAATTTTTTTTGTGATATTACAATTGTTTTCCAAACAACATATGAGTGAAATTACGAATCAGTATATTGCCAATACAAAATATAATACAATTCTAGTAATATACCAAGACATGTGAGGAAACCTACTAAGATGAGTCGTAATTTTTAAATCTTTATGTAGTAACCCTACACGTTTTGTAATTTTACCCAACTGTTGGTCAGTATTCAATCAAACATTATTTGTGACTGGATTTTCTACAATTTTTTGTAAAGTTACAAGAATATATTCAAACTGAAATTACTATGAAATCATTAAAAATTTGCAAATATTTTCAGTATGTTTATAACTCTGACTTGAAAATCACATGATGTATTGTAATTTAACTGAAAATTTTTATGTTTCTTAAATTTTTTGTAATTATACTGAATGGAGCTGGAATATATTTACAAAATTGAATTTTATTATTACTATATTGTTATGCGTAAAAACTTCTGTTTTTTTTTTAAATTACTATTGAAAATTTCAACACAGTAAGTAACGAAGGGGTATTTCATGTTTCTCGCACGTCGCTTTTGCTTCAGAAAAAGGTGTCAAATTGAGCATCTGCATTTTTTCTGATGTCGAATAATTGATCTTGTTTTACTGTGACAGCCAAATCAAAATAATCTTTTGTAGGTATTTACTCAATAAAATGCTGCTGCAACTAGATAAACCATAAAATCCACAGTACAAATGGAGTATATCAAACAATACACTTTGAACAAATACCCCCGACACTAGAAATGCAGTAACTGAATGGATTCACGAAAGTTAAAACAAAGATTAGAGGTTAGAACAAGATCCCGCACAAACCAAATGGCGCGAAAATCGGGTTATGACCTTCAAATTTTACTATAATGTTTACAAAGATTAGAGGTGAGTTTACTCTTTGATGTTTACATCTGTCTGTCAAATATCAGATGACTGCTTGATTTCTCTTGAAGTCTACTGGCGATTTTGATTATTCGAAAGGATTTTTCCTCAAAACTTCTTTTTCAAAGCGATTTGGCGAATATTGACATACACGAGTTGTTTTGGGTTTTGGTGTTTTGAAATGCAATTTGTTTTATTTTAAAGTTAACTCATTTAGCATTTCTATTTAGTTCTGCATTTTTCTATTATTAGTATTGCATTTTTCAGTTCAAATTAACTTAGAAGTAGCTTAGTCCCATAGAGTTTAGTGGAACTACAATTCTAAACACAAGATGGGTGGTAGTAAAGGCACTAAGTGTTCTATCAAAAATTGCCCCAACAGCTTCTATTCCAGTACTTCTGAGAAGATGAGATTTTTCAGATTTCCAAATACGAAAGATACTGAACGAGTTCATGAAAAGAGATGCCTCAACGTTATACTCAAATAACAGGATTTGTAGCAAACATTTTGAACACAATTTTATTAATAACCATAAGTTATATCAACATTGAATTTGTTTCAGAAGTTAGGAGTTTCAGTAGACAATGGTACACAGATGGTAGTTATAAATAAAGTAAATCAAGGAACACGAACAGATTTTCCAAAGGTTTCACATTGTCAAATACAAACATCTAGGAATTTTTGTTCACAGACGGATGTTATAAATGAAGGGAATCAAGGAACACGACCAGATTTTCAAGAGGTTTCACATTGTCAAACGCAAACATGGAATCTTTCTTCACAGACACCAAAAAAAAAACAAAGTTGGGGGATTTAGTGAAGGTGACAAACAAACAAAAATTCATAATATTTCTCAGATCTTAAAATGTTCAGTCCAAATCAAGTAGAATAAGAGAAATAGAGACTGAAAAAGCTAGATTGGAACAATCCTTTGAGGAAATGAAAGCACAGGATGAATATATTTCCAAAGAATGTTTCAAAAAAGCTTGCGACGAGCACCTTCCGCTGTTTTTGGGAAGTACTGCCAATATTGTCAGTGACCTGAAGGATAGGGAACTGAAGGGGAGGAGATACACTAAAGAATTCAAATAACATGCACTATCTCTCTATTACACTTGACCAAAAGCTTACAGAAGAATTGTAAAAGATTATCATTTTTCTTCTGTATCCCCTTTGAGGAGAATCACACAAAATATTCAGAAAAAACCTGGACTCAATGATTTTGTTTTTATGAGCCCCAAATGGAGATTGCAAGGAAAAAGTGAATTGGATGAAATATGTATTCTCTCATCCGAAAATTGATGAAATTATCGGATTTCACGATTTGGGTAAAGGAAAGGATTTTATTCCAGCTAAAAAATGTCTCAGTATTGATGGCCAGGTAGGAAAGTGCACTGATGGATCTAGACGATGAATTGACTTGAAAATTGAGGGGCATTGGAAAATGTCCCCGATGACATTGTTCAAGCCATTCACTGCCCATCTCTGCCGGACTATTACCTCTCTAACAACCTTCTGACCTGAACAAAATCAGAGAGTTCATTGTAGATATCATAAAATATGTTGATGATGTTGAGAAATCGATGAATCCTGGTCTGCGTCAGGCTAGGCTATCTTAGAATGACTTATCCGGAAAAGGTGAGCCCTACTAACAAAGGCTAGGAGATAAAACAATATAAATCAGCTTTTCTTTTAATTTTCAG